>OZ004706.1:11549032-12091532 GCA_963924515.1 Vespertilio murinus
CCCCCTCTCCCCGCCCTAACGTTTCCTAATTGCTCCCAGAAAAACTTCATACTTCAGGTTTTTCCATGCTGGAATTCTCAACCTCGCTTGTGGCCTGAAATCAATTGTTTGCATTTAATTCGACTGCTTCAAATGAAGGGGTAACATTTGAGATGAGGGTAGGGGGGCGGGGGGAGGAGATGAGGAAACTGAAGCTAAACCAGATGTGTTTTTGTTGAACTGTAGGCTGGTGGTTAAGCTGCCCGAGTATTATTACCCTCGTCCCTTCTGAATTCCAGTAACCGGGAGTCGGGTTTCACGAAAAAATTGTAGTGTTCCTTCCTGCTCGCGGGGACTTGCCTGGCCCCATTATTATTATTATTACTGTTTTATGTTCTTCTGAGGCCGTGACTGGCCAGAAAGGAGACCTCACAGATGCCTAGAGTTTCCAGGACTGGAAGGCGTTCAGAGGCTGGCTCGGCAGCAGACCCGGGAGGCTGAGGCCCCGGCGGGAGGGGAGGAAGCTTGCAGGGTCGCTCAGCCGCAGAGGGCAGCGTTGGACTGTGAATTCAGTCTCCCAGCTTTAGGCGCCACGGCCTTCTCCCGAGTAACCACTGTCGCGAATTGGGTGTGTACCTGCCCGTAGCGCCTCCTTCAAGAACCTATTCTTACGCGTATTTTTGAAAAGAAAGAACGGTTCGAGGGAGGATACCCAGGAAGTGTGGGTGGGCAGAGAAAGGTCTTCAGCTCCCAAGAGTATAGTTTAAGTCCTTGACCTGTGGACGCGCTATCTGGGTGACCTTGGGAAAGTCATTTCCGCTCTCTGGGCCTCGGCTTCCTCCCTTGTAAACCGGGACGCGGGAGGAGCCGGAGTGGGGGGGGGGTGAGACGGACCTACAACTTGAAATGGGTCTAATTTAATCGACTGGCCCACGAACATTTACGGCCTAGATTATGGCAGGCCGGTCACAGACCGCCCTCCTCCAGCGGCCAGAGACAGAGGTGGTGGGTGGCCGAGCCACCGTGGGCCACATCGCCGTCTACCACCAGGGCTGGGACTAATTAGCAACTGCTCTGTCCACGTGACCACGGTCCACGTGACCACGGTCCCCACCACGCCCTCCCTCCAGCTCACTGGTCTCTTCGGCATTAGCTACCCGTCTTCTGAGCTTGCAGTTTCTGAGCTCAGTGCCCGAGGCCGGGGAAGGAGGACTCAGACCTCATCCGAGTGACTGCATGAAGCTTGGGCCAGCCCTCGGGGGCTCAGGATGGGAACATGGGATGCGTGAATATCCCTCCTTCTTCTGTGGCCTGGCAGAGTCTCCGACTTGTTGGCTAGGCGGAGGGAGCTTTCTTCCTGTTTTGGGGGTCCACAGGCTTAGTCTACAGGCTCTAGAGATTTGGGGGGTGACAGAGCGCCAGCCTGTTGGGGATCAGGCAGTGCTGCTGGCTGCTTCAGTCCTGAGGGAAGGGACTCTGGACCTCTGCCACCTTACCTAATACTCCCGAAGAACCTGGTCATGGGTCACCACTTCACAGACAAGAAACACCACCTTGTACTCTGAATCACAGCTCTCTGTTCCGCTCCCTCCGCGGGGAGCGGACCTGCGCTGGCAGCTGGCCCCACGGCCGCAGCAAGGATCTCCCAATCGCTGCCACCACGCTCCAGGGCCGCTGCTCAGATGGGAGAGTCCAGAAGGGCCCCACAAACTGCTCTGGGGGTACAAGATAAGCAAGGGGAACTCGGATCCCTGACAGTAACCAGGGTCTAGAGCAGCCGTGGGCAAACTATGGCCCGCAGGCAGGATCTGGCCCATTCAGCTGTTCTGTCCGGCCCGCGGAGCCGAAAGAGCGGAGGGTTCTCTTGCTCTCCCCTCCGCTCCTTCGCCAGCAGCCCAAGATCAGAGTGCCAGCATGGTCAGGCTGCTTTTGTTCCGGTCCTCCGGGCCAGTTTAAGAACCCATGGTGGCCCTCAAGTCAAAAAGTTTGCCCACCCCTGGGCTAGAGCCTGCAGAGTTCAGAGACGTGCCTGCCCCTGTGGGAAGCAGCCTTCTGTAAGTTCTGCTGGCCACAGGCACCAACATTTTCTTTGATCCTCGCCTGCCCCACTTCCTGCTGTTTTAGTTGAAGAGACTGAGACTCAGCGGGCACGCACCTGGGTGTCACCCCTCCCCCAGGTGCCTCTGGCACCCTGTCCCGACCCAGGGAAGGGAGGAGAGCCGAGGGGAGGCTGGGAGAACCTTTTAAAAGCTCTACCCTGTGAGTTTCGGCGAAGGGCAAGCGCTTGCCTTCGCTGACCCACCTTTTCTTTGTCTGCGAGACACCTGGGTGGGCGCCCTCTCGGACCGCAGGCGAGGCTTTCAGATCTCCGCCCCATCCTCCCCCACGCCTCACGGTCGGCTGCCCCTGGATGGCACCAGACTTGGCCTTGATCATCTGTCTCTTTCTCCCTCCACCTGTTCCCACTTTGTCCTACCGGCCTCTTAATACACAGAGTTAATAACTGATTCATCTGCCACCGTGCCGGGTCAAAAGCGTCTCAGCTAATTCTTGGTCCCTCTCCTCCCTCCCTCCCTCCCTTCCTCCCTCCCTCCCTCCCTCCGGCGTGGCCTTCTCTACCCACTGTTTTCTCCGCTCCCCCTCCCACCGGCGCACCGCGGCTAACCTTGCCACGTCGGGTGTGGTGCTCAGTGCCTCACCTGGAATCCCTAGTCTTAGGGCAGCCCTGTGCAGCCCGTGTGTGACACGATCCCCACGTCACAGGTGAGGACACAGGTCCCCCGCCATTGCCCCGGCTTCCTTCTCCACAAGCCAGCCCCCCAGAAGAGCCCAGTTCCTTCTTGGTGTGGGAGTCATAAAACACAGCGCTTCGTGTTTCAGCTTCGGTTATCCAGATGTTGAAGGTAACGAGACTTCCTCTCAACAGCTGGCCATGCCAATGCTGTTGAAACTTCATCCTTGTGACTGACGTTTAAGGTCGTGCTCGGGGTCAGGCACCGAGCCAATCTCTGCGAGTGACCCTTTTGTATTTCACGTGTTACCCTCTACCTTGTACAGAAGGGGAAACTGAGGCTCAGAGGAGCTGCTGAGTAACTTCCTCTGTGTCACACAGCTGGAAAGTGGAGATGCTTTCTTGCTCAATGGGATTGGCAACTGGATTCAGATTTTTTTATGTTTGGATATAAGCCCTCAGGGAACTGCAATGTGTACATTTGTTTTCAGTGAAACCTTCCATCTGTCCTTGGGGTTAGCGAAGGGATGCGGGTGGGAGGTCTCAGAGGGAGGGACCGAGCATGGGCACTCCTGATTGGGCAGAAGCATCTGTTCTCCCCGGGGGTCTGGGCCTGGACACCTCTTCTCATCAAGAAAAGGAAATAGCTGAAACCGGTCTGGCTCCGTGGATAGAGCATCGGCCTGCGGACTGAAAGGTCCCGGGTTTGATTCCGGTCAGGAGCATGTGCATTGGTTGCGGGCACATCCCCAGTGGGGGGTGTGCAAGAGGCAGCTGGTCGATGTTTCTCTCTCATCGATGTTTCTAACTCTCTGTCACTCTACCTTCCTCTCTGTAAAAAATCAATAAAATATATTTTAAAAAAGAAAGAAAAGGAAAGGAAATAATAGTCTTGGCAGGAAGCATCCTTAGGAACCCCGAGGGACTTGGGTTTGAATCTGCCATCTCAAGCTGTGGCCGTAGGTAACTCCTTTCCCTCCTCCGACGTTGGGTTCCCCTGCCGGACCACCTCGGCTTGCCCGAGTGAGGGAAGGCCTTAGGGCTTTTCCCGTTCGTGTGTGGCTAATAGTTGGCGTGCCACTCCCCTGTCCTGCACTCATGGCAGACATCACTAATCAACCACGGCTGTTTTTTTCTCCGAAACCTCAAATTCCTTCTAAATGCAGTCCTCCAGGCAGCCTCTATCAACTCCTCAGAGCTGGCACGCGAGATGGAAGGACATCCCAGAACCAAATTAGATTTAATTATGGGGTGCACAGGGGTGGAAGAGGGACAGGCCCGGGGTGGCGCCCAGGTCAGTGTCACTGTGCTTCTGCGTCTTCTTGTCCTTTGTCTTGTCTGCGAGAGCAGGAGGAACCCAGAGAGACTGCCGAGATCCCACCCTGGAGTGGGGTGGGGTGGGGACCCCTCATGGGGCTCAGAGCTGTGCTCAAGATCAGTCACAGCCC
This sequence comes from Vespertilio murinus, assembly GCA_963924515.1. Lineage (NCBI taxonomy): Eukaryota > Metazoa > Chordata > Mammalia > Chiroptera > Vespertilionidae > Vespertilio > Vespertilio murinus. The sequence continues at coordinate 11,553,191 of OZ004706.1, forward strand.
AGGCTGAAAGTAAGAGTGCAAGGAGGAGGGTGGTTTCAGATGGTCCTGCAGGGCTTGGCCCCCCCCTCCCCGCCCTCTGTAACAGTAGTAGTAATCGTATCAATAGTAATAGAAGAGTATTAAGAAGAGCTGTTAACATTTACGGGATGTTTATTCGGCACCCAGCCACTCTGCTAAGTGATTTCTATGCATTCATGCTTCTCTCTCTCTCTGTTAATCCTCACCCAAGGATATTTTCCCACTGATTTTCAGGGAGAGTGGAAGAGAGAGGGAAAGACAGAGAGAAACATCGATGTGAGAGAAACACATCGATTGGTTGCCTCCTGCACGAGCCCTGACCAGGATCCGGGCCGGGGAGGAGCCTGTAACCACGGTACATGCCCTTGACCGGGAATCAAACCTGGACCCTTTGGTCCCCAGGCTGACGCTCTATCCACTGAGCTAAACCGGCTAGGGCTATGCATTCACACGCTTAATCCCTATAATGGCCCTTTTTTCGAGTGAAGAAAATGACTCAGGTGAAGTAAGTCACCTGACTGGTGAACCAGTGGAGCCACTGAGGTTTGAATTCACATCTTTCTAACCCTGAAGCCACTCCCTCCGACCCCCCATCCCCGCCCTTGGTGTGAGGACTGCCGGACTCTGCCCTTGCTCCCCTCAGCTCGCCATCATCACCTGTCACTCACGACCGTGGCACTGACTTGCCTGCGCGTGGGAAGGGGTGCTCGTCCACACGGACCTCCCACGGACACGGGGGTAGCAGAGCCCAGGCTGCTCCGTCCTGCACGGTAGAAAAGTGGTGATCCCGCCCCAGAGAGCTCAGTGTCCTACCTGTCCCTGCGCTCGGAGCAGGTGGCCCAGGGAGCCCAGGCGGGGTTGTTGGGGCAGATGTGGGGTTGGACTTGGGCCCCATCCCAGATGGACCAATTCTAGTTCCTGTTTTTAAAAATATTTTTTTACTGATTTTTCACAGAGAGGAAGGGAGAGGGATAGAGAGTTAGAAACATCGATGAGATAGAAACATCGATCAGCTGCCTCCTGCACACTCCCCACTGGGGATGTGCCCGCAACCAACGTACATGCCCTTGACCGGAATCGAACCTGGGACCTCTCAGTCCGCAGGCTGACGCTCTATCCACTGAGCCAAACTGGTTAGGGCTAGTTCCTGTTTTCATCAGCCACTCTTCTACTCCCAACCTCAGTTTCCAGGCCCCTGTCACACGTTTGTTTTTAAAGCCCTTTGTCATTCATGAGCGCACTGACTCCCTCAGGCGGCCCAGGACAGCATTCTCTTCCTTTTGCAAAAGGGGATGCTGAGGCTCAAGTCCAATCGATGGCAAAACCAGCCCTCAAACTCTGGTCAGGACCCCAGGCTGAGATCTTTGTGAATGTGCCCGGCCTCTCGCATCTCTGCCTTCGCACCTGCCGCCCGCCCCCGCAGGGCCCTCCGTGCCCGAGGGGCCAGGTGGCATCACGCTGCTTTTCTCCATCTTGCCTAGAAATCCGGAGTCCTTTGCACTCTGATTATCCGAGTTGCGCCTGGCTCTGAGCGTGCGTTCCGGAATGGCAGGAACCCGTGTCTCACCAGGCCACAAGAGCCGGAGTGAGTGATTGGCTGCCACCTCGGCCGGGGTCTCTGCGCCCAGCAGGGCTTGGTTTCCGGGGGGGGGGGGGGGGGGAGGAGGAGGAAGTCTGTGAAGGTTGTCCTGCTGGCTCGACACCTGAGCCACCCGAGCTGGGCCGGGCTGCCCCGCCCACATCTCCCCTGGGCCTTCTTCTCCCACGGATGGCACGACTCATGAGTGGCTTGTTGGTGACTGGCAGCAGGACAAGCCAGTTTTCCTATCGAGGGCTCAGGCCTTTTGTCGGGTGTGGGTTCCCCCAGTGTCATACCTCGGACCAGTCTCTGTCCATTTTCTTCACAAATGTACCCCCAGTGCCTAACCCCAATTTTTAAAATAATAATAATAATAATAACAACAACAATGGCTTGCACTAACCGGTTTGGCTCAGCAGATAGAGCGTCGGCCTGCGGACTGAAAGGTCCCAGGTTCGATTCCGGTACGTTGCTTTGGGCACATCCCCAGTAGGAGGTGTGCAGGAGGCAGCTGATTGATGTTTCTCTCTCATCGATGTTTCTAACTCTCTATCCTTCTCCCTTCCTCTCTGTAAAAATCAACAAAATATATATTTTTAAAAATAGCAACAGCTGCACATGGAGTCACACATCTATACGTACCATGCTTTCTTGGAGCGTAGCATGCACTGAGTACACACTTGGTGAAGGAAGGACCACGGGCACATCACCACCCTGGGGCCCAGGTGATGCCTCCCAGGAAGGGAACCCACTCTGTCCGCTCGCCCCTGTCGGGGGCAGCCCTGGCTTGTGGCCGCTCCCCGATCCCTTGGCATTGCCCAGCAGCGCGGGCGAGCACCCCAGTCTGGAGGGAGCCACCGCTGCGATCTGTGGTCTCTAGAGCCGAAAACGGGGCTCTGAGGGGCCGAGTCACTTGCCCGGGGTTGCGGAGCTGGTGGGTGGTGGCGCTGGGACTCGAACCCAGAGCCTGGCGTCTTTCCCCTTTTGGCTCTGGTGAGGGAGAACGAGTCTGTCTTGGGGGTGTCTGGTCCGGACCGTCTTCATTTGTTTAGTTCCCTGAGTGCCTCTACGGGGCCTGCTAGGGAAGTGCCTTCCACCCCCTTTGATATTTGGTCCTCCGGACCCCCAGGCTGGGCACGGAGTCCCCGAGTTTCCCAGGTGGATAGAGCTCAGAGGAGGGAAGGGACTGGCCCAGGGCCATGCGGCTCCTAAATGGTGAGGCTGGAATTTGAACCTGGGCAGCCCGGCTCCAGCGTGCGGGCCTGCAATCGCTTAATTAGATAAATCTCTGCAGGCCAGATGCTTAAACTCTTCCTGACCCGGATGGCTTCCTGGAGGTGCCCGGGAAGGGGACAGGAGGCAGAGATGGACTCTGTGACACTTCCTGCCCCGGAGCTGAGGAGTGCGGTTTATCTGTCCCCTGCGTATGGGGGTTCCCGGGGTTCGGGGGAGACGGGGTAGGGAGCCCGGTGGGCCGTCCCGGTGTCTCCCGGACCGGGGCCAGGGGAAGGCCGGAGCCGTTCACCTGGCTGAAGCCGCTGCTCACTGCGAAACCTCCGCGGTGGACGGGCCCCCGGCCCGACCCTCCCGGGCTCCGTCCCAAGCTCGTGGGACAACTTTGCTCTGAAATGTCCTCCTTGCGCACCCAGGTCCCCGGGCTGGCCTGCCCGCCCCACTTCCCCTTGGAGGAGGAGGTCCTTCCTTTGCCGCTGGGTCGCTACACGACTTGAATAATGGAGTATTTCCCGCTGGCCCCGGGCCAGGCAGTGCTCGGCCGCGTGGAGCCTCTGGCTGGGGCTCCCAATCAGGCCTGCCAGCCGCCTCATCCCATCGGCGAGGGCAAACCATGGGGAGAACCCCTGTCCCGGTCCGTCTGTCCGGCCAGGACCCCCGTGGTTCCTGTGACAAAGGACAGCACTGGCCTCGGGCTTTGTCCCCTCACTGCCCGGAAGTATCTCCTGGCCGGAGGAGAAAAGGACCGCCCTTGTTCGAGGAGGTTCCTGGGGGGTGGCCTTTCTGGTCCATTCTGGGGGTGGGGGTGTGTGTGATGGTTTGTTGGCACCCGTGGAGGTGGAGAAGGAGAAAGCAGAGTCAGGCAGTGGGGAGGTGGGTACAGGAGCACATTCATTCATTCATTCATTCATTCAACAAGCACTTCCTGAGCCCAGTGCCAGCGAGCTCAGGGCTTGGTGCTGGGATTCACAGATGGATCTGGTCCAGGTTTTGCTTTCAAAGAGCATCAGCGTGCGGGGAGACGGTTGTGTTAGCAGACCCAGCCAGAGGCCCGGGTGGTGTAGGGTACCGGAAACTGCAAGAGCCATGGGGGCAGAGGAGGCCCCCTGCATGCCCTGGGCAGAATGACCAGGTTGTGGGTTTCTGGAGGAGGCACATCCGGTCTTGTCGGTTTGCTTTTTCTCCAACGAGTATTTGCCGAGCATCCTCTAGCAGGTGCGGTTCCAGGGGGTGCAGCAGCGAGCTGCACAGTCCTTCCTCCGGGAGCTCCATTGCACCGGGAGAGATGGACCAGCAAGCCCTTAGGTCCAGGCAGCGCTGAGCGCTGGGAAGAAGATGCACTGGCTTGAGCCATAGTGAGGGGCTGGGGTGCAGGGAGTGGGGGGCAGGGGCTTCTTCACGCGGCGGGGGCGGGAAGGACTCGGAGAATGTGGCCTTGGAGCTGGAAAATGAGAGGAAGCGAGCCAAGCAAGTGTTCCTGGCAAGAGAACAGGCAGTGCAGAATTCCCGAGGGACGAGCAGGGGCTCATCAGGTCTGGCCGGGGCCGGGGATGTGGCTGGAGCCAGGAGATGATGTTAGGAAGATGCTCGGGCCGGAGCTGTAGACATCCGGTGGGCTCTGGGAGAAGGCGCAGGGGCCAGGAGAAGGAAGGGGTAGGGCGACCTTGTGATGGTTGAATGGCCCACTAAAAACAGTTGGAGTAGGAATGGCCTTTGGAGCCGGGCACGCCCACCCTCCCCAGGGACAGACGGGGCAGCTGAGCCCGGGAGGAAGTGACTCCTCCCAAGGTCACGATGGGAGGGACGGGACTGGACCTCGGTCCCCTGCCACCAACCCACTTCTCTCCAATGTGCCCTCCCAACCGCTCTGGCGTAGGCTCACGTGTGTTCCTCACTGTTTTGCCAGGAGCGTTACACATCCTGACTGGTGTGACAGGGGAAGGTGCGGCTCAGGGGCCTGGGTGAGGGTCGTTCGGAGATGGGGGTCTCTAGGATCGATCCTGGCCACGTTTGCTCTGAAAATGGGGCCAGCACTGCAGGAGCCCTCTTTGCCCACGGGGAATACGTTTCAAGATCCCAGTGCATCCCTGGAGCTGTGGGTTGACCGAACACCCATGGTCACATTTAACTTATGAAATAGGCACAGGGAGAGATTACCTACAGTAGCTAATAATGAAGTAGAACAATTTCAGCAGTGCACTGCAGTCAATGTTACGTGAATGGGGCCTCTCTCCCAAACTATCTCATTGTGCTGTACTTATCTTTTCATTGAAGGAAGCACGTCCCAGCTTTTCTCGGGCAAATCCAAATTGCCAGCATCACCACTTAGCGCTCTATTAAGTAAAACCAGCGATGCGCTGTAGGTGGTCTGATAACCGAGGTGGCCACCACTGGCCAGGCTGACGCGGGACAGCGAGAGATCTCACGCTGCTCAGAACGGTGCACAATTTTGCCGAAACCGGTTTGGCTTACTGGATAGAGCGTCGGTCTGTGGACTGAAAGGTCCCAGTTTCTATTCCGGTCAAGGGCATGTATCTTGGTTGCGGGCACATCCCGGTAGGGGGTGTGCAGGAGGCAGCTGGTCGATGTTTCTCTCTCATCAATGTTTCTAGCTCTCTATCCCTCTCCCTTCCTCTCTGTAAAAAATCAATAAAATATATTTTTTTAAAAAAGAACGGTGCACAATTTAAAACGTAGGAATTGTTTATTTCTGGCATTTTCCACTTTCTATTTTCGGACTGTGAGTGACGGCAGATAACGGGAACCTTGGAAGACAAAGCCTCGGTTGGGGGGAGGGGGGACCCCTGAGTACTTTTGGCTTAAAAGATTGCTGAGGATCCAGGAGGCTATAATGCATGTCGACAGCTCTCCACAGAGCTTGGCAAAATGTGAATATTTCCTGAGCAATTTTGCTTTCATTCAAATTATTTTATGGACCCTGGGGCATAGATAAGGATTACTCATGATCCTTGTTGCAAACACTCTCATCATTGGTCCGTGAAAAATAAATGTAAAATACCCATGAACTATTATTATCCAGGGCCAGGGCTGGGCTACTGACAGTAACTGACATTGTCCTTTGGACTCCTTCAGCCCCCTCCCAGCCAGCCTCCTTCACGGGGGCAACCCCTAGCCTGCATCTGGGGTTTCTCACTTTCTTGCCTTTTTGAAATTATTTTTATTAGTATTTTTATAATTATAAAATATATATGATTCATATATTGGTATCTGGCGTTTCTCATTCCCTTTGCCTTTTTATTTTTATTTACTTATTTTTAAAATATATATTTTTTATTGACTTCAGAGAGGAAGGGAGAGGGAGAGAGAAACATCAATGATGAGAGAGAATCATTGATCAGCCGCCTCCTGCATGCCACCCCCTGGGGATTGAGCCCTCAACCTGGGCATGTGCCCTTGGCTGAAATCGAACGCAGGACCCTTCAGCCCACGGGCTGACACTCTGTCCACTGAGCCGAACCGCCTCGAGCTCTGGTCAATTTTCATAAAATGTGTGAGTGTTCCTGAAAAGAATGTGTGTGTACGTACTTTGTTTCTATCATCCTGCTTTTTAATTTCAATTTATCTTGATGCTTCCATTTTATTTTTAATGTTAATTACTTAAAAATAGCTATAGCTTTCCCCCACAAAGACAAGATTAGCATTTTCTCAGTCCCCTTGGTCTCCCTCTTCCCCTTCAGCCTTAATTCTTCATCAAAGTGCCCATCAGCCCCCTACACATCAGATTAAAATTATCTGGAATTTTCAATTCTGAGTTGTTTTAGGTAGATGTTCTTCTTGTTCTTTTCTTTGATCTGTGAATTTTGTTAACAATAAACTTTACTAAGTTATTTGGTCAGCCTTCACATATCTTTAATATCATCTGTGGAATTTGTTTCTATACTTGAGCAGTTATTTTGGGAAAAAAATATGGTCTTTTTTTTTGTACAAACATGGGCCCTTGAACATGGAAATGTAATTTAGTATAGTGGCTCTGGCCATTTCTTATAAAGTGAAACATATTTACCACATGATCCAGCAATTCTAATCCTAAGGCTTTGCTCGAATGAAATGAAAATATACCTGTACAAAGATTCACACATAAGTGTTCATAGGAGCTTTATTTATAACTAGAGGCCCAGTGCACAAAATTTGTGTAGGAGAGTGGGGGGGGGGACATTCTCTCAGCCCAGCCTGCACCTTTTCCAATCTGGGACCCCTCGGGGGGATGTCCAACTTCTGGCAGACGGACATACCTCTTGAAATCTTGGACCACTGGTTTCTAACCGCTTGCCTGTCTGCCTGCCTAATCGCCCCTAACCCCTCTGTCTGCCTGCCTGATGGCCTGATCGCCCATAACTGCTTCTGCCTGGGCCCCCAGCCTAAGCCGCAGTCTGGCTTCCCTCTGCCGGAGGAGATCTGGCAGATCAGGGGAAGGCACCACCCCCATCACGCCTCGGCTGCTGCCACTGCTGGCCGCCTCAGCTGACCTGAGCCTCGCCTCGCCTGAGCCCCGGACTGGCCCTGGGCAGTGGCAGCATCAAGTCCCCGCCCACCCACATGTGCCTGCTGTGCACGCAGCCTCCTGGTGACCGGCAGTTATGGCGCGAGGGCATCACAACATGTGGGTATGATGACCATTAGCATATTAGCTCTTCATTATGTAGGCTACCCCCAAATGGAAACAGCTTAAATGATTTGAATGATAGTTTGGCTAGATATAAAATTCTCAGTTCAGATTCTTTTCTTTGGTACTTTGGTCAATTCATTTTGATATTTATTCCTTTATATGTGACCCGTTCCTCTGAACTTTTAGAATGTTTGTGTTGTCTTTTTTAAAAACATATTTTCATTGATTTCAGAGAGGAAGGGAGAGAGAGAGATGGAAACATCAATAATGAAAAAGAATCATTGATCGGCTGCCTCCTGTACACCCCCTACTGGGGATTGAGCCCACAACCTGATCAGATACCCTTGACCAGAATTGAACTCAGGACCTTTCAGTCCACAGGCTGATGATCTATCCACTGAGCCAAACTGGGTAGGGCTATTTTTGTTGTCTTTAATATTCACTATAATATTTCTAATTGTGCATTTTCTCATTTGTCCTGTTTGGTATAGTAGGGTCCCATTTCTATTATCCTTTTTTTTTTTTAATCTTCCCTGTGTGTGACTTTTATTAAAAAGTGGTTTATTTTTTGTTAATCCCATCTCTTTTTTTGTTGTTGATGCATTCTTTCATACAATAAAATGCATTGATCTTAAGTGTTCAATTTAATTGGTTTTGACAAATGCACATTACCTTGTAACCATGACCACAAAGCAAAGACTTAAAAAAAACAATCAAAACATTTCTATCACTCCAGCAAGTTCCCTCCCATTTGCCTCCCAAATATAAAATTACTCTGGCTTCTTTCACCATTTTTTTTTTCTAGAGTTAACTACATAAGGATTCATTTAGCATATACTCTTTTATGTCCAGCTTCTTTCCCTTAACAAAATGTTTTTGAAATTCATCTCTCTTGTGCCAGCAGTTCACTTTGTTGTTGCTGTTGTTGTTGAGTAGTCTTCTATTTTATTGACATACCGCCATAGTTTCTTCATTCATCTGTTAGTGAACATTTAAACTGTTTCCATTTGGGGATATTATAAGTAAAGCTCCTATGAACACTTATGTATGAATCTTTGTACAGGTATATTTTCATTTCTAATGAGAAAACTCTTAGGACTGGAATTGCTGGATCATGTGGTATGTTTCACTTTATAAGAAGTGGCCAGTCACTACTAAATTGCATTCCCATGATCAATATATGAGATCCTGTGTTTTTTTTTTTGTTTTTTTTTTTAAATATTCTTGACAATGTTTGATTTTGTAAGTAGTTTCGATTCGGTCTTAGTCACCCTGACGGGTGTGAAACAATGATGTGGAACACCCTTCCCACTGACTATTGGTCCCTTGTATGTTTTCCTTTTGAAGTGGCTAAGTCTTCTGCCCCTTGTGTTTTGGGGATATTGTTAGTCATTTTATTGTCAACTTAGGAGTTCTTTATTGGATACAAGTCCTTTGTCAGCTATATGTACTGTGCATATTCTTTTTTTAAAGAATAGTTCATTGATTTTTTTTTTAAGAGAGAAGGAGAGAGGAAGAGAGAGAGAGAGAGAGAGAGAGAGAGAGAGAGATTGATTTGAAAGTACAACAGCGATCAACTGCCTCCTGCATATCCCCCACCAGGGATCGAGCCCACAACCTGGGCATGTGCCCTGACCAGGAATATAACTGGCAACCTTTTAGTGCAAGAGACAATGCCCAACCAACTGAGCCACACTGGCCAGAGCACATATTGTTTTTTTTTTTAATTATTGATTTTTTTACAGAGAGGAAGGGAGAGGGATAGAGAATTAGAAGACACAGAGAGAGAAACATTGGATCAGCTGCCTTCTGCACATCTCCTACTGGGGATGTGCCCACAACCAAGGTACATGCCCTTGACTCCTTGACTGGAATCAAACCTGGGATCTTTCAGTCCATGGGCCGATGCTCTATCCACTGAGCCAAACTGGTTAGGGCTGAATATTCTTTTTTATTATTAGGGCCTTGTATATTCAGTTTCTTAATGGTATCTTTCAACGAGCGGAAATTTTAAATTTTGGTGAAGTCCAATTTATCAATTTTTTTCTTTTATGAAGTTAGGACTTCCTGCCTACCCCAAAGTCATGAATATCTCCTCTTATTTTCCTTCTAGAAACCATATGCATCTGGTTTCATAATTTGGCTTATGATCCATTTCAAATTAATAAGATTTGGGTTGATGTGTCAGCTCTTAACGGATGTTTTACGATTTCTTTGATGCTATCTATTTCTTAATCCTCCCGGCTTCCTCGTGGACGTGCTTGTCCGTCTGATATTTCAGTTCCCCGTTTCGTCCCTCAGCCACCATGTCCCTTCTGCCCGTTACGTTTGTTATTTCAGCTGGTTTTCCATATAGGATGTTTCCATGTGGGCCCTGGAATACTTTCTTGTTCTGTTTTGTTTTGCTAATATCTTCCTTTATTTCTTTTGACTATTTCCAATGCTTATTTTTAAAATTCTCAGTCCATGTGTTGACCACGGCTACCTCCAGTGGCGTCTCTAATCAGTTTGTTTCGTTGGAAGCCATTGTGCTCCTTGGACTTCCTGTTTTTTAGCCTAGGAGTTCATTTCCGGGGGGGGGGGGGGGGAGGGTCTTCATTCTCTCTGGTGCTGGAAGGAATCTAAGCCTGACACCCTCGTCTCTGTCAGCACCGAGCCCAAGGAAATGACAGTCCCAGAGCGGAGCCCCCTGGGCACGAGCGACACACACAGCTCCTCAGTGGGGCTGGCATCACCATTTCCCTCCTCTCGACCAACGCCACAGGACTGGGCCTCACACTCAGCACCCAGGAAGAAGCCGCCGGGGGAGGGGGCTGCCTGTCCAGGCCAGAACCCCCCGGACTGGAGAGCTGGAAGGGAAGGGGCGGTGGAGTGTCGGATTCCTGCAGGTCCAGGTTGCCCGCTGCACTGCCCTGAAGTTACCCCAGCAGACACTTGCCATCGGCCTGGGCCAACAGCGCTGGCCTCACTGTTCCGGGGCAGTGCGTGCACGTGTGTGTACGAGGGGTGGGGGGCGGGAGGGAGAGGGAGGTTCCTGGGGAAGGCTTGATGCAGAGAGACAAGAGCAGAAACCAGCGCCTTTATTCTTTCCCACGGTATTCTCCACCGCCATGGAGAAGGCTCCCGACCCCCCTCCCGGCGGCAGCACCCTCCTCGCCCTCACACACACTACCAAACCCCTCCTGCCTCCCCGGGCCGGTCTGCTTGCTCCATCCTTTCCTAGGCTGAGTGGCATTTTGCTCCATTACTCGAGGGCTGGTGTGGGGGAAGAGCCGTCTAACTTCGTCCTCCCTCACAGCGGGTCTCAGGGCGGCGTGCCTGCGGCCCCACGTGCTCCGTTTCCTCAGCCAGAGCACTGTGGCTTCGGAAGAAAACCAGCCGCCTGATGCCACTGGAGCGGCCAAGGGTCCTACCGGACAAAGAGGGAATAGGCTAACCGACTGCCACGCCCTCACAAAGATGGCAGCGCCCACGGCCACGAGATGAGGACATCCAGTCCCCTCAGCCCCGCTAGGGGTGGCAGGAGCACGGCACAGCCGGGCCCACCCCGGGCAGTTCCAGCCGCTCCATGCGCCTGTCTCCAGTGCTCCCCTCCCCCCCAGTCTCCTCAGCCCCCCAGCCACCCGGGGCCTGCCCAAGGCACAGACAAGCCTCTGATGGCAGCTGTCCAGCCGCCCAGGGCCGCCCGAGGCTCAGGTACCCAGGGTCGGTCAAGGCTTGCACTGCCAGCAGTGGCAGCAGCAGAGGTGTGATGGGGGCATCGCCTTCCCCTGATCGCCAGGTCGCCTCCCGCCCCTGAGGGCTCCTGGACTGTGAGAGAGGGGGCAGGCCGGGCTGAGGGGACCCCCCCCCTCCAGTGCATGAATTTTCATGCACCGGGCCTCTAGTGTTAATTAAGCATTAGAAACATGCAAGAGAAACAAGGAAAGAGACTAGCAATGTGAAACAATAAGCAAGCGTGCAGTAAAACAACAGGCGGAGATGCTCAATATGGAACACGAGCCTCTTCCTCCTCCGCCTGCCCCTGCCCCAACCTTGGCTCTCTCTCATCTCACCACTCACTCCTCTCAAAAGAGAGACCGCCACGGCCTCTAGGCCTTCCCGTGGGCTGCCCCTCTGCTCAGGCTGCCTCGTCTCTTACTTCCGCTGGAAAAACTCTTGTGCATCCTCAAGACCCCTTTCCTGGTGTCCCCCTCTGGCCCGTGTGATACTCAGGGACGGCGTGGGGTTCTGGAATGAGGAAACTACGCTGCTCGCCCTGGTTCTTCAAGTAACTGGCTCTGTGACCGTGGGCAGGTCACGCCACCTCTCTGGACCTCAGGCTCCTGTGGGGGTAAGAAGGGAGTGTTGTTGGGCTAGACCAGTGGTCGGCAAACCCATTAGTCCACAGAGCCAAATAGCAACAGTACAACGATTGACATTTCTTTTGAGAGCCAAATTTATTTATAAAATAATTTTATTTATTATTTTTTATTAAGGTATTATATGTTTACATAGCTTATCATTGCCCCCCCCTCCCATTTATGCCCTCCCTCCCCAGAGTTCTGTGTTCGTTGGTTGTACTTATATTCATGCATACCAGTCCTTCGGTTGTTCTCCTATCTCCCCCCAGGTCTCCTTCCCCTCCCTGCTGTCATTTGACAATCTGCTTGTTTTATGGTGACTATCTCAGGACCACATGAATAGAATCCGCTCCTCATTTGGCAGTCTGCTTGTTTTATGGTGACTATCTCAGGACCATATGAATAGAGTCCGCTCCTCCTCTGGTTCTCACCGCCCCTTCCCCTGGGTCCCACTGCTTCCCCTGGGACACAGGGCTCACCCAGGGCATACGGCCCCCTGGGACACACAGCTCACCCGGGGCACACGGCCCCCTGGGACACTTGGAGAGCCAAATTTTTTAAACTTAAACTTCTCCTAATACCACTTCTTCAAAATAGACTCGCCCAGGCCATGGTATTTTGTGGAAGAGCCACCCTCAAGGGGCCACAGAGCTGCAGTTTGCCGACCACAGGGCTAGACTATTTCTAGAGTCCCTATCAGCGCTGACAAGCTGCTGGTTGCCTAAGGACAGAGGCTCTGCAGTGGGACTGGCCATGACCCCCTCCTGCGTCAGCACGTAATCACTATGTTTCCGTGGGCAGCTATTTCAACCCGAGAAGCCTCCGAGTACTAGCCTAGCATCACGGCTAAGAGCTTGTACTTTGGGGTCGGACCGTTTGGGGGCATGACCCCTACCACCTGCCTGCGGTGTGACTGTAGGCAAGCGGCTTGACCTCTCTGTGGTTCCCGCCCCTCCCCTCTCCCCCCTCCCCCCCTTTTCCCCCCTGTAAAGTTGGATTGATCCTAGCAGGGCCCACCTCCGAGGGCAGGAGCCCGATGAATGCAGCTATTGTTCTGCTGGTGGTGGTTGTGCACCGTTATACAGACTTCTCCACTCGGTTCAACCAGCTCTTGGTGTTGGCCTGCCGGGCTCTGCTAAGGGCTCTCCCAGTACGCTGTCCGTTAAACGTTGTCTCTTGACAGATGCTCTCCGTGGCCGTTTGTCTTTATGACAACCTTGCACGTTAGGGGTGCCTGGTACTGTTTTTTTTTTTTTAAATTTTTTATTAAGGTATTACGGTATATGTGTACATAGCTTACCATTGCCCCCCCCCCACCTCCCATTCATGCCCTCCCTCCCCAGAGTTCTGTGTTCGTTGGTTGTACTTATATGCATGCATACCAGTCCTTCCGTTGTTCTCTTATCTCCCCTCAGGTCTCCTTCCCCTCCCTGCTGTCATTTGACAATCTGCTTGTTTTATGGTGACTATCTCAGGACCACACGAATAGAGTCTGCTCCTCCTCTGGTTCTCACCGCCCCTTCCCCCTGGGTCCCACTGCTTCCCCTGGGACACACGGCTCGCCCGGGGCACTCGGCCCCCTGGGACACTCGGCTCACCCGGGGCTCTCGGCCCCATGGGACACTCGGCTCACCCGGGGCACACGGCCCCCTGGGACACATGGCTCACCCGGGGCACTCGGCCCCCAGGGACACTCGGCTCACCCGGGGCACAAGGCCCCCTGGGACACACGGCTCACCCGGGGCACATGGCCCCCTGGTACTGTTTTTTCACAAATAAACAGTCTGCAGCTCCAGGGACCTTTGCAGGTCACGAAGCTGCTTGGCCAGGACTGAACCTACTCCTTGGCCGAGGTCTCTCGACAACACCGCCGTGTTCCGAAGGATTAGACGGGGGTTTGGGGTGACTGAGCACATCAGATGGGAAAGCGCAGTGAGAGGCTCCCTGCCCCCGTGCACGTGGGCCCCAGCTGTCTGCCCGCCCTGGGCCATGCATGCCCAAGATGTCTTTTGTTGGTTTCGTGCAAATGCGGGCTTAGTGATGGGCCAGGAGTTAATTGAAGAGGCAGAGCGAGGCTGGGTTGGACAATGAGGGGCTCATATGACCCGGGAGAGCCAGCCAAGGGCCTCTGGGAGAGGGAGGAGGACTCTCTGAGGACGTGGAATCCTCGGCAAAGAGGGGGATCGAGTTTCAACAAGCCCGGAGCTGGAGCGGGAGGCCTTCGGGAGCCCATGTGGGTCGTGCCAAGAGGCAGTTCCAGAGGGCGCCCTGGGGCCGAACCCTGGCCTTGCCGTTTGTGCCCGTGGGTCTGGGTACGTGGCTCCACCTCTCAGGGCCTCAGCTTCTTCTGCAAAAGGGCTCCTGGTGCCATTGGGTACCGTGAGGGGAGCTGGCCCGTGGGGGACCACGGGTTAGACTGGCCCGGGGAGCCTGAGATTTAATCCTGGGACTTTAGTTCCCTTTTCAGTAATTTGGAAATCATATTTTCGGTTGGGATTATTGCAAGGCGACAGCAGGGTCCTTTTTTAGTGAGACCTTCTCTGACCTGTAAATGCCACCGCTCTTCCCCGTCCTCCCCCCTGCCTTCTTTTCCCCATCAAACTTACCACCACCTGGTATGCTACTCATTTTCCTTGTCTGCTCTCCCCACGTGCAGGAATTGGGCTATTTTGTTCAGCACTGGCTTATGGCAGGTGCTCAGTAAACAGTGGTTGAACGAGTGTTGGTTTGATAACACAGAGGGAGGGCCCTAGTGCATAGGGCATGTTGAATCAGAGCCAGCGGGACCTTAGAGGTGGAGGGCAGAGGCACGCGTGAAGCCAGGACAGGTCGCTTGGGGTGCCAGAGGCTGCCCAGGTCAGGGGCTGGCCTTCAGGGTAGTGCCTGGCCCCTCTCTGGCCGCAGTCCTCAGAAGGCGAGCCCTGAGGGGAGTAGAGCCGGGAGGGCCTGAGCACTGGGAATTCTCAAGGAGCCAAGACCCTTGGGAGGCAGGAAGGCCGTGATCCTTGGCTTCCCTCTTTCCTTTGGCTTTTTGAGCCACTCTGATCGCCCCCAGGTGGAACAAACTACCTCAAAGAAATGACCAGGGCCGCCCCTGCCCCCCCCCCCCCCAAAAAAAAAGGCTAAGAGGAAAAGCGCTGTGTGGAGCCGGGTAGATCCGCGGGGTGGCCTGGCCCTGCCCCCCTTGAACGGAAGGACCTTGGGCGAGTCTCTTCACCTCCCTGAGCTGCCTCCTCCTCTGTGAACAGCGCAGAAGCACACCACCCCCCCTACACTGACTTTCTAGGGCTTTTGTGCAAAACCCAGTAAACACGTGTATCATAACCAATCGTCATTAGACTGATGCTCCTAGATCAGAGCCTGCGCCCGCAGCCCCCACGCGGGGACAGGCCCCGTCCATCCCGCTGTGAGGGGAGGGCCCGGGCCCTCCGAGAAGGCCCGTCCGCACCGCGCCTGCCGTTTACAGGCTCGAAGAGAACCTAACTTGGATTTCTATTTGACCATGAACTCGAAACGTATGGGCCCACCCTGAACTCGTTTGCAAGATGTGTTCGTTGGTTCGAACAGCAGGCTGGGCATGCCGTGACGCGCTCGCCTACAAAGGCAGAGAAAAACCGAGCCGGGGTCAGAGGGCAGATGCTGCGTCTAAAGTGACCAAAGGGGGATGGATTAGCTCACGTAACTAGGACGTTCCGAGGAAGGCTTCAGGCCTGGCTGCACCCCGGAGCGCAAACAATGTCACCCGAGACTCAGATTCTCTGCTTCTTGCGATTCAAACTGCTGGGGGGTTGCTTTATCTCCGGGCCCCACATAACGCCCTCCCCCCACCTCACACGCCCACCACGCACCACCCAGGTGGAGAAGGCCTTCCAGCTGGAGCCAGTCAGGACCCCCTGGAGCTGCTGGAGGCGGGACCAGCCCCACCTGAGCCACCCATTGCCTGAGTACCGGAGGAGTCATTTCCCAAAGGGAGCGTGGCTGTGTTCCTGGGCAGGAGGAATGGATTCTGGTGGCCATGCGTTACTGCAGATCCCCACTACAGTCCTCAGCGGGGGCGGTGGGAAGCCATAGAAACATGTGCCTTCCCCCAAGAAGCCCATATTGGAGGCAGACTGGCACTGATTACCCCTGGTTTGCAGATGGGGACGCAGCCCTTGAGCATTCAGCCTCGCTGGGCAGAATCAGAAGCCCAGAGTGGCTGGCCTGGGAGGCTGGGGCCCAATGTGACGGAGGCCCTTCCTCCGTGGAAGGAGCGCATCGTCCGGACAGGAAAGTCTCAGGGAGGCTGCAGCCACGGGACAGCCCAGGAAGGGCCCGACGAGGTGGTCATGGGACAGTGTGGGCACATGCACAGTCACTTCTCTCTCTCTCTCTTTCTCTCGGAGTGAGGTCACCTGCCACGCTCACACCGGCCTCCTGTGTCTGGGGTGGCCGAGACATCAGGCCTTCCAGGCGTGACGGACGCTGGCATATGACTGAGGTGGGGGTAGCAAGCTCACTGGATAGGGAGCCGGACAGGCTGGCCAGATCCCAGCTCCCCCACGTGGCTGCTGTGTGACCCTGCCCCTCCCACCGCCGTCTGAGCCGCTCTTTCCTCCGGACCCTGAGCTGAGCGGCCCCGCCGCCCTGGGACCTCGGGAAGCGGAACAGAAAGCTCCCGCACGCGGTCGGCGCTCCGTTAAGAGTTTCTCCCTCCCCTCGTCATGGTGTCCTGCTCCTCGCTGGGTGTCCTCGGCCACGGTGCTCGCCGCCTCTGGGAGCGATGACAGCGCCTGCCACGGAGTGCTGTTTGAGGGGGTGAAGCGTGGAGACCGGTGTCTGGCTCGCTTACCGAGTGACAACTGGCTGACGTTTACTGAACGTTCAGTGCGTGCCAGGTTCCCGGCCTTCGTCTCCCTGCTTGTTACGGAATTTTCATCCTCGCAATAGGACAGGACAGGCACGCCCCGGGGCCGTCCCCACCGGCCCTAAGGGGAAACTGAGGCCCAGAGAGGCGCAGAAGCCGGTAAGCAAGGGGGACTCTGCCAAGCGGCCCGTCCTCGGCTCCTGGTCCGGGGAGTAGCCCCTGCCCTGCCCCCCCCAGGGTCTCGGAGGAGGGCGGGCCACAGTGGCCAGGAGCCCCCGCCCGCTGGAAGCTTCTCCGGGAGCGAGAGGGGGTCGGTAGCCGCGGGCCCGGCTGCAGCGCTGTCTCTGGAAGCATCGGTGCCCGCCCCGCGCCGACAGAGCGGGCCATCGACAAGCCCCGCACACGCCGCCCAGCGTGCTGCTCGTGCTGGCCACCTCCCAGCAAGCTACAGGTTCACGGCCATTTCCCCACGCCCAGAGCCGCCTCAGCCTCCTCTGCCAGGGCCCTGTGGGGCCATCTGCGGAAGGGAGGCTTCCTCTCCTCGGGAAGGGCTGCTAGGGTGTGTGGGCACTGGGGGCCAGAAGCAGGGAGAGCCATGGTGGTCCAGTGTCCCTCGAGAGGCCCAGCTGAAGGGGGAGGCGGGGAGGAGTGTGTGTCCAGGATCACACAGGGGTGGTGCACCGCTCGGGGACCTGGGCTCGGTCAGTCTTAGATGTGGCCTCTGGCAAGTCACCTCATCTTCTGTAAAACAGAGATAGCCCCAGCCGGTGTGGCTCAGTGGATAGAGCATCAGCCCGCGGACTGAAGGGTCTCAGGTTCGATTCTGGTCAAGGGTACATACATGCCCGGTTGAGGGCTCCATCCCCAGTAGGGGGCGTGCAGGAGGCAGCCGACCAATGGCTTTCTCTCATCGTTGATGTTTCTGTCTCTCCCTCTCCTTTCCTCTCTGAAGTCAATAAGAGTAAATAAGTAAAGTGAAGTAGGGGCCAGGGGAAGCCCTCGCCCCGGGGCTGGGTGCGCACACGGGGAAGGGCGCGGTGAGTGTGAGCCAGACAGTAGCCGCAGGAAATCCATTCCTCTGCGCACACGCCATGGACACGTGGCGGTAAGAACAGGGTGCTTCCTTCCAGGCCTTGCCTGCGGCTGTAGGAGGCAACCCCGTTCCTCTGGGAGACAGGGACCCCACAGGTACCGCCGGATTCTGGCTTAGTTACTCACCGGCCCTGTCACCTTGGGCAAGCTACTTACCCTCTCTGGGCCTCTTTAAAAAAAACAAAAACAAAACAACAACAACAAAAAAAACACACCAAAAACCCAGGGACAATATTGCCTAGTTCATAGGTTGCTGTGGGACCAAGTGGGTTAATATAGACGTGGAGTTTAGAACAATGCTGGCACCCAGTCAGAGCTATGAAAAGGTTCGCCATTCTTAAGAATACAATGGCGGAGTAAGTGAAACGAGGATTTTTCTAGAATAGTCTGAAACGTTCTCTTCTGTTGACACACATCTTTAATGCCTAGAATTCCAAGACACCGGCGTCCACGTTGCCTTGCAGGCGACCTTCCGGTAAACGCTCCCCAAATTCTGAGCTGGTTAGTGGGAGACCTATCCCGCCACGAGGTGCTGTGTGACCCTGGGAGGCCATGGGCCCTCTCTGGGCCTGCCTTCGTGTGGGTGTGGGAGCGGGGATGGGAGAGCCACATCCAGCACCGAGGGGTCCTGCCCTAGGAGCACTGAGTGCCAGGCACGAGGGTGGCCGACACCTCAGAGACTCGCAGTAACGCCCACCCCCACCCCTCCCAGCTTCCGGGCGGCTCAGAGCCGGGCCTGGACGGAACGCGGCCTCTCCATGGGACGGTGGGAGCCTGTGTGTCCTCAGAGCAGCGTCCCTGACCTTGCTCTGCGTGGGCGCTCCAGCCGCACAGCCGAGGAAGGCTGTCCCTGGGCCCGGCCCTCCCCTCCCCGCCTCCCGCCTCCCTCCTCTCCCCGCCTCCCGCCTCCAGCTGCCAGCTCTCCTCCCACTGGTTGAATGTTGAATTTTGGCC
The DNA here is from genome assembly GCA_963924515.1 of Vespertilio murinus. Taxonomy (NCBI): domain Eukaryota; kingdom Metazoa; phylum Chordata; class Mammalia; order Chiroptera; family Vespertilionidae; genus Vespertilio; species Vespertilio murinus. The sequence continues at coordinate 11,571,883 of OZ004706.1, forward strand.
GGCCCAGCCCTCTGCCCTCAGGGCCAGGTGCCTCGGGGAGCCCCAGAGACAAATCTCTGACTCCAGAACCCAGACCCTTGGAGCTTCTGGTTCCAGCTCTGCCGCCGCGTGGCCTTGGGCAAGGGGCAGAGGCCTGAGCGTCCACATCCTCACCCGTCAAATGGGCTGGCGACCAGGCGTGTCGAGGAGACGGGCTTGCAAAGGGGCTGCTCTCCACCAGGCCGAGCTCAGGGAGCAGAGTCCTTCGTGGTCAGTCCGGGCTGCCCTCTGTTGCCCACTCTTGGCTCCTGTCTCCCTCCCTGACCTCAATCCTGCATCGCTGCCTCCTCGCCTTGGCGCATGTGGGTCCTCCTGTCGGGAGCGCCCTCTCTCTCTGTTCCTCTCAACCCTCCCCCCCCCCCCAAGCCGCCCGTCTTCCCACCCGCTCCACGGAACCTTCCAGGCTGACGCTGGGTGTTCTCTCTGTCTGTCCGTCAAGAGGAAAAGAAAGCATCAGGCTGCCTGGTGGGTGTTTCCTCCCACTTGAATCTGTGTGTGTGTGTGTGTGTGTGTGTGTGTGTGTGTGTGTGTGTGAGAGAGAGAGAGAGGGAGAGAGAGAGAGAGAGAGAGAAATCAGGAAACACAGACAGACCCCTTTGACTGTAAGAGCTGGGACCTCTACCCCTTAATCAGACACCCACCCAGTCTAGGTGCCCAGCAGGCGGGTGAGCCTGAGTTCCTAGAATCTTAGCTCTAGAGAGACCCCGCGGGCCTCCCATGTGAGCAGGTTGGCAGCTGGCCACCTGGCCGAGTGGGCAGAGAAGGGTCTGCCCGTTCTCAGCTACAGCCCCTCGCCTGCCCACCTGCCGGTCAGTCCGTCCGCCCCGCCCTGTGGCCATAGCCGCTGGCCGACGCTCACGGAGCACTGACCCTGACCCGGGCTCTGCTTTAAGCCTTTCCGTGCGTGTGTGCGCTTGTAGAACCCCTCCAGCACCCTCTGGCTTCTGCTACCCTCCCCCGTGGCAGGTGGGACGCCCGAGGCACAGAGGCGAGGGGTCACTGGCCCTGAACTCCTCAGCTTGAGACGGGCGGAGGCGGGATCCGAACCTGGAGCCCTGGCTCCAGAGCTCACTCTTACTGCCGCTGAGCCGGTCACCATGGACCCCACCGCCCTTCCCCCACCTACGGACACCCCCAACTCAGCGGGCCGGACACCCCCACCCAGGGGGCCGGGTGCCAGGCTCCACCTGCCCCGGGGCGGCCACCGTCCTCAGAGCCAGACCCCGGCTCTCCAGGAGCTCACACCCAAGGGAGAGGCGGCTCGGAGTCTGGTCCATTCAAACCGGCGCTGAGTGCCTCCTGGGTTCTGGGCGCCTGGGAGGAGCTATCACTGCTGCCCGGGCTGGGGTGGGGTGGGCTGGGCTGGGGTGGGGTGGGCTGGGCTGGGGCAGTTCCACAGAGCTGAGGTCGAGGTGAAAGGGTGGTGGGTGGACGGCAGGGAACATTCCAGACCGGGAACGCGGTGTGCAGCGGCTGGAGGTGCACGCGGGACCGCTGGCACCGCATCAGAGCCGTTAAGACACCGCGGCTGGAAGCAGGCCGGGCCGGCTGCCCCCGCGCCTCCCGGACACGCCCACGTGTGTGTCCTGCTGACCGGCTGTCAGCGCCGGAGGCCCGAGCGTGCCCCGTGCCCAGCGCCTGGCCCCCTGCCCCCGGGGAAGTCCCTCCTCTGGGCTGACCTGCTGACCACCACGAACTCCCTTCTGGGCCCTGCCTCATGGCGGCCATAAATAATTCCGACAGCGAATGAATCGAGTGCCGGCCAACCAGGCTTGCCAGAGACACTGGGCTTGGCTGAGCCCGGGGCATGCCTCCTGTCCCTGACCCTGAGCCGGAGCGTCCCTGGGCCCGTCCTCGGCCGCGCTCCCTCCCCCGGGCAGCTGCCGCAGCCCGACCCGGGCTTGCAGGAGCCCCCAACCCCTAGTCCATCTCCCCCTTTCCTCCCCCTCCGCCCCCTGAGAGCACGGAGGACACTCAGCGCTTTGCAGCCACAGCTCCTTGCGAGAGCCAAAAGGCCCAGCTCCCGGTCGGCTCGGCTCGGGCTGGTCCTGACTGTTCCCCGTGCGTGTCTGTCCGGATTGGGAGCTGGGAGGCCGGGTAAGTCTTTCCTTTTCCGGGAGCCTCAGTCTAACCATCCGGCCAATGGGACCCAGTTTGCCTGTGAGATGCCGAGTGGGCAGGCTTGGCGGGGGAGGGGGGTACAGGAGTTTATTTAGGGAGTCGTGTCTCTTTAATGTCTCTTCTTACACGTGAGTACAGTCACTCCATTCAACTAACCCTTTTCCTCCTCCCCAGCACCCCCTTAACTCAATTCTTTTAAAAAAATATATATTTTATTGATATTTTACAGAGAGGAAGGGAGAGAGATAGAAAGCTAGAAACGTCGATGAGAGAGAAACATCGACCAGCTGCCTCTTGCACACCCCCCACCGGGGATGTGCCTGCAACCAATGTACATGCCCTTGACCGGAATCGAACCTGGGACCTTTCAGTCTGCTGACTGACGCTCTACCACTGAGCCAAACCGGTTTCAGCCCTTAACTCAATTCTTACCAGATCCTCACAACACCCAGAGAGGCGGCTGGTGGGGTTTTCAGGCTCTGGGTGAGCTTCTACCTGCAGCATACGGGCCTGTGACCGCCTCCCAGGTCTGGGAAAGACGCTGCCATCTCCCCGGAACGTTCCCTCGAGCACATCCCAGTCTCTGCCCTCCCCGGTCACACGTGGGAATAAGACTTTGTCCCCAATCACACCAAGCCAGTTTGTGCTCCGGTACTTTTGGGGACGGCTGCACCGAGGACCCTCCCCAGCCCAGACATTCCAGGGTCGTGACCTGTGGGCGGGGGCATCCTGGGTCTCAGGTGGAGTTAGGCTGGCTGGGGGTGCAGCTTCAGAGGGGGTGCAGGCCCAGGAGCAGAGAGGAGAGGGAGGGGGGCGTGTGCCTGTGGTGGAGGGAGCTTGTGGCAGGGGTGACCCCTCAGGGGTCCCCGTGCAGGGGTCGGCTCGGTGCCTCCCCCCTCTGTGGGCCTGGGTTACCTTCCCGACATTCCCTCCCCTGAGAGGAGGGACAGCTGTGCCCGGCTCTCTCTCCAGGCGGCCGGTGAGGGTTAAGCCAAGCTCAGCGCTGTCTGTCACGCCGAGCTCACCACCCCGTGGCGAGGGGGTGCTCAGAGGGGCCGGGAATGATGGAGCGGGGCCTGGGCCTCAGCTGCTGGCCGCGCCACCGGGCCGAGTGGCTCCACCGCTCCGCCCAGTGCCCTCCGTGGCCGCGAGGCTGAGAGCCCCGCCCTGCCTTTTATCACCAGGATGTGGCGAGGGCCTGGTGCCATTCAAGTTCAGGGATTATTGAGAAAGACAAAGGTTTGGTAGAGTAGTGTCTCTGGTTTTCCTGTTTCCCACGGTGACTTCGTGGCCTTTCTGGCCACGGTTTCCCACGGTGACTCCGTGGCACTGACAGGGTGAAAGCATCTCCCCGACCCCGACCCCGGGTCCTTGTACCGTGGGGCCTGCGGTGCCCAGCGGGGCACGGAGCGCTGGCTTTCCTTCCAGGCTCCGCCCGTGGCAGCGGCTTCACCTCCCTGCCCCTCTGTTTCTGGGTCTGTAAAACGGGAACCATCCTCACCACCCCGACTCCATGAGATGTTGTGGGAACCGGGAGAAAATGAAAACATGGGGGGGGGGCGCCCTCAGGCCCCTCCAGGCAGGCGGCACGCCGCGTGGGTGACCCTGGCACTGCACCGGCACCTGGCAGGGGCCCGACTGAGCCTCGCTGCGCCCCAGTCCCCAGGCGGTGCGGACAAGGGTCCCTTTCCTGCTGTTGTTGTCACCCCACAAGGTGCCAGCTCAGCGCTGGTGCACAGTAGGTGCTTGTCTACCCCGGCCGGTCGGGACCGTCCAGAGGACAGAGGCGGCGTCTGCCCTCTTCCCTCTGAGCCCCGAGTGCCTAGGACAGAGCTGGGCAGGCGGCAGGTGCTCAGAAAAGGCGCGGGGAGGAAGCATGAGAGAGCCAGCAGCTGGTGTGAAAGGACTGGGCGGGGGGAGGGGAGCTCTGTGGAAAGCTAGTCCCCTCCCGTTTCCTCCCCCCGGGGCTAATCCGCCAAGATTAACCTGGGGACAAAGCCTGGTCACCCTGGCTGGCCTCCGACCCAGGGCTTTGGTGCGAGCGTCCGAGGCGAGCGTGGCCGGGCGTGCATAGGGTTGGAGACCCTCCGAACCTCGAGATGGCCCTCCTGACCCCCACCCTGGACATGGTCCTCACAGCGGTCCTCAGCCTCCTCCTCCTGGCGCTGGCCCTGGTCCTGCTGTGCTTCTTCACCTGCCGCCTGGCCCGGCCGCTCAGGTACGGGGCTCGCCTGGCCCCACTCTGCCGCCAGCCTTTCCGCCTAGAGTCCTTTCGCTTCTGTTTGCTCTTGTGGGGCAGGGGAAGGGCGGGCGCTAGCTTCCCCCCCCCTCTCCGAGGCGGGGAAACTGAGGCCCAGAGGAGCTGCATCAGCCGTGGACAAGCTTCGCTCACTTTCCTAAATTCAGATGGGGGTGGGGGAGAACGGGGGCTAACAACACTCGGGAAGATGAAGTGAGGTCACAGGTCACAGCACAGGGCCGGGTACCAGGGTGCCCGAGGAGCGGTAGTGATTTTTATCGGTTCCATTATTCTGTCGTTTGTCCTGGGCCCTCGGAGACCCAGCCCAGGGCTGGCTCTCTGCCCAACTCCCGGAGCTCCCGTGCCCTCCGCCCCAGGATGCGGACGCCGGGCCAAGGCCAGCCCCTCGCTCCCTCCCCGACCGGCCAAGTAGCTGCTCCTCTGCACGCTCGCCATGAATAGTCAGGGCACGTAGCGGGCAGCCTGGCAGAGACGGGCCGGCTGGGGTGGGGGTGAGAGGGCTGGCGCGCACGCGGGTGCTCCGTTCTGAGCTGGCAGAGCACTGGCAGAGGGTGGTGGGCAGCCGGGTCCCCCGCAGCCCCAGGCTGGGCCCCACGGAGCCCGTCACCCGGGGCTGCCGGAGTTCGGGCCTGGAGCCTCGGAGTGGGGGTGGGGGAGGGGGTGGGGGCGAGGAAGGGGAGCCAGCAGGGGAGACCGGCTTCCGGATTCCCACCCCCTCTCCTTTCCCAGCAGAGGGAGGCCATGGGAGGAGGCACTTGTTTGTTTCCAGGACAAGCCTGTCCCATCCAGAACATCCCAGCCATTACCTGGGGTCTTCTACTCAGTCCGCATTCACAGAGCTGTGCGTGGGCCAGGGGCTCGGAGATGGGCTCGGTGGTCTGTGCGTCACAAAGCAGTCAGTCCAACAGAGGAGAGAGACAAGCAAGTGCGACCGGTGGGGGCCGGATGAGCCTTCGGTCTCCTGGGGCCACCCTTCACTTTCCTTCCCTTTCCCCCTGTTTGCTGCGGACCCTCGGTGCGGAGAGAGCGGAGTAAGTCCCGCCTCGGGGTATGGGGGACTGTCACGAGCTCCCTTCTTGCTTATTCATTTCCCTCCTTGCTCCTGCCCCCTGGTCCCCACAGCTCCCCCAGGCCCTCGTGTTAATGGGTTGGACACGGCCTTGGATGTGTACGTGTCCTCGGGAATGAGGCTGGTTTCTGTGTGAGGGTGTGGCCTACGTTTGCACACAGGGACCGGCATCTCCTTCTTTGCACTCTTCGCCCCATCCTGGGTGTGAGCTCCATCCGCACCACTGCTTTGACGTCTGGTTTTAATGCCACAGATGGTGCCACCGCCACCCTCTATGAATTAATTCCCTGGTTATCGGAAATAACGTGATGATTTCCACTGAAACCGAGATTAAAATGACTCCCATTGCTTGAGGATGTTCACCTAAAAATTTTAAAAAGTCAAGGTGAGAGGCAACAAGCATTTGAGATCCCAAAAGAATGGTAGCCCTACTCCGTTAGGCTCAGTGAACAGAGAGTCGGGACCTTCCAGTCCGCAGACGGACGCTCTGTCTATCCACTGAACCAAACCGGTTTCGGCACAAGGAGGATTTCTGAGAAAGGGAGGGGGGATCGTTACAGGAGTGGAAGGAAGGAATTTTTATGAGTCGTAGGAACTAAGGAAGGAATTTCTCTGCAGGGGCAGCTAACCTGACGTAGTGATGGTAACTGTAAAGAGGGCCATTAATTCTCGGTCAGACGTGGTAGCCACGATGTCTGCTTTCCTGTCGCCTTTTGCAAACGGCTATTTTGCCACAGCGCTGCTTCAGGCCCCGCCCGGTGTGCGGAGTAAGGGCAGGCCTTCTGGGATGGCGGCTCCAACTCCATCGTGAGGCGGTCCCGTTGATAGTCTCCTCCACCTGGGAAACAGCAGGGGTGCACAGCATCGCACGCTGGAGCAGAGGCCTAGGCCAGCCAGGGCTGCAGGAGCTTGGCTTCCTCCATCGCCGGGGGCAACCCTAGCCTCCTTCCTGCTCTTCCAAGATTGGCAAGAAGCACTCTACCTCCGGGAAAAGTGAGGTGGAGTCAACCTTAAAACCGTATAAGCTGCACCCCAGTGCCCAGAGGTGAGGGAGGGCCCACCGGCACCACATCCCACAAAACACCCCGAGTTCACCAGACATGCCGTCCAGTTGCACAGCCCTGTGCTCCCCCCCCCCCATCCGCCCTCCTCCTGGCTCCTCAAACACCCCGCTTGGCAGTGGAACGGGAGGGCGGAACTGAAATAGCCGACGTTGAACTTCTGACAGAAGGCGCTCAGCACTGAATGGTGGGGTTTCGGGTGCTTTATAATTATTTCTATTCTACAGTGGCTTCTGAACATTTCTAGAGTAAATCCTAACATCATAAAAGATGTTGTTAAATCCGAGCGTTATGCCATCACTGCAGGTGCCTCGCGGTCCGGGTGGGAAGCAGTCACTCTTCCCGCGGGGCTCGCCCACCACGCTGGGAGCTGCCAGGGGCTCTGCCTTGTTGTCGGTACCCCGTGGTTGGCACAGGGCATCTTTACACCATGGAAGCCAGAGAGCTATTAGGTGGGAGGGGAGGGGAAGGAAAGAATCACCCCAAACCCTTCCTGTGTGTGTGCGCGCATGCAGAAAAGCCCAAGTATTGGCAAGGATGTGGAACTCCCCCGAGCATCTGTCCACATTTTCAAAAAAGTATAAAGGTAACATCTCAACGCAAAAGAAAACTTGGGAAACGCAGAGGAAAAAAAAAAAAAATCATCGGAGTCACCCGTAACGATGTTACTACTCAGAAATGGCCACCCTTCCCGGCCAGTCTTTTCCTGTCCGTCACTTCTGTGGTTCTTATATCTCTCCCCGTAAAGGACAAGCTCTGGAAGAGAAGGTAGCAGGCGTAGGCGGCCCTCTAAGAAAGGGGTGGGGGGGCTCTTTTTTTGTCTCTGACGTTCTCGGGTCACAGGTAATCAAGAGCCTGAAGACTGATGTTCTAGAACAGTCTTTCCATGGGGTGGTCCATGGACTGACAGCAGGGGCGTCGCCCGGGAGCTTGGTGGCCATGCGGTCAGCACCTCTGGTCCAGGATTGGGGATGGGGGCAGAGTCTAGAACAGCCGTGGGCAAACTACGGCCCGCGGGCCGGATCCGGCCCGTTCGGCTGTTCTATCCGGCCCTCGGAGCCGAAAGAGCGGAGGGTTCTCTTGCTCTCCCCTCCGCTCCTTCACCAGCAGCCCAAGATGAGAGTGCCAGCATGGTCAGGCTGCTTTTGTTCCGGCCCTCCGGTCCAGTGTAAGAACCCATGGTGGCCCTCGAGTCAAAGAGTTTGCCCACCCCTGGCCTAGAATCTAGCTCAACAAGCCCCCAGGAGGTTCTGACTCAGGCTACCACGTGAGGAGCAGGGCGCAGAGCGGGCGCCCGAACGCTGGTGTGTTCCGACGGACGGACGGACAGTGCACGTTCCCCTGGGAAGTGGGAGGGAACCACTGTGTGGCATGGCACTCCGTCAAAATGCTGCCGCCGTGTGATTCAGCTCCCCGAGGGAGGGACCACCTAGGCTGGCACCCCCAGGTTTGGCTTGTGGTGCTCAGCAAAGACCGAGTGAATGAACGAACGAGCAAAGGAATGAAGTGAATGGACCTATGAACTCTGGAGCGGTGGCCCACGTGTCTTTTATTTTCATTTTTTTTTCCATTTTTAGGATCGGAGCATCAGCTAACATCAGCTAACGGCTCACCACTGCCGCCCGCCCCTCCCCCCCGCACGGACTGAACCTCTGGCTCCAGAGAGCAGGGCCTGGAGCGCATCATGATCTCACCGCTCTTGGTGCTGGCCATTGGCACCTGCCTTGCCACCTCCTTAGTGCCAGGTAGGAGTGGGGGGCCCCGACGGAGGGCGGGAAGACCTGGTGCAGGTGGGGTGGGTGAGGGCATCGCCTGTGTTCGGGGTCACAAAATCACCCAAAGCGTTTAATAGCAGAAAACAAACGTTCAGAATGCCAAGTCCCAGCTCAGCGACTGCGCATGCTCGTGTTGTCATCACGCTTTCCTGCTTTATATTTTCTTTTAAATATATATATATATATATATATATTGCCAAAACCGGTTTGGCTCAGTGGATAGAGCGTCAGCCTGCGGACTGGAAGGTCCTGGGTTTGATTCCAGTCAACGGCATGTACCTTAGTTGAGGATGTGCAGGAGGGGATGTGTAGGAGGCAGCTGATCGATGATTCTCTCTCATCGATGTTTCTAACTCTCTATCTCTCTCTCTTCCTCTCTGTGAAAAATCAATAATATATATACACACACACACACATATACACATTAACACCACTTCAATCTAGCCGAAACCGGTTTGGCTCAGTGGATAGAGTGTCGGCCTGTGGACTGAAAGGTCCCAGGTTCAATTCCAGTCAGGGGCATGTACCTTGGTTGCGGACACATCCCCGGTGGGGGGTGTACAGGAGGCAGCTGATCTATGTTTCTCTCTCATCGATGTTTCTAACTCTCTATCCCGCTCCCTTCTTCTCTGTAAAAATCAATAAAACATATTTAAAAAACAACATTTAACACAGCTTCAACCCAGACCTGCATCGTGTCTTTTATCTCAGGGTCCTCAGCATCCACTCCTGTTTATTTCTCTAGTTTTGAATTTCCGGATATACCCCTTCCCTCTTTTCAAGCTATGTACTGTTTTTACTTGTGTTGAGTCGGTTTTTGTTGTTGTTGTTGTTTTCGGCATTTCAGTATCTGTGATTAGAGCGGGGAGCCTTCCTCCGCTCCATCCCCCACGTGGCTGGCAGCACCCCCCCTACCACCCTCACTGAGCCTTAATGTCTCCGTCTGTTCAGTGAGATAATTCCTCAGGGCTATTGCAGGAAGGACGGGGTACAGTCCCGGTGTCTAGCAGGAAGAGGGGCGCTATTAGGGAGATGACATTTCGGGAGATCAGAAAACGGGGGTGCAGAGAGGGGCCGGCCTTGCCAGGTCCCCCAGCGAGTCAGTGCCGAGCTGGGATGAGACCCCGAGCTGCTGGGTCCCGGGCTGTCGCTCCCTCTGCGACCCCACGATGCCTGTCCCCGTGTACCTTCGGGGACCCGAGACTCAGCACCCAGCCGGTGAGGGCTGAGCAGATGGATGAGAAGAAAAGAGAAGGGAAAAGTGATGAAAGGAAAAACCTTCAAATATCCAGCAATTTTTTTTTAAAATTCAGCAATTCGTTGGTTTTTTTTTGTGTGTGTGTGATCTGTTTCGTTTTAGCCGCTCTAATGAGTGTGCAGGGTGGTACATTGTGTTGTCTTTCTTTTAAAAAAAACAAAAAAAACAAAAAAAACGTTGGTGTCCCTTACACCGCGTTAGTCGTAGATGCAGTTTTAGGCCCACGCGAGCCCCGCCCAGACGGAGGAAGAACCCTTCCCGGGGGCCTTTCCTGCCCTCGCAGCCCCCACGCCGGAGGAAGGGACTCCCCGGAGGTCCGTTCCTGCCGCCGCGGGCGAGGTCCGCCTTTTGAAAGTCCGTAAACAAAGTCGCACAGTACGTGCGGTACGCCGACAGGTGACTCAGAGCGGAGGGAGCAATGGCCTGTGAAGACAATGGCCTCCGGATCAATTGTCCGAGGCCGTCACGGCTTCCCCCGGCTCTCTGACCGCGAAGTCCTTCGGGCAACCAATGAAGCCAGACGCCCCGAGACCGCTCCGGGGAGAATGGCACGGGTCCCCCAGGGAGCGGCGCAGCGGGGGACTGGGCAAACTGGTAGCAGAGCGTGTGCGTGTGCATGTGCGTGTGCGTGTGCGTGTGCGTGTGCGTGTGCGTGTGTGTGTGTGTGTGTGTGTGTGTGCCAGGAAGGGTAGGAGTGCGTCACCACCTGGGTGGCACCCAAGTGGCCAGAGCAGCTCCCGGACCAACGCCGGGCGCTGTGGTGGGGGTGAGGGGATCTCCTGAGCCAGGGGGACCCCTGACTTGGCCTCATTCAGTCCTAGCTCTTCTGTGGGGAGCTGGGTCCCCCCCTTCGCCTGGGGTCTGAAGTCAGTGAGCTCACAGACACCTTCAGGAGAGAGGCTGGGCCGGGGGCTGCCAGGGGAAGGTGGTGGGCTAAGGGGTCGGGGTGGGTGACATAGGGGAGACCTCCTGGGGGGAGGGAGCGAAGAGTGGGTGGGCCCAACGCTTGAGGCCAAGAGTGGCTTCCTCTGCCTCCTCCCCACCTGAGGCAGAGGCACCGCCCTAGGTGTGTGGATTTCCTGTTTTTCTTTTTCAGCTCTAATCTCCGTGCCCCCTGTTGCATTTCATAACGTGGAGGAAATACGGGGGCTGCCCACCGGGCTGCTGTGTACAAGGCTCCTGGCACGCGCCGGGAAGCCCTGCAGGGCAGCGCAGGCCTGAGCTGGGCCCGGGGGAGGCCGTGTCCTCAGCCCAGGAACATGAGCTCGGCCTTGGACAGGACACACACACACACACACACACACACACACACACACACACACATACACACACACGGCCTCAGCCTTCCCTTCTGTGACCGGGAGGCACTGGGAGTTGGAGCCTGTCTCCCGGTTCCTGTACCCTGATGCGCTGGTGTAAGGGGCCCAAGTACAGAGGGGAGCCCCGCAGGCACCGGGAGGTCCTGACGCCCCGGGGACAGGGAGCGGGGCCTCTGGAAAAACATGGGTGTCCAGGCCTGGGGGTGGAATTACTGGGGGGACAAGGGGAAGCTTTTCATTTTCTCCTGTGGGCCAGGTGAGTCACTGCCTAACCCAGCCGTGGGCAAACTACGGCCCACAGGCCGGATCCAGCCCGTTCGGCTGTTCCATCCGGCCCGTGGAGCCGAAAGAGCAGAGGGTTCTCTTGCTCTCCCCTCCGCTCCTTCACCAGCAGCCCAAGAGGAGAGTGCCAGCATGGTCAGGTTGCTTTTGTTCCGGCCCTCCGGTCCAGTTTAAGAACCCATTGTGGCCCTCGAGTCCAAAAGATTGCCCACTCTTGGCCTAACCCACTCTTCATAAGGCCCCGAGAGGAAGGTACAGACCACGCGTTTGAAGGGGGGAAACTGAGGCTCGGGGAGGTGACTTGTCTGCACAGCCGGGACTTGGCACCGCCGCGTGGGGAAGGGGGCAATTGAGGTTCGTCAGACACCACAGCTGTGTCCTCTGCACTGGAGCGGTGGTCAGCAAACCGCGGCTCCCGAGCCGCATGCGGCCCTCTGGCCCCTCGAGTGTGGCTCTCCCACAAAAGACCACGCTCGGGCGCGCACGTGGAGTGCGATTGACACTTGGTGGCCCGTGCGCAGAGGCCGGTGTTTGGCTCTCAGAGGAAATGTCAGTCGTCGTGCTGTGGATGTTTGGCTCTGTGGACGCATGAGTTTGCCGACCACTGCCCTGGAGGGTTGTCTACTGGACACAGTACAGGCGAGAAAGAGGGGGAGAGAAAAAGAGGAAGGAAAGAGAGCACTCCTGGTTCCATTTTATCTCAAGACCGGGGGTTCAGAACGCGCTAAATTGTCCCGACCGGCGTAGCTATTTCCATCTGGCTCCGTAAACAAAAGGCAGGTCTTCACACAAAAGACAAGTTTAACGTTCCAGCTCTACGCCAGGTTCCTGCTGAGCCTACTCAATCAGTAAGCCACGCGGAGTTTATAACTGATGCCTGGGGTGTCTGGGGACTCCCGAGGTGTAAGTGGTTCGTTCTCTCCAACGGCTTAACCGTTCTCTCCAACGGCTTAACCGTTACCTTCCTCGTCCCGCGCCAGCCCGGGTCACGAGCTGCCGCAGCAGAAACACCCCTCTGCTGGGCGGGAGGGGCGAGCCTGGGCTTTGGAGTGGGACTCCGCTCTGCCCGTGTCTGCCAGGGCTGTGTGGCAGGTCACCCGGTGTCTCTGAGCCTTGGTTTCTTCATTCTGGGATGTGGGGAGAAGACGCAGGGTCCACAGGCTTGCTTGGAGGATTAGACAGGAACCGGTTCACAAACCACACCATGACTGTCCGATGGGCATCTACTGCTCCCTCCCCAAGTCCTGGCGCCCTGCCCTCAGGTATAAGAAGCCGAGGTACCTGCAAGTCTGGGGATGAGGAGCTAGGCCAGCCGGGGGCAAACTACGGCCCTCGGGCCGGATCAGGCCCGTTCGGCTGTTCTATCCGGCCCGCGGAGCCAAAAGAGCGGACGGAGGGTTCTCTTGCTCTCCCCTCCGCTCCTTCACCAGCAGCCCAAGATGAGAGTGCCAGCGTGGTCAGGCTGCTTTTGTTCCGGCCCTCCGGTCCCGTTTAACCCATTGTGGCCCTTGAGTCAAAAAGTTTGCCCACCCCTGAGCTAGGCCCACCCCCCGCCAAATAACTCTGCCTCGCTGTCCGTACAGAGAAAGAGAAAGACCCCAAGTACTGGAGAGACCAGGCTCAGCAGACCCTGAAACATGCCCTGAGCCTCCAGAACCTCAACACCAACGTGGCTAAGAACACCATCATGTTCCTGGGAGACGGTGAGGCCCGAGGCCAAGGGAGGGGCTGAGCAGGGCGCCCGGGGGGCGGAGGGCGGGGGGCAGGGGGGGGCACAGCCAGGCAGAGGTGAAGGGGACTGTGTTGAAGAGGCTGGAGCACATTTTAAGAGGGTGGGCCAGGCTGTTCCAGGCGGTCCCCTGGGGGTCTGGGGAGGGAAGGGGTGCCCAGTCCCAGTTCCAGAGCCATCCTCTGGTGCCCGGTTCCCCGCCTGAGGTGGCACCAAACGAGAGAGCTCTGGGTGCCCAGAAGCCTGGCTGGAGAGGCTGAGGCCCCCTTCCCCCTGCGCAGGGATGGGCGTCTCCACGGTGACGGCCGCCCGCATCCTCAAGGGCCAGCTGCACCACAACACCGGGGAGGAGACCCGGCTGGAGATGGACAAGTTCCCGCACGTGGCGCTCTCCAAGGTGAGCCCGGCCCGCCTCCGCCTCCGCCTCCCGCTGCAGCTCGCGGGGGAGGGCGGCAACAAGCGAGCTCGGCCCTCCTGGCGCCTCCAGGGCCCGACGGTGAAATGGGGCAGCAGCTACTTCCCGAGGCTTTATTTTGAGGGCTTAGCTCGCTGATTCTTAAAAATCGATTGAAGAATAACACACGAGAGGAAAGTGCACACGCGAGCAGCGTGGGTTTTCACAAACTGCCCGTGTGGGTATAACCGGCATCCGGCGGATGAACGTGACAGCAGCCAGAGGCCACGGGCCCCTCACAGCCGACCCCCCACCCACCCGAAGACTAGCTGTCCCTGCGTTTGGCTTGGGGCGTTAATGCGATGACTGCTGTAAAGTGGTGTTGTCATCGCTGGCAGTGGCGTTCTAAAATAGACCCTCTAGCCCGGTGGTCGGCAAACTCATTGGTCCGCAGAGCCAAATATCAACAGTGCAGCGATGGGAATGTCTTTTGAGAGCCACATTTTTTAAACATAAACTTCTTCTAACGCCACTTCTTCAACATAGACTCGCCCAGGCCACGGTATTTTGTGGAAGAGCCACACTCAAGGGGCCAAAGACCCGCATGTGGCGCGAGAGCCGCAGTTTGCCGACCACGGGTCTCTAGACCAAGCACGTCAAACTTGCGGCCGGCGGGCCGCATGCCCCGTGTCATACACGAGTCTGGCGCGCTTGCGGCCCTCTGAGGCAGGGGAAGGCCTCGTCCCCGTGTCCCCATTCCGGGTCCTGCCTCCCCCTCCCCTCCTCCCAGCCATTCAAGAACGGAGCCTCCCGCCCCTCTTCTTTCCCCTCCCCAGAACGCACCTGCCTCCCGCTCCCCCTTGCTGGCCCCGACAGTCCCAGGCTCGGAGAGAGGCCCAGCCGGCCCAGCCCCTCCCCTGCCGGTCGCTTCCAGTGTAGAGAGTGGCCCTCCTCCTCCTTTTGGCTGCCAGGGCAGGGGGTGGGGCAGGCAGCAGGCAGCATGGAGGTGCTTTGGCTCTGGGGGGGGGGGGGCTCAGCGGGCAGCAGGGCTCAGCCAAGGCTGTGGGGGGCCTCTCTGTCTCCCTCAGGCCCAGGCCCCGTGGTGTGAGTGGGGGTGGGTGGGTGGCGGGGTGGGCCAGGGCCTGGCCACCTTCCAACCCTCCCTCCCTCCCTCCCGGCCTGCAGACGTACAACACCAACGCTCAGGTCCCCGACAGCGCGGGCACCGCCACGGCCTACCTGTGCGGGGTGAAGGCCAACGAGGGCACCGTGGGCGTGAGCGCGGCCACCCAGCGCTCCCACTGCAACACCACGCAGGGCAACGAGGTCACCTCCATCCTGCGCTGGGCCAAGGACGCTGGTGAGGGGGGTCGTGGGGGGAAGAATGGGGCCCCACGCTGTGGCCTGCCTGGGCCTCGGTCTCCCCAGCTGTACAATGGGGGGCGGGGAGGAGAAAGGGGCTCTGCGGGGCCCTTCCTGCTCCGATTCCGAGAGTCTGAACTATTCATTCAGGGGATCCGCCCGGGACAGGGAGCCCACTGGGTGTGGGTCCCGATCCTGGAGCATCTCCCCGAGGCCATTCCTTCCGCCGTGAGACCGGCATGAACACACGGCCCCCCGGAGGCTTGGTGTGAGGGAGGCCAGGGGCCCAGCCGGGGCCGGCCCTGGGGGGTCAGGAAACATCTCCTCCCCCTTCCTCCTGGACGCGGGAGGCTCTGTCCCCTGGAGTTTCAGAGTCCAGGGTCCGAGGCCAGCTGGCACAGGGGCCTCCACCTCCTGAGAGCCCGCAGGGGGCCACTGTGCTCCTGCAGGCTCCTGGGTGGAGGGGAGGACTCCGCCCAGGCGCTCACAGCTCAGGGGTCCCCGGGAGGCGGTGTCTGAGCTGCCAGCGTACATGAGCCCCCCCACCCGCCCCCCGGCCCCCCGTTAAGTACCGATGGGGAGGCTGAGGCCCAGGCAGCCACGGCAGCGACCAGGAGGCCAGGCTTCCGCCAGGAGGAGGGAGAGGCAGCCTGGACACCACCGTCTCCCGGTGAGGCCAACCCTCTTCCTCTCCCACCCCCAGGGAAATCCGTGGGCATCGTGACCACCACGCGCGTGAACCACGCCACCCCCAGCGCCTCCTACGCCCACTCCGCCGACCGGGACTGGTACTCGGACAACGAGATGCCCCCCGAGGCCCTGAGCCAGGGCTGCAAGGACATTGCCTACCAGCTCATGCACAACGTCAGGGACATCGAGGCGAGTTCGGGGGTGCAGCCGGGGCAGGGCCCCCCGGCTGGGAGGCAGGATCTCGGCGGGGCGGGGCGGGGCGGGGTGGGGGTGGGGGTGGGGGGCTGAGGCCTCGGGTCCAGGCTGGCCCCGGAGAAGCAGCTTGGCCTGGCTCCACACACACCTGGGAGGGCTCCCAGCCCATTAGGGGATTTGTGGTCGGGCAGGGAGGCTCGGGAGGATTTCTCCCCGGTGGGGCGGAGGGACAAACCCTGATGTGGCCGCCACCACACTAAGAACCAGGCGCCCCGGGATTATCGCGTCAGTGGGAGCCTGGCACTGCACCCCCACAGCACAGGGAGGTGGGTGGCCATCTGAGGGGAGCCTGCCCCGCACACGCCCTCGTGCACCAGCAGGTGTGTGCCCCACGGACCCACCCAGCACGCCCAGGGGCATGGTGGTGTGGACAGGGCGGCACCAGCTCTCAAACTTCTTGGGTTCAAACCCCCCTCCCCCCGTTTGCCAGCTGTGTGACCGTGGGTCAGTCACTTCCCCTCTCGGAGCCTCCCTTTCACACCCCCTCGGGGGAACGTGCCTGTCGCTCAGGAAGCCCGTTGCAAGAGCTAAGGGCCATGGTCTTGTAGAGGCTGCAGGGTCCCTGTAGAGGTGCCCAGCCAGGGCTCCGGGAGCGGTGGCATGGATGAGGGCGCCACTTGTCCTTGCCCGAAACACACGTGTTAAAACCCGAGCAGGTGCGTGAACGCTGGCCACCCAGACGTGTCCAGAGGGGGCCCCCCCGCTCTCTCTCTCTCTCAGTGAGAACCTCCGGCTTGTTCCTTTCTCAGTGGGGATCCGGTGGGGGGGAGGCGGGGAGCAACGGGACTTTGGCCCCCGAGCCTAGAAGGGGTTCAGCGAGGCTCAGAGGGAGCTCCGGGTCCTGCCAACCCCTTACCTCTGTTTCTACTCTTACCAGACAAACGCGCTGGCTCCCAGGCCCTCCTTCTGGCCCCCAGAGTCCCCCCAATTTCAAAGTGCTCCCCCACCCCCGGCCTCTGTACCAGCCCATGCCTTCCCTTTCCCTAGCAGGGGCGTCACACCCTTTCAGGACAAACCGTCCTGCTGACCCGTCCAGTGAACCTATACCAGCCGTGGGCAAACTACAGCCCGCGGGCCGGATCCGGCCCATTCGGCTGTTCTATCCGGCCCATGGAGCCCAAAGAGCGGAGGGTTCTCTTGCTCTCCCCTCCGCTCCTTCACCAGCAGCCCAAGATGAGAGTGCCAGCATGGCCAGGTTGCTTTTGTTCCAGCCCTCCGGTCCAGTTTAAGAACCCATGGTGGCCCTCGCGTCAAAAAGTTTGCCCACCCCCGGCCTGTACCCAAGGCCCGGCCACCATCCTGACCCGTGTCCCGGGACCGGTCCCTTCTCCTCCCCGACTCAGTTTCCCCACCTGCAGGAGGATGGAGGGCCCGCGTGCCCCCTCCTGGGGCCACCGGAGGCCGAGATGAGGTCATGATGTGAGAACATTTGTTGTACAAGCGGAGGGTATAATTACGGGGCTGCTCTTTGGAGAGATTTGGCAGGAGCCGCCCGAGAGGGGACCGGAGGATTTCTCCAGTGGGGGTGAGGGCTGGGGGGCGGGGGTGTCCTCAGGAGCCGCGGGGGGTGAGCGGGGGTGAGTGCGGCGACGGCAGGGCCGGGCACGCTGCCTCTCCTCCCGGGCCCCCTCGCTCCTCGCCCTCTCCTCCCCCACCGGCCCTGCCCCCCCCCCCGGCCACCCCGAAGCCCCCGGCCCTGGGCTGCCCATGAAACAAAAATCCCGGTGTCCGCCCTGAAAATAAATATCTTTGGCTAAAAAAACAACAAAAAAAGAGAAAGACACAAACCCAAACCCCAAAGCCAAACAGCAAGTCTGTTATTTGGGATTTAATGAGCCCGTGTGAAGTCTGTGCCGGCTGGGAACGCGGAGGCTCCGGCACCAAGATTGGGGGCTTCTTTTCCACGCCAGAGACGCCAGGGGGTCAGGCTCTGTGGGGAGGCACCCAGGGGGGGGGGAGCCCCACGGGGTCAGTGACCCGGGCCCCTTCTCCTCCTCCTCCTCATCTTCCTCCTCCTCCTCCTCCTCCTCGCACAGCCTGCTCACCCCCCAGAATGTGCCCCTATGGGAACACCCCCCGGAGGGCCCCCCCCGGGTGCCTGCAGTCCTGGGGGGAAGGGGGGTGCTATTTCCGTTTTATAGGTGAGGACACGGAGGCTCCGAGGGGAGCAGTGACGGGCCCTCGGTCAGGAAGGGACAGGCGGGATTCAGAGCCGTGTCCCCACCAGTTCCCCGTGGTCCCTGCCCATCCGGACCTCCCCGCAGAGCCGGGCCCGGGAGGCCGGAGCGGAAGGCAGGGGGGGCCGGCTCTGGCCCCGAGGTGTCAGCCAGGGGCGGCGGCCCGGGCTGACGCCTGCGGTGACCGACACCGGTGCGGCGGTGGCTGTGGGCGGCAGCTGTTATGCTCTTGGCCCCATTTTAAAAATAGTCAGGACTTCAAACATGGGCTCCCAAGGAAAACAAACAGCCCCGCGCCCCCCGCCCGCGCGGGTAAAATTAGCCCGGCGGTGCCTCCGCAGACGGAGCCCTGGCCGCCGTGCCCGCTCCCGGCTCCCGGCTCCCGGCTCCCGGCTCCCGGCCCCCGGCCCCCGGCCGGGCTGCCCCGGGACCTCCCGGCGAGCCTCGGCCTGCGGGCACCTCGCCTCTGGCTGCGGGGAGAGGAAGCTCTGGGAGCCTCCACCGTGGGCTCTGCGGGCACCTCGGGGGGGGGGGTGCCCCGGTGCCAGGGTCGGAGGAGGCTCGGGTTCGAACCCTGGCTCTGCCCCTTCCTGGCTGTGTGGCCTTGGGGAAAAGAAAGCCGAGTTCTGCGGCCACGTCCTCATGGGGAAAGGGGGAGCAGTACACGTCTCCCTGCGGCCTGGGGTGAAGGGCAGTGGGGAATGTGTCTGGGGTGCTCTTCTTACCCAAGGGGCATTCTGTCCAGCGTCTGGAGAGCAGGTGAGGGTGGGGACCCGCAGCCCCCACATTTCACCCTCCCGCAGACTCTGTCCGCCCCCACCAGGGGCCCCTGCTCTGACCCCGGACCCTCCGGGGGGAGAGGCCCCCACACCACAGGCCCCCGGGGCTGCCTGACAGCTTGGAACCCCAGGGCGCTGATGGCTCCTGCCCCCTTCAGGTGATCATGGGGGGCGGCCGGAAGTACATGTTCCCCAAGAACAGAACCGACGTGGAGTATGAGCAGGACGAGAAGGCCAGGGGCACGAGGCTGGACGGCCTGAACCTCGTCGACATCTGGAAGAGCTTCAAGCCCAGACATAAGGTAGCCGCCGTTCAGGGACCGGTGCCGGGTGGCCTGCTGCGGGGCGGGGCTGGGTGGTCATACTTCGTACCCCAGGGGGCTCAAATGGCCTACCGGACACGTGAATGGCACGTAGTAGGTAATCAATCAATTCCTTCCTTCAGGAGAGGGCGATGGGGAGGTAGGCGGCACGAAGGGGGGTGGGCCAGGGAGTAGCCTGCATGGACATTCAGTCCCCTGAGCCCCTACTGTGTGCAAGGCCCCTACTGTGTGCAGGGCCCCTGGCTGGCATGAGGTCCGGTGATGGACCGAGGAAACGGGGAGCACCGTGGTGGATGCCCGGGACCTACTGGAGCCCAGGAGGACAGGCCACAGGGAGGAGGGAGGCAGCTTGGGGAGGCCTTGCAGGCAGAGGCGGAGGGCGTGAGGGAGCTGGCTCTGGCCAGGGCGAGGGCACGTGCTGGGGAAGGGAGGCGGGGCCGTGGGAAGGGCTGGCTCTGGCTCCCGGGCGGCTGTGGCCTTTGCCGGCCGCTGGGGGGGCCTGGGGCAGCTGGGGTCTGGATGACTGTGGTCAGCGCTGAAGACAGTGGGGAGCAGCCTGGCAGCCACTTTGATGTCACTCTGGGGTTGGGTTTCTGAGGGTTCCAGGCCCGGCCCCCGGGGAGGCCTGTGGGCTGGGGCTGGGCCAAGAGTGAGCGGGGGCAAGGGCCGGGGAATGGCCCCGCGGGGCCGGGGAGCTGCTTTGAACCTTTCCCGTTCCTTCTGAGTCAGCTCGGGCTGGGCCCGGGCCGGCGAGACGGCCTCGGTTTCTCTACCCGGGACCCAGGGCCAGAGCCTGATTCTTGCGTGGGCAGGGAGCTCCCAGGAGCTCAGTCTAGACCCCGCGGGAAGGAGAGGCCCCAGCACCAGCCTGGAGGCCACACAGTTATGGCGAACCGTGCCGTAAGAGTAGGTTCTAGGGTGTCTTCACCACCGGATAGCTATGGCATCGGCGTGCCTCAGTTTCCTCAGCCGTAAAACGGACATAATCCCGACCTCACGGTGCCGATGTAGGGTTTAATGAGATAACACACCTCAGGAAAGCAGAGGACAGGACGGGAGTGGGGGGACAGAGCCCCATTGTCTTAGCCATAACAGCCTCCTTCCCATCACAACCCTGAGGTTTGAAAGCCACGGATCCCAGCGTCAGTGCCCAGAGAAAGGGACTCACAGCTGGTTCCCGGCAGTGCTCGGACCCCAGGCCAGGCCCTGAGTGCTGCCACCTCCCGGCAAGACCACCAGCCTCTTTCTGTGGCCTCTGTGCCCCGGACCCAGTACATAGGGGGTCCCCAGGGCAGAGCGAGGGCTTCGCTCCCCCCCCCCCCCCGGCTCTCCATGGCCCCAGGAACACAGCTCATACCTCTCAGCGGGCACTCAAGCCTCCTTGTGACCCATGTCCGCCTCTTCCTGGCCCCATGCTCCCCTATTTAGAACTCAGCTCCCTGACCCCAGGATGATCCATTTCCACGTGTCCTCCAGGGCCTCATTAAGACATCACCTCCGCCCGGAAGCCCTCCCTGATCTCACCTTTGGGCTCAGCTTTCCCTGGTCTCTCAGAATCCTTCCCCTACGTTAGACTTGCCTATTTATTTGTCATTTCTTGAGGCTAGGGATGGTCATTCCTCAGGGGAGGATTGTTAAAGGAAAGAAGGAAAAACATACACATGTCCCAGACTCGGGGACCAGCTGGGGTCAGTCCCCCAGCCCCCCGCATGACTGACAGGCCCTTCCTCCTAGCACTCTCACTACGTCTGGAACCGCACCGAACTCCTGGCGCTCAACCCCAACACCGTGGACTACCTCTTAGGTAAGGAGGCCGGGGTTGGGGTGGCGGGTGCCTGGCTGGGTGCCCTGGGGCCAGAGCTGCGTGACCCAGGGCCTGGGGTGAGGTCTCAGCCCCCCCCCCCTTAGGGATCTTTGCCCTCAGGCTCCAGGGCCTGGGAGGGGTGAGGGAGGGGTTCTGGTTCATAGAATTTCGGCCCCAGATCTGCTGGCTGTGCAGGGAGACTGGCACATTGAGCACAAGGGGACGCTGAAGGTCAGAGACGGGGAGCCCCTCCGGCCCGCCCCCCGGCTGGCTAGCGTGCGGCCCCGGTAAGCCGGGGCTGAGGCAAACACGTCCCAGGCCGAGGAGCGGGGGCCTGGAGCCAGCCCTGCTGTGTGGCCGGGGCGGATGCCAGCCTGGCTGTCTCTGCTGGTCTCGCCCGGGTGTGCGTGTGTGTGTGTGTGTGTGTGTGTGTGTGTGTGTGTGCTCGCACGCCCTCCTCCGCAGGGGGAAGGGAGCCGTGGTAGGGCCCTGGGCTAGGTGGCAGGGGACGTGAGCACCCAATGCAGACACACCTGAGCCCTCTTTCCCACCCGCTAGCATGCCCAGCAAGTGGTGGCAAAACCTCCTGCCAACCTTTCCCAAGGAGCTCAGCCCTCGGGTCCTGGGCGTGTCGTGGTGATTATGGGCTCAGGGCTGGGCGCCCGGAGGGTGCCCAGACACAGTCAGCCCTCCGCCTGCCTGGGTCCCATGGCGCAGACTCCTCCGCACACAGGCTGTGTGGAGCCGTGGACGCGCTCACGGGGCAGGACAGTGCCACGCATGGCTCTCAGAGCCAGAGTGCCGGGTTCAAATCCAGCTCCCACCACCCACGAGCTGTGCAACCTCGAGCGGGTGACTTATCTTCTCTGTGCCTCAGTTTCCTCGTTAAAAGGAGGAATAATTCTATAAAATGGGGATAATGGTGGGGCTGTCATGAGGACTAAATGAGCTAATGCACTGTGTAGGTTTCCGGTTGCTGTGTGTCAGACTATCCTCAAACTGAACCGTTTCAAATAAGCGTGAATTGTTGCTTGTGCTGTTTCTTGGGCCCGGGATTGGGAGCAGCGTGGCTGGGTCTCTCAGGAGGCGCAGTCATCTGGAAGCTAGTAGCCTGGGTCTGGGCCTTCCAGGGCGGCTTGCTCGTGTGGCTAATGGGGTGGCAGGAGGCCTCCGTCCTCGCCCCATGGACCTCTCCGTGGAGCTGCTTGTGTGTCCTCGCAACATGGCGCTGGCTTCTCCCAGAAACCCAAGAGCAGGCGGAGCAGAAGCCGCCGCCGCCGTGTCTTAGGCCCAGCCCTGAGAGTCACACAGCGTCACCCCCGCAGAATTCCGCTGGCTGCCCGGCCAGCCTGGGCGTCGAGGGAGGGGGCCGCCAGGGCGCTGGCCCTACCAGCTCCCAGAGCACTCGGGTGGCACGTGGTGCAGAGAGCACCTTCTGCGGGTCGGAGCTCTCGTGTGGCCGTGCACACACTCACGGAAGGAAGGGCGATTATTCCGGAACCTAAAACACCAGCCGGTGCACGTGCCGTCTGGTGACATGGGCAAGACATGGGTCGTTCTTGCTTCCTAGACGGGAGACGGGAGCTCAGTGAGCAGCAGGGACAGTGACCCCAAACCTCCCGTGGTTCCCTGCCCAGGGCATTGTGCCCTTCGGCCCCGGGCTGTGGCCGGCATGTAGCCACGCAGCCGCGCTGCCCGGTCCGGTCCGGGCACAGTCCTGCCTGCGGGGCACGGCGCTGTGTCCGGACCCTTCGGGCCAGGAGGCAGGCGGAGGGGCGCGACTCCCAGATCTCTGCTCAGTTAGCGACCTCCTGAGCCTCAGTCTCCTCTTCACACGGACACGGTGACCGCTCTCTGAGGTGCACCCACACACCACACTTGGGGTGCCACGGGCCATCCAGATGAGCTGCCTTCCCTCCGCTTTGCCCCCACGTCGTGGGTGGGGAACCCGTGCTCCCACAGACACCGCAGGGTCCTTGGGGGGCCCGCCCAGCAGGCCGGGAAGCCTCACGCCCCCCCCCCCTCCGCAGGCCTCTTTGAGCCGGGGGACATGCAGTACGAGCTGAACAGGAACAACGTGACGGACCCTTCCCTCTCTGAGATGGTGGAGGTGGCCATCAGGATCCTGAGCAAGAACCCCCGCGGCTTCTTCCTGCTGGTGGAAGGTAGGGCTTCAGTGTCCGAGAGCTTGTGGGTGCCCCGCCCTGAGGTCAGGGGGCAGGGAGGCCAGCTCTCCAGGGGAACTGTCCCGTTTGGGAGGATGTGGGGGGGGGGGAGTCTTTTGGGGAGGATGGGATGTGGGTTTGGGGAGAAAGGGACAGGCTGAAGCTCCCAGCCCAACAAGCTGCTCCTCACACATACGTGTGCTCCAGGCCTCCTAGTCCAGGAGGGCTTCCTGGAAGAGGAGGCGGGTTTCTTCCTTCTGGGAGGTCCTCCCGGAGGAGGGGTGTGCAGCCCCGTTAGCTTCACCCCCTCCCCCTAAAGACAAACCGCAGGCCCAGTAGACATCTGCCCTCGGAGCAGCTGCCTGCGGGGGCTCAAGCACACAGCCCAGGGGCCTCTTCTGCAGATGCCTGCTGGCCCACCAAGACCTCACAGCTGGGCGTCTATGGTTATTGGGCACGTGTGGGGCCAAGGTCAGGTTCCTGAGTCCTGTCCCTGAGAAGAAAAGGCCAGGGCAGGCCCTGCGACTTCCCAGGTCCCCCAGATTGGAGAGCCAGACCCTTGGGGAGTGAACAGTGCTGTCTGTGGCGTTCATAGTTTCTAGGGCTGTGGCGATGCCCTGGAGTCAGGCTCGGGCCCTTGTCCTGATGCAGCCATCACTGGCTGTGTGACCTCCACCGGCTGTGTGACCTCCATTGGCTGTGTGACCTCCACTGGCTGTGTGACCCCCACTGGCTGTGTGACCCCCACCGGCTGTGTGACCCCCACCAGACGTTTCTCTTTAACGAGGCCCCACACAGTCCCCTCTCACAGGAGGGTTATTAGCATCCATTATGTTCAGAGACATAAAGTACTTGGAACAGGGCCCGGCAGGGAATACATCCTCCGTGTTGCTATTATTCCGATGATGATATTTACATACTAGCTAAGTCAATAGCAGGAGGAAGTTTGCGGACACGATAAAGGTCCTGGAATCTCCCAAAGTTCTCAGCCACCGTCTTCATGTACACGCACACACACGCATGCACACACACACACACACACACACACACTCAGACCCCTCCACCATCCAGAGGCCAGTGGCCGCCAGCCCGGCTTGACCACTTTCTTGCCAAACCCCGGGGTTCCCATTCAAGCATGGCGGTCTCGGTCTCGGTCTCGGTCTCGGCCTGGCCCGGACCAGGCCGCTGACGCCGATACCCAGCCAAGACCGGGCGGCGGCGGCGAGCGGGGCTCCCCCGGGAGCAGAGCGCTCTGTGAGCGGGGCCAGCACCGGGCCGCCAGGCCAGCTGCTCCGGAGCCACAACAAAGGAGAGCCCGCCCTCCCAGCCTGCCAGGCCGGAGCGGGCGGCTCAGGCCCGCGGCAGGGAGGTTGCCAGGCCCCGGGCCCAGGACCCTCCGCGCTGGGAGTGTCACCCAGGCAGCCTCCCTGCTGGGAGATGAGGAGGCGCGCCCGCAGGTCACGCAGCCGGGGACTGTGACCTTGAGCCGGCTCGGGCCAGGCCTCTTGCACTCTCTGTGGCAGCAGTGTGGGATGCGTTAGGACTGAGCTTCTCACTCAGGGGGTCTGCTCGAAGTACAGGAGGGAAAGCGGGTGATCTAGAGCGAGGCACACATGCTGAGCTCAGATCCCAGCAAAAATGTGACTTCCACCGAAACCGGTTTGGCTCAGTGGTAGAGCGTCAATCTGCGGACCGAAAGGTCCCAGGTTCGATTCCGGTCAAGGGCATGTACATTGGCTGCGGGCACATCCCCGGTAGGGGTTGTGCAAGAGGCAGCTGGTCGATGTATCTCTCTCATCGGTGTTTCTAGCTCTCTATCTCTCTCCCTTCCTCTCTGTAAAATATCAATAAATATATATATATTTTTAAAATGTGACTTCCCCAGGCGGGGCCTCAGTGGCTCCGTCTGTAAATGGGCTGGTTGCACTCACCTCCGCCCAGGACTGCTGTGAGGGGAAAACAAGCTACCGGCTTGTCCTGCCCGGCCCCTAGGGGGCGCTCAGGCACGTTGGTTCCCTCCCTGCCCCTCCGACGTCCCGGGGACTCCACGCAGCTGAAGGGGGGGTGCCGGGAGCAGCGTGGGGGGGTGGGAGGAGCACAGGCTTCCGGTCAGGCGGGTCTGCTTTCAACCCTGGCTTTGCTCTCTCCACGTGTAACCTTTGGCCCAGCCACGCGCCCGGCTGAGCTGCTGGCCAGGCCGAACGGCTGCGTGGAAGCCTCGTGTGCCTGGCACGTGGCAGCTCCCCACCAAGGGAGGATGACCCGCGGTCGTGTTGTGGGGCTCGGGGCTGCCCTCCTCCTCCCCCTCCTCCTCCTCCTCCTCACCCGGGCCCTCTGCCCTGGTGTCCGAAGGAGGCAGGATCGACCACGGGCACCACGAGGGCAAGGCCAAGCAGGCGCTGCACGAGGCGGTGGAGATGGACCAGGCGATCGGGCTGGCCGGCACCATGACCTCCCTGGATGACACGCTGACCGTCGTCACAGCCGACCACTCCCACGTGTTCACCTTCGGCGGGTACACCCCCCGGGGCAACTCCATCTTCGGTAGGTGGGCCTCCGGTGGGGTGGGCATCTGGGAGCCGGAGGGCGTTGGAGAGCCAATGGCACAGGCGGCACTCATGAGGACTGACGGGTGGTTGGGGGCATGCAGGGTGGAAGGACAGAGCGAGGGGCGTGCATGAGTGGGTGGCCAGCGGCCTAGACCCGTGGTCGGCAAACTGCGGCTCTCGAGCCACCTACGGCTCTTTGGCCCCTTGAGTGCAGCTCTTCCACAAAATACCACGAGTCTATGTTGAAGAACTGGCGTTCGAAGAAGTTTAAGTTTAAAAAATTTGGCTCTCAAAAGAAAATTTCAATCATTGTCCTGTTGATATTTGGCTCTGTTGACCAATGAGTTTGCCGACCACTGCCGTAGATGGTGGATGGATGGGTAGAATGAGAGAGGATGGACAGATTGATGGGAGCGATGTGGGCACAGCAAAAACTGAGGAATGGTTGGTGGGAAGTAAATCAGGTTGGGAAGGTGGCTTCGGGGAGGTGGGTCAGGCCCTTTGCAGGGACTGCACCCCCAGGGCTCCCTCAGCACCCCTGGACCCCTGTCTCCCTGTGCAGGCCTGGCCCCCATGTTGAGCGACACGGACAAGAAGCCCTTCACCTCTATCCTGTATGGCAACGGGCCTGGCTACAAGGTGGTGGGCGGTGAGCGGGAGAATGTCTCCATGGTGGACTACGGTGAGGCGCCAGGACGCAGGGTGGGGCGGGGACAGGGCGCCCCCCGGGGATGGGCTGGGGACAGAGTGGAGGCTCGTGGTCTCCGGACAGCCCGCGCTGAGTCGGAACGGCCTCAGCGTGAATGCCCTTGTGCCATTCATTAGCTCTGGGGCCTCGTGCCCATAACCTCAGCTCTCAGCGGCAGTTTCCTCCCGGGAAGGGTTCTACCCCCCACGGCCACCTGGAAACCAAAGGGGTCTGATGAGCTTAGCACGGTGCCTGGCACACACAGGGGTTTGCTGTTCCGTGTCGTTTTTACCAGCTGCATAATATTCTGATGCGTAAGCCTTTCCGATTCCCTATTGTTGAATGTGCATTTAAAAAAATATATTTATTGATTTTTTTTTTTTTTACAAAGAGGAAGGGAGAGGGATAGAGAGTTAGAAACATTGATGAGAGAGAAACATCGATCAGCTGCCTCCTGCACACCCCCCACTGGGGACATGCCTGCAATCAAGGCACATGCCCTTGACTGGAACTGAACCTAGGAAACCTTCAGTCTGCAGGCCGACGTTCTATCCACTGAGCCATCCTAGTCAGGGCGTTGAATGATGTCCCCAGAGACCCCTGGGGGGGGGGGCGGGTCCTAATGTACAGCCAATGGTAAGAGCCTCTCCCAGGTTGACTCTTTCCTTCTGATCCAAATAGCTGATGTTCTCTTCTGAGGGTTGAGAGCAGGCTCAGGCCGGAATCCTGTGGCCTGTGTGGAAAGTCTTTCAGGCACTCGGCCTCAGTTTTCCCTTCTGTAAAACGGGCCGCTCCGGCCAGCCTGGGAGGGGCACGGAGAAGCTGCCGCCCGGCGCCAGGCCCTTGGCAGGCTCTGCAAGTGTTTCTTCCGGCCCGCAGCTCACAACAACTACCAGGCACAGTCGGCCGTGCCCCTGCGCCACGAGACCCACGGCGGGGAGGACGTGGCGGTCTTCGCCAAGGGCCCCATGGCGCACCTGCTGCACGGCGTCCACGAGCAGAACTACATCCCCCACGTGATGGCCTACGCGGCCTGCATCGGTGCCAACCGCGACCACTGTGCCTCGGCCAGCTCCTCCGGCAGCCCGGCCCCGGGCCCCCTGGTGCTCCTGCTGGCCCTGCTCCCCCTGGGCATCCTGTTCTGAGGGCCCCGGCCCGGGGCACCCACTAGCCCGTGACAGACGGCCAGCCTCCCCCTCCCAGCGCAGCACACCGCCTGCGGCCCACACCTCAAGGGCCGGGGGGGGGGGGGGCACCCACAGCCTCTGCAGCTGCAAGGAAGGGGACCCAGGAACCAAAGCCCGCTGCCCGCCTCGCTCCCTTCCGGCCCCTCACTGGGCCCAGCCCAGCGCCCAGCCCCCACCCCCACCCCGACCCCCACCCCGAGGCCCCTTTGGCCAACAGGGTAGGTTTCTCCAGGGCAGGCAGAGAACAGACTGCAGACATTCTCAAAGCATCTTATTTTTCTAGCAAACCTATTTCTCCAGATCCGGAGGCTCTGGAGCTTCCTTGGAACATTCCAGGTCTGACCCTCCCACCCCCTCTCCTTCCGTCTGGAACCCACCAGGGCCCTCCATGCTCATGTCCCTGCCTGAAGGGGAGGCCAGTCCTTCTCTGCAGGATGGGGGTTTGCTCACCCACTCCGCCCAGGCCTCCCGGGGCTCCTGGGAAGCCAGCTCCTGGGCCTGGCCGCCCGCCCCCCGGTGGCCGGGGCTGGGAGGAGCAGGCTGGCAGGCAGACACTTCCCGGCCACACACACACACACACACACACACACACACACACACGCACGCCAGCTCCTCTCTGAAGTGACTCTCCTGTTTGGAACGGCAAAAAAAAACTCTTTCTCTTTTTGGTGTCGGTTAAAAGGGAACACAAAACATTTAAATAAAAGTTTCCAAATATTTTTGAGGACAGAGCTGAGTCTTTTGTGGCCAGGGAGGAACTGAGGCCAGAAGTGGGGGTGGGGATGGGGAGAGGGGGGAGGAAGGTTCTCCCGGCCTGGGGCCTTTCACACCCATCACCCGGGTGACTTCGGACAAAGTGCTTTGTGTCTCTGCATCTCCATCTTCCTCTCATCCGTAAAACGGGAGACAGCCCACACCTAGGCTGCCGTGAGGATTAAAGAAGAATGTGTGGCACCCACCAACAGCCACGTACCTTGGCCCATGGTAGCTGCCCATTCATTGGTTCATTCATTCATTCATTCACTCACGGATGTTGAGTATGTGCTAGACCCCGTACTAAACGGTGAACAACACTGACGTGCTACCTGCCCTCTTGAGCTCCAGCCCGGCTTGGCGACTGTAACCTCTTCCTTCCTGACTGTCAAGCCTGGGGACTGGGTGCAGGATGGCACCTGCCATTGGGGGGGGTACGGAGTTCCCTGAGTCTGTTCCCCCTCGTCATTGGAACGCACGCCCTTATAACAAGAATAGCGATCAATGTTGATCACCTGCCATCTGCCCGGCTTTGTGCTCGGTGCTTTACAATCCTCTCTAGGAAGCGGGCCCCACCCTCTGCCTTTAGCGGTGAGGACACCAACGTGCAGGAGGTGAAGTGGTCGCCCAGGATCCTCCAAGTTGTGGAGCTGGGATTCAGATCCGGGCCCATTTGATGTTGAAGCTCCTACAGTGAATGGCACCCTCTGTTTATCATGGGCTAACTTCCTACCAACCGGGTTCTGAGGCGGCCATCATCACATACCCAGTTAGACATGAACTCAGAAAGCTGAGACACCACCATATGCCAGGAGTGGGGGGATCCTTCAGAAGTAACAGTGCAACTGAGCAGATTTCCCTCTGAGCTTCCTGGCAGACCTAGCAAAAAGAGAAATACAGCAAACTACATGCCCGGCCAGTGCGGCTCAGAGTTGACCCGTGAACCAGGAGGTCACGGTTAGATTCCTAGTCTAGACACATGCCTGTGTTGTGGGCTCGATCCCCAGTAGGGAGCGTGCAGGAGGCAGCCAACCAATGATTCCCTCTCATCATTGATGTTTCTCCCTCTCCCTCTTTCTGAAGTCAATAAAAACATTTTTTTTTAAAACTTAAACTACATGTCTACCTTCTTGCCAGGACAAAGCGATAAGTCATCCTGAACTGTACGGTGAGGTGTTTTAACGTGTTATCTTCATACCATCTCCATAGTTGCCATTATGAGCAACCAGGAGTCAATCCACATGGGCCTCCAGGAGGCTGGGTGGAAGGTGCCCTTCGGAGTATCCCTCCTCGGGGTAAGGGAACTGGGGTATTCATTCTCCGGGTACCCCCCACATTGGCTAATGTCTGCTCCCTGAAAAATTACCACCCCGAGTCTGCCAACCTGCCCCCGGAAGGGCTGGGAGGAAGCCCCAGGCATGTGCTGGAACTTCAAATATTTCAGGGAAAACAGGGGAACCCTGATGGATAAAAAGGCCGTGATTCCGAGAGATGAGGCCCAAGTCTCAGCTCCACTGTCTTCCTGTTTCCATGAACTGGAGGCAAGCCTCCGGATGTCTCACTCTCACATTGATGTTTCTCTCTGTCTCCCTCTCCCTCTTTCTCTCTCTGAAAATCAATGAAAAGAAATCATAAAAAGACGACCTGACAAATTATTTTCTATTCATCCGGATAACCCTGTTTTCTATTAAAGATAAATCCAGCCGAAACTGGTTTGGCTCAGTGGCTAGATCGTCGGTCTGATGAATGGAAGGTCCCAGGTTCGATTCCGGTCAAGGGCATGTACCTTGGCTGCAGGCACATCCCCAGTAGGGGGTGTGCAGGAGGCAGCTGGTTGATGTCTCTCCTCACCGATGTTTCTAGCTCTCTATCCCTCTCCCTTCCTCTCCGTAAAAAAAATCAATAAAAAATATATTATATATAAAAAAGATAAATCCAGAACTTAGCACAATAAGAGTTCATTTCCGTTTTAAACACCAGGTGGTGCCTTCGGTCAGGTGACTGGGACCCAGGCCCTTTCCACCTTGTGGCTCTTCCCTCCTCCAAGTTCCAGATGTCCCAGTAAGCCAGAATGCCTAGCCACTACGTTCCATCTGGCCAACACGTGGATGGAGCGTATACAATGGAGGAGACATCTTTTTTAACTACTCCTTCCCGGAAGTGGCACACAGTCCACGGGGGAGAACTAGTCATGTGGTCCCACTGGGATGCAGTGGGGCTGGCTGAGTTGTCGCCACCAACAACGCTAAAGCAGGTTCTCTAGAACCTGGGCACCACTGGTTCTCGTGGCGGGCACTTCTCTGTGGTGAGGACTGTTGTGAGGAGCAGAGGCCAGGGATGTCTGGCAGCATCTACGCACTAGATCTCTAGGCGGCAAAACCTTAGCCTTCCCTCCTGCCCCCCCGCGCCAACCAGCTGAGAGCTTCCACTCTGTAGCAAGAGAGGGGCGTGGGGAGGGGTGGTCAGCAGGCCGTCTTGTCTCAGCGTCGCTCAGTCTCAGGGCACCTTCCCACTCAGGCTCTCCCCAGCCGGCACAGAGCATCCACCCCGTGTTTTAAAACACGGGGGCTTTCGAATAGGATTGGATTTCGGGCTTCTTTGGAAAACCGGAAGGTGTGGCTACCACTGGTCCACGTTTCTGCAGGGCCGTGGCCAGCGGGCTGACAGGTGGCTGCCCACCAGCTCTGCCACACGGCGGGAGGACCTCGAGTGCCATTCCAAGAAGCTGGGAGTGGGTCGTGAAGACCCTGGGAGTCATGGAAGGTTCTAGAACTGGGACATGAGTGTCCTTTTATTTTTCTTTCTTTTTTTAAATATATTTCTTTATTGATTTCAGAGAGGGAGGGAGAGGGAGAGAAAGATAGAAACATCAACGATGAGAGAGAATCACTGATCGGTCGCCTCCCGCACGCCCCGCACTGGGGATTGAGCCTGCAACCCGGGAACGTGCCCCTGGCCGGAATTGAACCTGGGACCCTTCGGTCGGCAGGCTGGCGCTCTATCCACTGAGCCACGCCAGCCAGGGCATGAGTGTCCTTCTTGAAAGACCATCTTGGCAGCCGGTTTTGAGGATAGCTTCAAGAAGAGGAACTGGAGGCCGGGAGACCAGCAAGGAGGCTGTTCAGAGAGACCAGGCAGGAGAAGCTGGGGAGGCTGAGCAAGCCCCCCAAACACAGGAGGGTCCCCACGCCTGTCGGTCAAGAAGGAAGTTAGGACATCACGGGAACGGGTAGATGGTTGGGAACTGCCGAGCTTGGGGGCGGGAGGGAGTGGCACACCGCCTCCGCACCCACCCACTGAACGCCAGAGACACGGCTGTACGTGGCCACCGTGAGGATGCATTTCCACACACACCCCACCACCGTCCTGGGAGGCGAACACTGTTCCCACCCTCCTGATGAGGGAGTTGTGGCAAGCTGGACCCAGGTCTGCCTGACTCCCGGTCCGTGTCCCCCCACTTTGCCTCTGGGATGCGAATCTGTCCAAGGAAAACAACCCCAGCCCACCGGCCACAGAGCCCTTCCACGGGGCAGCGAGAGCCTGAGAGTTTATAATTAGCCCCGGTGGCTCACCAGGACCTCCCACCGAGATGTAGCCAGCCGGCGGGGGATGGGAATTCCGTTCTCAAAGAGGATTCGGGCTCCCACGTTCCTGTGTGGCTTCCCCCGGCCTCCTTGTGGGGCCGCCTGGGTCGCAGCGCCAGCACCAGGCCCTTCTCCGGCGCCTCAGCCACCTGTGCCCCAGCCTCGGAACCTCGGGATGGTGCGCACACGTGCCCCCAGCCAACCACGGGCAGGCCCGGCCGGAGCCCATCATCACCGGCCAGTGCAGCTTCTCCTTCCTGCCCCCCTCCCACCCCCCCGGAACCGAGGCTTAGAATCATCGAGGCGCCACGGCCCCGCAGAAATGTGAGGCAGAGCCGGCCACCCTCCCTCCCACTTCTTCAAAAAAGCCCCAAATCCAATCCTATGCTAAAGTCCCCCCGTTTTATTTTTATTTTATTTTTTAAATGTATTTTACCGATTTTTATAGAGAGGAAGGGAGAGGGAGAGTCAGAAACATCGACCAGCTGCCTCCTGCACACCCCCCACTGGGGATGTGCCTGCAACTAAGGTGCATGCCCTTGACCGGAATCGAACCCGGGACCCTTCAGTCTGCAGGCCGACGCTCTATCCCAGGGGTGGGCAAACTTTTTGCTTCGAGGGCCACAGTGGGTTCTTACACTGGACCGGAGGGCCGGAACAAAAGCAACCTGACCATGCTGGCACTCTCATCTTGGGCTGCTGGTGAAGGAGCGGAGGGGAGAGCAAGAGAACCCTCCGCTCTTTCGGCTCCGCGGGCCGGAGAGAACAGCCGAACGGGCCGGATTCGGCCCGCGGGCCGTAGTTTGCCCACGGCTGCTCTATCCACGGAGCCAAACCGGTGAGGGCAGTCCCCCGTGTGTTAAAACACGGCGAGGGTGCTCTGGGCCGTCTGGGGAGCATGTGGGTGGGAAGGTGGGTGCTCTGAGGCTGAGAGAAGCTGAGAAGAGAGGGGCGTCCCACCCAAGCTTCCCACGCCCCTTCCCCACCCCCGGGCAGGGGTCCCCCGTCCCCGTTTTCCCGGCGAAGAAGCAGACGCCGAGAGAAACTCGGTAGCTGGTGTGAAGTCGCACCGCCAACAGGCGGGAGGCGGACTCGACGCCAAGCCCCGCGGCTCCCGGAGCGGGCTTGGTCCTGCCCGCGTGTCCTTGGCGCTGGGCGCGGTGCGAGCAGGAGGGAGGAGTCAGGACGAGCTGCAAAGGCTCGGGGTGGCCGGGCCGGGCCAGGCTGAGCGTCCCCGGCAGAAATCCCGCTATCCTGGGCCAGCGCCCTCGTCCCGGTGGGAACGCCCGCGGCCTCCACCTGCCCAGGCCAGGACGGGCTGGCTCCGGGGCCGGGGGTCAGCCCGGGAGGCACACTCCGGCGGCTGAGGGCCCTGTCACCAGCCTCTTGCCCACTCGGGACACCTGGTTGGGAGCAGCGGCTGCCATGAGGCTGGGCCCTGCGGCCAGCTGGCTGGGTCCGGGGGGAGGAGGGCCCTGGGGCAGGATCCGGAGGGGCTGGGGCCACAATCACGCACCCCTCACCCCCCGCCTCTGAGGGCTCTCCTGGGCCACGGCCTCCTCCCACGGCCCCCGGCAACGCTCAGGCTGGTGGGTGCCTGCGGGCCCAAGGAGGGAGAGAGCCCACAGAGAGGCAGACGCCAAAACGAAGTCCCTCGGTCCAGTGGGCAGGAGGGCCCGGCGCCCACCCCCAGCGAAGGATTCTGGGTCAGCCAACTCGGGGCCGGCCATGCCTGGGGCTGCGGTGCTGATGAGGAGGGAGGACTCCCGGGGACCCAGCGCCCGCCCCACACCCCCCCCATCCCCCCTCCCAACTGTCTTCCCACCCTCTTCAACGCTGTGCCCGTTTCACAGAGGAGGAAACCAAGAGTGACCGGGCTCTGCGGCCCCCGGGGGTCAGGGGCGACCTGTCCCAGGAGCTGGCATCTGAGTTAGGCCAGCTGGGAAGATGGTGGCCTTGCAGAGGGCTGGAGGGAAGATGGTTCCGAGCAGGAATAGAGCTCGGGCCCCGAGCGAGCAGGGAATGACTTAATGGGTCCGGCCATGCGTCTGGGCCCCAGAGAAGGGGGAAGGGGGCAGGGGGGGGAGGGGGGAGGGGGGGCAGCTCCTGTCGCCAGGGAAGTCTGGAAGGTCAGGGGCAGGGAGAGCTGTGATCGGCTTCGTGCTTCGGGGCGATCGCTGGCTGCATGCAGAGGGGGCCCTCCCGCCAGGAACAGATGCCCGGGGCCTCTCCGTGCCCGAGGGGAGGCGGCGGCGGCTGGAACAGCTCAGCGCCCCGGTGGCCGGAAGCCGGAGCCAGGCATGCCTGGCAGTGGGGCCAGCAGGGGGCCAGCGGGGGGCCAGCAGGGGGCCAGCAGGGGGCCGGGCACGGGCAGCGGGATCAGGGATGCCCCTACGGCTCTGGCCGGAGCACCTGGGGGCAGGAAAGCGACATCGGTGGCTGCGGGGCGGCACATCTGGGGAGAAAACAGCTGGTTTGGACGGCGCGGGCTTGGGGAGGGCGGTGGATGTGCCGCCGGCCTCGGGGAAGAAGCCGGGCCGGAGAGAGGGACGAGGGCCACCGCGGTGCGGGAGCCGAGGGAGGCGCAGAGGCGGTGGGCCAGGAGCTGGCGGGAGCTCTTTCCGCAGCAGCAGGTGCTCAAAGGGGGAGCGGAGTGGGCTCTGTCTGAGGCCCCGGGGGGGGGGGGGCTGCAAGGCTGGAGGGCAGGAAGGAGCCCCTGGGAATGGGTCTGGGAACAATTGGGCCTCCGCGGGCTGCCCAGCCCTGACTGCAGCCTGTCTGGCGGGAGCAGCCCCGACCAGCATGGAGCCCCGGGCCGCCCATTGCACAGATGGAGAGACTGAGGCCCAGAGGAGGCAGGGCTGGATCTAGGTCTCTGTCCTGCCCTCGCCACCGGCCTCTAAGCGGGATCCTGCCTGAACCAACTCGGCGGTCGAGTGGAAACAATCCACCGGTGACAATCCTGGGGGTGGGGGTGGGGGTGGGTGGGGGTTCTCTTCAGGCCTCCAGATGGAACTGGGGCTTGGCGTCGCCCCTCCAGGCCTCCCCCACCCCCACGGGGCTGTGTGTCCCACGCCTGCCTCCACCCGGGCCACCCCCCCCCCTTCACGACCCCTCTCGGTGCCCGGCCGGCCGGGCAGCCTCCCGCCTGACTCCAGTGGCGGCTCCTGCCCCCGGGCCAGGATCGAGCCCCCTGGCCCCTGCCCAGACCACCCAGCGCCAGGGCAGGGCCGGTGGGCAGTGCTCCCGGGCTGGCCAGCCGCGGTCTGGCTCCGCCCGGGGACTGCGGCCTGGGAACCACTAGCTGTCTCCTCGGGGAAGCGGCCGGGACCTCCAGAACAAACAGAACAAACCGCAGCCCCCCCCCCCAAACCCCCACACCCAACCCCTCGCCCCACCCGAGGAGGGAGCTGCCTCTGGCCTCCTCCACCAAACCCCCTCTCCCCGCCTCCCCTCCCTGCACCCCTGCCTCCCCCTGTCTCCCTGCCTCCGCTGTCCGGTCGCCACCAGTGAGGAAGGAGCCGAATGGCTTCGGGCACATGTGGATGCAGAGGCTGGGTCTGGGAGCTCAGGTGATCCTGGGCGCCCCCTCAGAGCCTCTTAGGAGGGAGGTTCCGCTGAGATGGGGGGGCTCGGGGAGGGGGACACGTCTCCTTAGCCTCAGGCAGAGAACAAAGCCCTGGGAGTCAAACAGACCTGGGTCCAAGGCCTCCGTCTCTCCATCTGCGCAGCGGGCTGGGCCCGGGACCCCATGCCGGGCAGGGCTGCCCCTCCCTGCCCCCCCAGCCGCATCCTCGCTGAGCGGCCTCGGGCCAGAGACGTCCCTGCTCTGTGCCTCGGTTTCCCCCTTCTGAAAAGTGGCCCCGGGACCCCTGCCTCCCAGGACTGTGGTGGGATGGCCTGGCGTCCCCTGTCCTGCGTAAGGCGTGGCGCACAGTAGGTCCTCAAGGGACCTCAGTCGCTGCCCCGCCGGTGGGAGCCGGAGCAGTCCCAGGGGGTTCCGGCGCCCGGCGGGGCAGGCGGGGATAACCCCGCTGATTCAGACCGGCCCGGGGACGGGGGGCCTCTGACTCCACGAAGAGCCGCAATTAGAGCCCCATTTAGAGAAACGCTGTGTTAGTTCTTCCCAGGCAGATGTGATTATAGGCTTAGCGCTAAACTGTTACTAACGGGATGACAGAGAGGCCCCGGCCAGGGCACGGCGGGGAGTCCCGCCCCGCTCCCTCGCTGCACAACCGGGGAAACCGAGGCCCGGCTCACACTGCAGGTTAGAGGGGGGCCGGGACTGCGCCCCGCCTCCCGGGGGTCACTCCGAGCTCTCCCCCACCTCTGGCTTTTCCGGAAGGACCCATCACAGCACCTCGAAGCTACGGGCACCCCGAGGGAGAAGGATTGGGCTGCCAGGGCTGAAGCCCTGAGAGGAAGTGGGGCCTGCCAGATTTGCGGGTCCCCCTACTGCCCAGATGTCCCCCAAGGAGAGCTGAGAGCATGTCTTTGGCCTGCTCCCCGCTCCTCCCCCGACCCCAGTCCCAACAACCAGTCTCCCAATGTCAGAGCCCGAGGTCACCCTGCCCTAGTCCCCAACCCCTGCCCCCTCGCCCAGGGGAACTCCGAGTTGGCACTGGGTCCGGGGAAGGGGAGGGAGAGGGGAAAGCTGGCCTCCTCTCTTCCCCCCACCTCTGCCCCCTCCCCGCCCCCCTGCGGCTCACTTTGGGGGGCCCCTGGGGTGGAGGCAGCGCACACTCGCACACTCCGCTGGGTTCGAAGGACCTTGGGAGGTGGAGTGCTGGGGCCCCCTGCTGGCCAGGTGCCCCTCAGCGCCACAGGTGGGGAAGGCTCTTCCCTCGCTGAACTAATGTTCTGAAGCCTCCATTGCGGGCGCTGGGGCTCAGCAGAGCACACACCATCCGCCCTCCTCCTGCCCGTGGTCCCGCCGAGGTGACTGGCGCCTCCTGGGCCCGTCCACG
Source organism: Vespertilio murinus (assembly GCA_963924515.1). NCBI lineage: Eukaryota > Metazoa > Chordata > Mammalia > Chiroptera > Vespertilionidae > Vespertilio > Vespertilio murinus. Next base: position 11,608,473 of record OZ004706.1, read on the forward strand.
CTCTGGGGGACCGTCCCCATCCCCATCCCCGGAAACCGGGAAGCTCCCTGTGGGCAGGCGTGCCCCCCCCCCAGGCCGATCCGTGGGGGCGAGGGCGAGGGCACAGCCAGGACACGGCCACCAGGCCGAGGCCCAAACCCCCAAACCTGCCGCTCCTGACGAGCCGCCCCTCCCGCCCTCCCCCCTCCCTCCCTCCAGAGCCGCCCCGGCCAGCGCTGCCAGATCAAACACGGCACGGCCAGTTAGACCTGAATCCCAGATAAACAAGGCATGATTTTTATTTAAGCATGCCCCAAATATTGCATGAGGTATACTTAAAACTAAAAATTATTCCCTGTTGATCCGAAACGCAACCTGGACGGGGCCGCCGTGTGTCTCTGGGGCTAAATCCGGCCGCCCCGCCCCGCCGCGCGCTGCTCCGCTGTCACCCGGCCTGACCAGGTGGCCGGGCCCTGCTGGACACGGCCCTGCCCGCCCCGTCCCGGCCCCGCCGGCCCCCGGCGCCCCCGCCTCCCGCAGCCCTGGCTCCCCACCTGCCCCCACCTGGCGGGCGCACGCCAGCCCAGGCCCGCCCCGTCGGAATGCCGCCGGCCTCCTGCAGGCCAGGCTGGAGAGAGGGGACGAGCACAGTCCCTCCGAGGGCGGCTGCGGGTCCGAGACCGAGAGGCCGAGACACGGGGAGGAGGGTCCGGAGGGAGGGGTGGGGATGGGGGAGCCGAGGCAGAGCGCACCCCAGGGCCTCGGGGTTGCTCTGAGCGGACAGGGGCAGCCCCTGGGATGAGGCGGCGGGGGTGGTGGGGTCTCCTGACGGGCGGTCAGGGGTGGGCATCCTCCCGCCCCCCCCCCCTTCTCCCCTCGCCCTGCCGCCCAGGAACACACACAGGGACATTCATGGCGCCCTGTCCCGGAAGGGCCCTCGGGCAGCCAGGGTGGCTTTTAAAATTAGCCCGGCTGACCAGATCTGGTTATTTCAGGCGGCTCCCTCCCCGGCCGGCCGGCCGGCGGTCCCCTGGGCAGGGCGGGCAGGGAGGGACCTCCACATTCCAGGCCCCTGGGCGAGCACCCCTGCGGCCTGGGCAGCGGGAACACCCCGGCCCCAGGCCCCCGGCGTCTCTCTGGTGACGCGGCCCCAGGGCCGGCCGCGGGGCCCACGGGTGTCCTGCCAGCGGGACCTGTTGGGCGTGGGCTCGAGGCCGTGGGCTCGAGGGGCCGTGCCAGCCTCCTCCCAGGGCGAGGCGGGGGCTGGTCCCCGTCTGACAGGTGAGGGCACCGAGGCCTGGGGAGGCGGGCTCCCGGGCCGGGGCAGGGACGGGGGTGCCAGGTCTGCCCGGCGCCCAGGCCTCCCGCCACCGTGCGTCAGGGTGAGGAGAAACCTCTGGCCGGCGTCTCCACCACCAGAGCTATTTCTAAGCCGAGTCCGGCACTTCCCGGCACCCGGCGCCCCCCGCCCACGCCTAATTCCAGCCTCGGACCGTGTCCCGGCTCGCCCTGCCCACCTCGTAGCCAGGGTGAGCGCGGAGCTGGCACGGGGGCAAGACAAACAGCCCTGGACACTTTGATCCCGGAGGCCAGGCTCGTCCGTCCGCAGCCTCCCCCAGCCCCTCCGTGGAGCCCCGAGGAGGGGCGGGCGGGTGGGGGCCCCCCTGGGTCAGATGGGGGCCCCCTGGACCAGAGGCGGGCACAACCCCGGGGCAGAGGCGGGTTCTGCCCTCCGAGCTGCCTGCGTCTGCCCCGCAGGCCCCGGGGCTCCGGCCCGGCTGTGGGGCAGAGCCGAGGGGCGGGGTACGTTGTAGAGGAACACGAGCGGGTGCCCACGCTCTTTCAGAAAAGGGTCGCCAGCCCCCCGGGGCAGCAGGAAGCCTGGGCCCCAGCCCCAAAGCCTCAGGTCGGACGTCCGTGCCCGGCCGGCTGGCCCGGTCCTCGGTCCCCCGCGCTGAGCAGGGGCCCTGCCCGCTCTGATGTGGGTGAAGGATGCGGTCCTCGTCCCCAGCGCATCGCCACCACACACACTATTTTGGGAGCCCACCACGGGCCGGGGCTGGACCAAGAAACGTATGGAGTACGGCCTCACCGAACCCTCCCTTCGGGGGGCCACGGTCGGGGCTGTTCGCACCCCCACTGCACAGATGAGGAAACTGAGGCCCAGAGACCCCAGGAATGACCCCAGAGCCACGCCCGTGGCCTGGCTGCCGCCCTGTGGCCGCTGAGCCTGTGGGGTGAGGTGGGAGGAGGCGGGTGAGGGGCCAGGAGTTCTGAGGAGCCGGGACCCGGGAAGGGGTGGGAGGCCAGAGCTCAGGGGTGAGGCCGAGCAGGGTTAGGGCTAGGAGGGGACCCGCCGGGCCCGGGCCAGCCCAGAGCCAAACTCGGTGGGTGGCGCTGCGGGTTGGGTGTGAGTCACAGCCCCTGGGTGGCCCCAGGCACGGAGGGCCGGAGCGGGGTCCCTGTCAGGAACAGCGGGGCAGCCCCCGGGTGCGCTCAGCATCGTCCTGGGGAGGGGGCGGGGGCAGGAAGACCAGGGCATGTCCGATCCCACTGGATCCCAACCCTGTGCCTGCCCCCAAGCCCAGTGTCCTCCTGCTCACCTCCACCTGTTCCTCCTCCGTGCTCCTGTCTCAGAGACCCGCCCCTTCTCCCAACACCAGGCCGACCGACCGACCGTGAGAGCCTCCTCAACGCCCCCTCGGCCCCCACCCCAGCCGGCCCTTCATCAGGGGCTCACACCTCCTAATGCCCCCCGGGGTCCTTGGTCCGCCCCTCCCTGCCCTGGCACTGCTCAGCCCGTCTCCGCCAGAGCCTCCGTTCTCCTCACGGCACTCGCTGTTTCAAGTCCCCCTCGCCCCCTGTTTCCCCCCAGCACAAAGCCCTCTTCCTTGGCCTGGCTTTCAGGCTCGTGCGGCTCTTCTCCACCCCTCTCCCTGTCCCCTCAGCCATTACACCCGTCATCAGAGCCGTCTGCCACCTTTCCGCTCCACGCGCCCCCTCCCCTCCCTCGGGGACACTTTCCTAAGCCCCTCCAGGCTCGGGCACCGCTGCCCCGGTCTTCCCCACGCCTCCCTCACGGGGGCTGCCCCCCACACACACACATCACATACACCCCTCACTCATCACCCTGCACTGTGACTGCCCTGCACGCACGCTGAGCTCCTCCCAAGTAGGACGGACTCGGCCCCAAGGGTTGCAGTAAGCGATCCCCGGGCGCCCCCTGGTGGCCACAACGGAGAAATTCTTGGGCTTCACGGAGCAAGAGGAGGGGAAGTTGACCATTGAGCGCCCACTGGATCCTCTTGGGAGAGGCACTGTCGCTCCCACTGGACAAAACCGGTTTGGCTCAGTGGATAGAGCGTCGGCCTGCGGACTGAAGGGTCCCAGGTTCGATTCCAGTCAAGGGCATGTACCTTGGTTGCGGGCACATCCTCAGTAGGGGGTGTGCAGGAGGCGGCTGATCTATTTCTAGCTCTCTACCCCTCTCCCTTCCTCTCTGTAAAAAAATCAATTAAAAAAAATATATTTTTAAAGTGGACCCTGGGGCTCCGAGGAGCTAGTAAGTTCCCCCAATGCCGCCCAGCGAGCAGATGGTGCCAGACTCAGACCCGGGTCAGTCCAACTCAGAGCTGCGTCCTCCCCGGGAGCAGGGGCCACGGCTGCTGGTTACAGAGCCCGCGGCTCGGCCTCGGAGGGGCCCTGGACCAGCAGCTCTGACGGGGGTTTGGGGGCCAGGCCTTTCCCTCCATCTCAGTGCCAGTGGGGTTTACACAAAGCCAGGTCCGTCTCGGGGTACAATAGCGATAAATAGAATTTATTTTGTACAACTGTTACCAACATACACACAGCCACGGGGCTTCCCAGGCGGGTGCTGGGGGGGGGGGGGAAGGCTGGCCTTTGGCGTGGCGCCTAAAAAGTGTGGACACACACACACACGCACACGCACACACACACACACGAGGAGGACTCACAGCAGCTATGCCCGGCGGCGCCCTCCGTGGGAACGGGGGGTCGCCACGGCGAGACCTGTAACTCCAGGCCAGCCAGGACCACGCAGCCTGGAGCACCCAGAACGCGGGGTGGCAGAGGTGAAGCTGGGAGCCGGCGGAGGAGCGGGGGGTGCCCTCCCCCACGTGGGGGCCGCTTGTCTGTCACGTGGAGGCAGCGGACGGGGCGTCGGCAGGTCTGTGGTAGAGCTTGAGGGTCCATAGGGGCGAGAGGCATCGGCAGCTCCCTGCCCCTCGGTCCACCGGGGTCCCAGGGCCCCACGAAGCAGGATGGGGGGGCAGGAGGCCCGGGGAGGACGGTCTCCCGTCCTGGGCAGGCGCGTGGAGCCGCAGTCTTTGGGGGCCTCTGAGGTGATCCGGTCCATCGGGAGTGGGGCGGCCCAGAGACAGAGCCCGGAGACAGAGCCCGGAGCCGCACGGCAGAACCCAGCTGGGAAGCCAGGGCTCGGACGCAGGATCCCCAGCCCGGGGCCCGCTCCGTCCGCTCCGTCACATCTCAGCCGCCGCGGCCTGGAGGCTCTGGATGCACCGAGGGATCCCGGCGCCCCCTCTCATCTTGCCCCCCCTGAGTCGAGCGGGGCACCACGGTGGGACGGGGGGCCCAGGTTGGGGCGAGCCAGGCCCGGAGTCTTGCTGCAGCTGACCACCCCCTGCCCGGCCTGGGCCCCGGCCCGCGGAGGGGGGAGGACGCCAGCAGCTCCCCCGCGCCCAGGCCTGGACGGCTCCGCCCTGCAGAGACGGCCCGGGTGGGGGGCCGAGGGGAGGGGTGGGGGGGCCGGGGGCAGCGCACAGGCCGGCGGTGGCCTTGGGGGCAGAGGTCCTGTCTGCCTGGACCGGACACAGCATCTTCACCGTGTGTTCCTTCGACCTCATCTGTAGGGTAAAGGGACATGGAGACACCACGGAGCGGGGAGGCGCCCCCCCCTCCCCCCGAGCTCCAGGCTATAGGTCTTTCCACCCCACTGAGAACCCGCCCCCACAGACCCACCCCTCCCAGCAACTCCCACGTCCCTCTCAGGCCCCCACCAAATCCTCCCTGGCGCTGTGGGCAGAAGCGAGGAAGCACGTCTTAGCCCCGTTGCACAGAGGAGGAAACCGAGGCCCAGAGAGGGGCCAGTGACCCGCCCAAGTCACCCAGCATCTGAGCGGCAGCGGATTCGAACCCAGGCACCAAGCTCTCAGCCGAGACACAGGACAGAGGGACAGGGGGAAACCGGCCCACTCCCTCGCCACTCCCCCCCCCTCCTACACACCCCAAACGGGGGCTGAGGGCTGGGTCTGACCTGCTCCGGCACCTTCCGCGGGGGGCCTGGCTAGCAGCCCTGCACAGACAGAGGGACAGGCGGCGAGCAGGGCACGGGACGGGCGGCGTGGAGCAGAAGACAGGCAAGCAGAAGTCACCGGTGGTGCCCAGGCCCGCAGCCCAACCCCTCCGGCCTAGGGGGACCCAGGGGGACCCCTCAGTCCAGTCCCCGCCCCCGAGTCCCCCCGGCTGCACGCACCAGCTGGGACGCGTGCTGCTCAGCCGCTTCCAGCTGGATCTTGATCTCCGGACACGCAGGGTCCCCTGACTTGCTGGCGTCCGGGTGGGGCGACCGCGAGGGGCCTGGGGAGGGGGGCAGGAGGGAGCCACCTCACTGGCCGCGGGGGGGCGCCAGGGAGGCGGGTACGGATGGGTGGTCGGTACTGGTGGGTGCTCCCCAACCCCGCCAGGTCTCTCCCCCAGGGAGCCCCACTCTCGCTCCCTCCTTTACCCCCGCACCCCCATCGTGCTCCAAGCCCCTTCCAGAAGCGGCCAGCCCTCCAAGCCGCCCCGTCCCCTCGGGCTCAGTGACGACCCGCCGTGACATACCCCCACCGGGGGCACAGGACGAGGTCTCCACCCTCCGGGCCCGGCCCCGACCCCCCCGCCACCAGCCTGGCCGGCCCGGTACCTGGGGAGCTGCCCCCGCTCGTGGTGCTGGCGCTGTCCTCCAGCCACGTGCTGTAGATGAAGGAGTCCCGCTTGTGGGGGGTCCCCGAGGACGAGATGCTCTCCTGGGCCCGCGCGGGGGGGCGGGAGTAAGCGGGGGTCAGCCTGGGCCATGGCCCCGCTGGGCTCCCCTCCCCCCGGCCACCGCTGCCTCCCCGCGAAGCCGAGGGGCCCCCACCATCCGCTCCAGGGAGGCCACGGGAGGAGAGAGAGCGGGACAGGCCCACACCACATCACCCACTCATTCATTCATTCATTCATTCAGCCATCATTCACTGACGTCCTCGTGGGCCAAGCCACCGAGAGACACGGGGCCGAAGTCTAAGAGGCGAGACAGCTGGGGAGAGACCACGGTCACCCCAGGTCTCCGCCCCTCGGGAGGGCGGGTCTGCACTGCTCCTTGCTGAACCCGGAGCACCTGGGACAGGACCGGGGCAGGTGTGTGGAATGAAGAATGACAAGCGGGGGCTGAGGGCAAAGCCCGGGGTCTGAGAGGCATGAAGAGGGCCTAGAGCAGCCGTGGGCACACTTTTTGACTCAAGGGCCACAATGGGCTCTTACACTGGACCAGAGAGCCGGAACAAAAGCAACCTGACCATGCTGGCACTCTCATCTTGGGCTGCTGGTGAAGGAGCGGAGGGGAGAGCAAGAGAACCCTCCGCTCTTTCGGCTCGTGCGGGCCGGATAGAACTGCCGAACGGGCCGGATCCGGCCCGAGGGCCATAGTTTGCCCACAGCTGGCCTAGAACATCGGGGAGGCTGACAAAAGGATGCCATCCACGTGAGGCTGAGCCAAGAAGGGTGAGCAAGACTCAGTCAGACAAAGAGGGAGGACAAAGAGGAAGGGTGGAGTGTGTGCCAGAGAAAATGGCCCGTGCAAAGGCCCAGGGGCCGAGTGAGCTCGTGTGTTTGGGGGACGGCAGAGGGTGCAGAACGGCTGGAGTGGTCAGAGATGAGGCTGAGGCGGGCGCGGGGGAGGGGGGAGGGTCTTCCAAGGTCTCAGGGACTGGGCTGTGTGTGCAGAGCGGGCCCTCCCTGCCCTGGGCTGGGGAGTGCGGGAGGTCAGGGGAGGGGAGGGTCAGTCTGCATTATTCCTCCTGGCTGGGTCCCCTGACCGCATCTCGGCCACACCCAGGCCCTTGCGTCCACCGAAGGGCGCCCCCTGCGGGCCATGGAGGAGCCCCTCACCAGGCCGGTGTCGTCCCCGTCCACACCCTCCGTCTCCTCCACCACGCTGGCGAAGCTACTGGCGCTGGACGAGGAGCGGGAGAAGTCCTTCGGCGCTTCCGCCCTCTGCGCTGCGGCCTCCGCTCTGCACAGACGCGCCCCGTCAGCCGGCACCTCGGGGCCCTCCCGGGCCAGGCCCCGGCCTCTGCCCCCGGCCTCTGCCCCCTGGCCTCTGCCCCCCGGCCTCTGCCCCTGGGCCTCTGCCCCCGGCCTCTGCCCCCGGCCTCTGCCCCCGGCCTCTGCCCCCCAGCCTGCTCCACAGCCCCCGGGCCCCGAGCCTCCTCCACCGCTGTCCTCCTCGGTGTGCGGAGCTGGGCCTGCCCGCCCTGCGCCAAACCCTCTCAGGGCTCCCCCCCCCCCCATAAAGCCTCATCTCCTCGCTGTGGTGCTCGATGACAACTATTAACAATGTTATCGTATAGAGCACGTGTGCTCTGTGCCAGGCACCATTCCACGTTATTTTTGCCCAAATTATGGCAATGTTCTCATTATTGGGCCCACCCTACAGGTGAGGAGACACCGAGGCGCAGAGAGGGCGGGCACATGGTCCAAAGTCACCCAGCTTCCGACACCACAGCGTGCTCTCGGCCCTCCCACAGCACGTTCCACGCTCGGGACTCGGTTTCCTGAGGGGAGTCTCACTCTCCCCCTCGAACCCCTCAGAGCAAACTAATCTTTCAAAAACCAGCCAGGGCCCCCTCCTCAGGGTGGCCCTCCCCCTCCGGCTCCCGCACCCCCTGCCCCTCGCCGTCCCGCCACCGTCCCTGCTTCTCTGCTGCCGTTCCAGCTGGGCCGAGTCAGAGTCACAGAGAAGGGCGCAGCCCGCGAGCGCGGGATGGAGGAGCCGCCATTCCCGCCCTCGCCCCAGCCCTTCCCGTGGGCCTGGCCCCTCGGGCACTCGGCTCCAGGCGCTGCCCTTCCTCCCCCTCCGAGCTTACCTCGCGGCCTCCGCCCTGGCTGTGCCCTTACCTGGAACCCTCCTCCCTCGCCCCTCTGTCAGCGTCTTGCTTGAGCACCCCTATCTCTCTCTCATACATACACACACACACACCCCTATCTCTCTCTCTCTCTCACACACACACACACACACACACATACACACACCCCTATCTCTCTCTCTCTCACACACACACACACACACACACACACACACATCATTCTTCACCGCATCCCTTGCTCTGTTTTCCCCTGGCCGTAACTCTCTGGAAGTAGCTCGCCGGGTTATGTTACACCTCCACGTATGCCCCGGTCACCAATGTATCCCAGAGCCGGTGGTGGGTGGGTGGGTGCCAAAGGAGGACCCGGGAGAGTGCCCAGGCCTCCCCCACACCCTGGTGTGGCAGCGTCAGTGCTCCTGGCCTCCCCCAGCCCAGGTGGGGATGGGAAAAATGAGCCCACGACTCCCACGCCCCGGCCCGGTGAGCCCGGCCCCCACGCACCTGTTCTTGGTGGTGGGCATCTCCGGGGAGCTCTGGGTGGAGGAGTTCTCTGACTTGGGCTCCTGTGAGACGTGCCCGCTGTCCGGGGTCTTCTGGCCCGCGGGGGGGCTCTCCCTGAGGACACATGGGGGAGCGGGGGGCGGGGGGTCAGCACCAGGCCTGGCATCGGGGTAGAATGAGGCCCGGGTGGTGAGAAGAGGCCACGGGCACCTCCTGCCTCACACCCACACCCCGGGCACTCAGGGCCCAAACCCAGAGCAGTCCTTGCGGCTACCTGGCCAGGCCCGGGCGGGCACCTCGGAGCACCTTCACAAGACAGGGCACCCCACGTCCCCCTCTCCGTGGGAGCAGGTGTGGCTGTCCCTTATGGGCCAGGAAACCGGAGCCCCGAGGCGGGCGGGAACCTGCCCGGGATGCAGGGTGAGGACATGCCAAAATCAAGACTGAAACCCGGGACCTGCGGGGCTCTGGGCTCTCGTGGCCATGAGGACCGTGCCAGCAGCATTCCCGAGCCTGGGGTGCCCACCGCCCTGCTTCACACGCAGAGCGCCACACCCCGCTGCGCCAGCCCCAGGACGCTGGCGTGTTCTTATCCTCGTTTTCTCGGGAGCTACCACGCTGTTAACACGGCATGCTGCCCGCCGCTGCCCACGCAGGTGTACTCACAGGCCCCCGCAGGCTAGCCGAAACCCCCAGCTCTGCCCCCCAGTGGCCGTGTGAGCTGGGCAAGGCCGAGCGCGCTGACCTACAGCGTCCTGGTGTGCAAGGAGGGACCCCAAGGAGCGGGCAGAAGTGCTGGGCAGATGGAAGTGTTTTGCGTGAGGCGACGAGCTGGCGTGAGGCCGGGCACACGGCAGGAACTTGCGTGGACAGCTGTCACCGGTGAGGGACCCAGGGGCGGAGGGTAGGCGCCCGCCTGCCTGCTCTGCTCTGCCCCCGAGCGGGGGTCGGAGGAGGCCGCTCCACCCACCTCTTCTCCTGCACCTCCTGGATGTTCTCGATGCCGATGGCGCTGCTGCGGCGTGAGCCGAACGGACCCGACTTCTTCCTCGTGGGGCTCTTCCCGGGGACAATCAGGGACTGCGAGGAGAGCCCCAACTCAGTGCCCACCGGCCCCGGGCGCCCGGGTGCCCCCCACATGCCACCCCCAGCCCTGCTGCTCCGGGCCGTGAAGCAGAGGCAACGAGCAAGAAAGGACAGGAGAAGACGTCCGTGCCCTCCCCCCCCTGCCCCTGCAGAGAGAGGGCCCGAGGGGACACTGCCAGCTGGGGCCCGGGGGCTGCAGCCACGGCGCTGGGTGGCCGAGGCCCAGTCCTCCCGGTGGCTCCTCCACCCCCACCCCCACCCCCAGGGCTTCGGGGGACCAGCAGCCTAAGGTCGATGGGGCGTGGGTATAGCAGCCACGCCCGCACGCCGTGCCGGGCGGCTCTGGGCCAGCAGCTGGCAGATGCCCCCATTTGCACACACACAGAAGCAGGCCCCCATCTTCTTGGGGAAATCGGGGGGAAGGGCAGGAACCCCCAGACCAGCTCCTGGGGTGGAGGGGGAGCCAGGCCAGAGGAGAGGGATGGAACTTCATGCAGAACTGGCGATATTGGGGGGCGTGCAGCTGGGCAGAGGGTCTGTGGGTGTCGGATCCTGGCGGGGGCTGGGCCAGAACCCCGGGGGCCAGGGCCGGCCCGGGAGCCTCTGGCCGGGGGCACTGGCTCTGGCACAGGCCCCAGGCCCCAAAGCAGGTGCCGCCGGGCGCCCTCAGAGCCGCAAGCACTCCGACCTGCGTGCCCTTGCACCTGTCCCCGGGGGAGGGGGCAACGTCCCCAATATGGCCTTCGTCCTGAGAGCGAGCAGGGAGCAGCGCGTGCAGGCAGCCTCCAGAGCCGCTGGCCCCGCGGGCGACAACCTCTTCCACGGTTCCTATGCCTATGGCACTGCCCCGGCGTCCGAATCTACTCGCACTTTTCCCGGGAATAAGCAATGACTGGCAAGCAGCAGAGGAAGGGGCAGAGACGACAGACAGAGAGACAGACAGACATCGAGGGTCAGAGAGAGAGAGAGAGATGGCGGGAGGGGAAACAGAGAGGTGACACAGGGCAAAGAGCAAAAGACAGAGAGAAACGAAGAAGCGAGTGGCAGGGGGGAGAGAAGGAAAAGGCAGGGGAAGGGGAGAGGGGAGAGGGGGGAAGAGAGACAGAGACATGGACACATGGACGGTTACACAGCAACAGGAACACACAGGAGGAGCCCATGAGAGGGGCCCAGAGTGGAATACAGACAGACAGACAGACAGACAGACACAGAGATGGGAGGAGACAGACGGAAAGAAGAGGCAAAAAGGAAGAAGCAAGGGAGGGAGCAGTGGCAGAGAGGAGGACAGGACACACATAAACATGTGAGAAGTGGAGAGAGGACAAGGGGGGAGGAAAAAGGAGAGAGGACGAGGAGAGAGGAGAGAGTGGAAGGAAAGGAAGCAACACGAAGAGAGCGGAGAGTTGTGTAAAAACAAAAACAAAAACAAAAACAAAAATGGGTCTGGTTACTGCCATGGTGGGTGCTGCGGGCCTGGCCCTGTCTCTGGGGCCCCCCTGCAGCCCCCCACGGGAGGCCGGGCTGGGAGAAGGGTGGGCTTGGTGGGTGCTGGACGGCAGCGGACCTTGCTCCCTGGCCAGGCCAGGTCCCGGGGCAGGAATCGGGGTGGGAGGTCCCTCTCACCACAAGTGACAGTCTCACAGCACCGAGCGCAGGGCTTGGCATGCAGCAGTCAGTAAAGGGTGGATGGAGGGAGGGAGGGAGGGATGGAGGGGGTAAAGAAGGGTGGGTGGGGGAGCAGAGCGGTGGGTGCAGTGCCAGGGGTGGCCACGGGGCGGCAGAAAGCAGAGAGGCCCACAATGGAAGGCCTTGCCCATCCTGTGTGCCCAGCACCCACCCTGAGTATTAGTAGCAGAAACCCACAGAGCCTGGCAGACAGTACGTAATCACACAGTAGGTGCTCCCTCAGGAGATGCTCACACAGAAGCCCACACAATTCCTGACACATTAGGCAGCCACAGCCACAGCCACAGCCACATCGGCCCTGGCACACAGGCGCAAGCACACAGTAGGTGCTCAGAGAGTCAACGCTCACACAACAGCTCACTTCCCGACACACCTGGCTTAGCACACACGATGTGCTCGTTCAGTGGTCCGTATTCCGGCTTACAGCAGGTTCTCACACAACAGCCCGGGGCTGGGCACACAGCACACAGTAGGTGCTCACAGAGTACATGTCCACACAACATCCCAGGACCCGACACACAGTAGGTGCTCACAGAGTACATGCCCACACGACAGCCCAGCTCACCGCCAGCGTTTCAGAGCCAGGCACACGGCAGGTGCTCACACAGAAATCCAGGCCCTGGCACACAGAGCATGCCCGCAGCCTGACACACAGCTGGTGCTCCCAGAAATTCAAGTAGGTGCCCACCCAGCAGCCAGTTCCCAGCGCACGACAGACAGCAGGTGTTCAATAGGGCGTGTGATACGGAGGCTGCCCCAGAGCGGACCCGAAGTCACGCCTGAACAAGGGGCCAGGGGGCGCGGGGGGTCGAGAAGCTGGGGGGAGACGGAAGGCTCTCAGCACCGCAGGGCATGGCCTGGGCCCTGGGCCCCCCCGGAGGGCAGTGGCTAGACGGAGCCTCGAACCCGGGATGGAGGCCCCTGGGACTGCGGGACGCTGGGGGCAGGGGAGCCGAGGGCCCCGGGGGGGACTCACTATTCCAGCGGCCTTGGCCAGGTCGGGGTTGTTGGGGGCAAAGCTCCCGCTGTGGCTGGTGGACACGGTGCTGGGCTTCTTGTTGCTGAGCCCCATGGCGTCCATGGACTGGCTGCGGCTCCGGATGACCCGCTGCAGAGGTGGGGTTGGGGTGGAGGGGGCACAGGTTTCTTAGACACCTCTCCTCGGGGAAACCCGGAACCTGGGCCCCTGGTTCCTCCCCACCCGTGCCACTCCGAGAACAAGAAGTCCTTCCCCAGGACGCCACACAAGAGTCAGGTCCACCTGGTGCCGAGGGGAGTCTGGGCCTTGGCTCTGCCACCAACTCACTGGGTGGCCTAGTACAAGCCACCCACCCCCTGAGCCTGTGAGCCTCTCGTGTGGCTCTGGTGAGTGTCAAAGAAAATGCTGGGGCCAGAACCCGTTTGGCTCTGTGGATAGAGCGTCAGTCTGCCTGTGGACTGAAGGGTCCCGGGTTCGATTCCGGTCGAGGGCATATACCGTGGTTGCAGGCACAACCCCAGTGGGGGGTGTGCAGGAAGCAGCTGATTGATGTTTCTCTCTCACCGATGTTTCTAACTATCTCTCTCTCTTCCTCTCTGTAAAAAAACAATAAACATATATTTTTATTTTTTTAAAAAAAGAAAGAAAATACTGGGTCATGGCCCAGAGTGTGCACAGAGAGCCCTCCTAAAACAGTTCTCTCCTGTTAGAAAGTCTTCCTAAAGCTGCTTTAAATAAAAAAAAAAAAGTATTTTATTGATTATTTTACAGAGAGGAAGGGAGAGGGATAGAGAGTTAGAAACATTGACCAGCTGCCTCCTATACACCCCCCACTAGGGATGTGCCTACAACCAAGGTACATGCCCTTGACCGGAATCGAACCCGGGACCCTTCAGTCCGCAGGCCGACGCTCTATCCACTGAGCCAAACCGGCTAGGGCCTTCCTAAAGCTTCTGGTCCTCCCTCCCCTCCTCTCTCAGCCAGTGCGTTACCGAATGCTTACTGGGGGCCGGGCCCTCGGCACTGGCTCTCTCATGCCATCGCCCTGCGAGGCAGGCCCTACTCGACGCCCGCTTCCCACAGGCTGAAACCAGAGCAGAAGCAAGCCTGGGGTCCGAGTCAACCCAAACCCTGACCTGTGGGCTCGGACCACTCCAGGCCCCCCATCGAGCGCCCACACGGTGCGGGGTCCCTGGAGCCCTCTCGAAGGAGACACCCACACCCATGCTCACCCCACCCAGCCCTGTGCCCAGTGGGCAGAGGCAGGCTTTGTCCAGGCCTCGTTCTCAGAGACAGACTGCTCCCTTTGGTCCAGGGCAGGCCTGGGCGGCGGGGCTAAGGCCCAGCTCTGCGGCCGGCCTGGGATGAGCCGGGGCCGGACCGGCCTGGCTGCCTGGGCACTTGGAGGACGGGCATCCTCCTCCTGTGGGTGGAGGAGACAATGGCGAGGAAGCCACCACCTGGGGACCTGCCGGGGCGGGAGGGGGGGGGATAAGAGAGGGGGATGCGCGGGGAGGTCTGGGCACTAAGCGAGGAGAAAAGGAACTCCCTCTGCCTCTCACGTGGGACAACAGTTGCTGAGGCGGATGCACAGAATCTTGCGTTTTGCTCATTAACGTTTATTGTGCTGACCTAACTGCTTTACAAATGTCAACCACTGTATAAGTTGTCATTACCCTTCCAGACAAAGGAACTGAGGCTTGGGGAATGATGGAGCTAGTGACAGAGCTGGCGACTGAACCCAGGGAGTCTGCGCTCTTAACACGGAATGAACCCAGAGGCAGCCAGCCAGGGCGGGCCACACAAGCTGAGGGTCACCAGGCCAGGCCCGCTCCGATGGCCCCGTGGCTCACGCCCCTCCTGGACCTCAGTTTCTGTACTTCCATCAGGACAGGGGCCTCCTCCTCCCTTCTCCACCTGCTGGCCTGGTAGCCACCGCGGTGGCATCAGAGACACCCATTGCCGCCCAGACACTCCAGCCTAACCCTCAGGGAGCCCGGCCACCACGCCGGGGCCCCGCCTCCACCCAGGAACTCCTCCCTGGGCAGCGCCCCGCTTTACAGTCCCAACTGCAAACTCCAGCCCGTCACAGACTCACTAATCCAGGCCCACCCTCAAGCCCAAGTCCACCGCGAGCCACGCCCCACCCAACTGCACCCCTGGGTGAGCGGGCCTCTAGCCACGTCCCACAGGTGTCCATACCCCCCAGAACCACGCCCCTGGGTGAGCCCACCTCTAGCCACACCCCCACAGGTGTCCATACCCCCCAGAACCACGCCCCTCGGGGAGCCCGCCTCTGGCCACGCCCCATAGGTGCCCATAACCACGCCCCTCTCTAGCCACGCCCCCAGCAACTCCGCCCCAAGATGCGCCTCTGGTCACGTGACCACACCCGGACCACGCCCACCCTGTCCCCGGCCCTCGGAGCTCGCAGACCCCACCCGGCCCCCGGCCCCCGGAGCTGGCAGACCGCCCTTCACCTTGAAAGACTCGAAGAAGCCGCCGCCGCCGCCGCCGTTCTCCAGCTTGTCGTCGTCGCCGCCCAGGCCCAGCATGGCCTGGCTGTGCACGTGCAGCTCCTCGTGCAGCGTCTCCAGGAGGGCGGCGCGCGTCCGCTCCTGGGGGCGGCCGCGTCAGGAGGGGCCCGGGACCAGCCCTTGGTCCCAGCACCTTCTCTGCCTGTACACACACCCCACACACACACACACCCCCAAGCCTACGCTCCGCCGCCCGCAGGCCCCAACATCTGCCCGCCGGTCCCCACCCCCGCGGAGTCCTCTGTCGGCCTGCCCACTCCTGCATCCCCCTCCCATCCCCAGAAATGCCCTGCGTCCTCTCCCGGACCCAGCCGTGCCCAGCCCTCCCTCCTGCCCCCCTGCAGCTCTCCCCAAGGCCCAGATTGCCCTGGGGGGGCAGGTCTGAAATTCCATGCTGCGCTGCCTGGAGGGACTCGGCCCCACAGCCCATCCTCACCTCCAGTTTGGCAAACTTCTCTGCCTTGTAGCAGGCATATTCCGCATTGATCAGTTTTGTCAGCAAGAATTCCTGGAACTCAGGCCCCTGGGAGCCCCCCGTGTGGAGAAAAGAAAGGGAGGGGGGTCAGGGGAACAGACACAGGAGCTGAGCCCTGTGTCCTGGGCTGGAGTCCCCCGAGCCCCAACTGCTGGAGCCCGGAAGTCACCCTCTTCACTCCAGCGTCCCCCCTCCCTCGCCCCCGCTCAGCTCCCCCTTCCTGGCTGCCCGCCCCTCGGGAGAGCAAACCCAAGGCGTAAGGGGCTGGGTCGGGGTCTCCGACTGCCTCAGCCCGCAGGGGACTGAAGCCAGGGCTCCAAGGGTGGCTTCTGGGAGGAGAGAGACGTGTGCCCCTCCCCCCCCCCCCCAGACATTTTAGACGAAAGTAGACTAACTGTCCAGAAGATAACAGAAATGAGGAAGGGCCACAGAGTCTGCCACGAAACATGTAAAAGAGGTAAAACCGTGACACAGCCTGCTCTGTGACGTGGTACGTAGAGGCCAGTTTTTACCAAGATGCTCGGGAAGGCCAGGCCCCAGGTGCACAGGGAGGGGGGCCCAGCTGCCCTGGCACACAGTGGGGCTTTGGGACCAAGGATGGCAGAATGTGGGTCCCCCCCCTCAGCCCCCACCAAGGTGGTCCCGCCCGTGACAGGGCCGGGGGGGCAGCCTCTCACCTTCCTGAACACAGCGGGGTCCGGGAGCGGGGGCCCAAAGAAGGGCACGTCGTCTCTGGCCGTGACGGAGACCTGGAAGGGAGGGACCAGTCCCGTGGGGCCCCACGCCCCCGAACCCTGAATTCCCCTCCCTCTCCCGCCCCAGGCTGGGCACAGGGCCTGCCCCTGGGTGGGGGTGCTCAGTGGCTGAACCCCAGGATCTCAGCTCCTCCATGCTGGGCCCCGGATCTGAGTGGTGGGAAGGGGTCCCCGGAGTCATCAGGGACGATGAAGGGGGAAGAGGCTCCCGGGTCTCTCTGAGAGGGGAATGTGGGGAGCAGAGAGGGCAGGACAGGGAGCCTCCAGCCCTCGGGACAGTCCCCCCAGGTGCAGCTGGAGAAACTGAGGCCTCACCCCGGGCGGCTCTGCGCTCCCCCACCTTATAGAGGGGGCCGCCGGGGCCCCCGCCCTCGGCCTGCACCACCACGTAGGCGTGCAGGAAGTTGGAGGCAATCATGTCGGGCACGAAGGGCGTGTTCTCGTCCTGGAAGACCACGGCCACGATGTCGTTCCCGATGTGCCGCTTCCGCTGCAACTGAGCACAGGCCACGCCTTCACCCCCTGGCCCGGGGGGGGGGGGCACGGGGCGAGGGGGGTGCAGGGGTGTGGGAGGGAGGGCTCTGGGGCAAGCAGGGGGCACCGCTAAGGACTCGCTTCTCCCCCAAAAATCGTGGTGAGGAGCTTGTCCTCAAGTTATTTTCGTGTTCTTAGAATCCCCGTGCCAGGTGAGGAAACCGAGGCCAGGAGAGACAGGACTTACAAGGCCCTACAGTGAGTTAAGGGATTCGAACCCCGGGCTCCTGGTCCCGAGACCCGACCTCTCAGCCCTGCTTCTTCTAACTACCCCGAACGTGGTCCCTCCTGAACAAGCAAGTCCCACCCAGCGTAAATTCATGTGGCTAAAATGGACAGAAAATCTTCTTAAAAGAAAAGAAAATGCCGGTAAGAGTAAGAAATACGTATTTTCACTTGTTTCTCACATGGCCGTTTTCTCCCCCGGGCTGGGGGTGGAGGGGGGAAGGCCGCTTAGGGCAGAGTGACGAATCTCTGAGTTCAGCTCCCAGAACACGCCCTCCCCTCCTCAGCTCCGGACCTCCACAGAAGCTGCTCCCTCCACTGGAACGGGGACCCCCCCCCCCAATCACTGCTCCCGCTGCTTCCCAGCCTAAACGGCACTTTATCTTAAAAGCTTCTCCTGACTCTCGCCTCTGCCAAGTCTAAAACCCCCACATGACCCCACCATGCCCTCACTCCCAGGAAAACACTCCTGTCTGCTGAGCGTTTGCTCTCCCGGACTCTCTTCTGGCCGCTGTAGGTGCCGCGAAGCAGGTGCCACTGGCCTTGGCCTATGAGGTAGGTGCCATTGCCGCCCCATTTCACAGATGGGGAAACTGAGCCCCTAAGGAGGGGGGGGGGACTGGATCACTTCCATCTTCTCCACCCCAGGGCCCCCTGAGCCAGGTGTGGTGGACACCGAACAGACGGGCAGTGGGGGACAGGAAGACAGGGGGACACAGGTGGGTGGGTGCCCAGGCTACCTGCTGGGCGTCCCCTTCCGTGTAGGGCAGCTTGGTGGACACGTGAAACATGATCTCCTTGTTGCGGAAGTTGCAGTACACGGACTCGGTCCCCGTCTGCCCGTGGGTCACGTCCAGGCCTCCGCGGAACCTGCCCCGGCCCCCCGGCCACGGCTCAGTCTCCGGCCCCAGCCAGGCCTCCCTGGGGCCCGGACCGGGGCTCCCTCCCTGCCCAGATGATAGGCTGCTTAACCCCCCACCCCCCACCCCAATGCTCACCCCTTAAAGTCCTGCAGCTTGACCTTCTGGCCAAGAAATTCGAGGAATTCCACGAAGGCAGGGCTTTCCTCGTTGGTGCTGAAGAGCTCCTCCTCCGAGGTCTGGGACCCAGAGGGCAGAGGGCATGGTCATGGAGCCGCAGCACCTGGGCCGCCCCCTCCCCTCCCCCCCCCCCAGAGAAGGCTGGAAGGAGGCCGTCTGGCAGCCCCGGGAAACTGAGTCCCTGGGCAGTGCTCTGCTGAGGTCCCAGGTACAGGGCCAGGTGGGTGGGGGGCGGGGGAGGGTGAGGAGAAGGAGGAAGAGGAGGAGGAGGAGGAGGAGGAGGGGAGCACACCTGCCCGAGCTTCTGATAAATGACTCCAAACTTGAAGTTGTTGCTGATCACGTGTTCGTCGAAGGTGACGATGAGCCGGGAAGCCTGGGGGGGTGGAGAGAGGACAGTGGGTGAACAGCCTGCTTTTCCCAGCTGCCACTTAACTGCTCTTCCTTTGTGCCAAGCCCCGTGGCTGGCACGCCACGAGCATCCTCTCCTCCAATCCTCAGAACAAATTCTCGAGGCGGACGTTCCTGCCGCTCCCACTTCACAGACGAAGCAGCCACGGTCCAGAGCTCGTCGGAGGCCGAGCCGGGACTTGAACTCGGGCCTGTTGGACTCCAAAGCTCAGGTTCATTGCTCCCGAGTGTTGCCTATAGCCCCCCACCCCTACCGGATGCCCCAGCACCCAGCACCCTCCTCGGCTCCTCCGCAGACCCACCTCCTCGGTCTGCGGCAGGCCAAGCCGCCACCTTGCTGTGGGCCCTCGAGCTCGGTCCCTCCTCGCTTTGGGCCTCAGTTTCCTCTGCTGTAACTGAGGTGGAGTCTAATTTCTGAGGCCCCTCCTTTCGGGGATGTTTCCCGGACCACGGACCCCTCTGGCTCCGCATCTTACTCCAGAATCAGTCAGAGCTACGGGGTTCCCGTGCCTTCCCAGACCCGCCTCTTCCCGGAAGGCCCCTGGCTCGCTGGGGACACAGTCCAGCCCTTCCCCACTTTGTGACAGCGCCCGGGGGCAGCTGCCGTCGGTGGGCAGCACTGGGGCGGTGCTGTGCTGTTCCCCCTCACCAGGCCCCCTGGGGTCGGAAGGCAAGGCCAGGGAAGCTCCTGGCTCGGGAGCACCAGTTGCACTTGGGAGGGACCCCACATTACATGGGGAGTTTCCAGAGATAAGGAACACCCCCCCTCCCCACCGCACCCCTCGGGCCGCCAACACTGGGTCTACATGCAGACCTTCATTGTCTGCTGTGCAGCCCCGAGTAAGCCACAGAGCCTTTCTGGGCTCCGGTTCCTCTTCTACAAACCGTGGGCTTTGCAGGCTTCTTGTGAGGGTTAAGTGAGAAACTTAAGAAGGATACCCTGCACACTGCGGGTGCCCACAAATGCCAGTGCCCGTGTTACCCGCCCCCTTCACTGAGCAGCCCAGGGCCCGCCGTACCTTGGGGTAGAGCACAGGATAGAATCGGTCCACATTCACATCTTCGCACACGAGCTGCAGGAGGAGATTTGGGGGGGAGGTAGGAACGGGAGAAGAGGGGGGACCCTCCGGGCCTCCCAGGCCAAGCGGGGAGGGAGGGGGAGGACACGGTGCAGAAAGGAGAGAGAACAACCAAGGTGGCAGCAACACTGTGGGCTCACTGCTGCTCAGAATGGGGTGTGGGGAAGTGGGGCCCCCCTGTTTCTGAAAGTGCTCTACAGCAGCGCCAGGACACACAGGCAGGGGGGACAGGGCCCAGCGTGGACACCGTGGGGCAGGTGGGAGGCAGAACCTCAGAGGTGGGGCCACAGCACGCAGGGCTAGGACCTGAGCTGCAGAGGAGAGCGCGCTCAGGCTCCGCCACAGCCCTCAGGCTGGGTGCCCGCCCCCCAGGGAGGGGAGAGAAGGGGACCCCCACATGATGGAGCAGAGCCTCACCTTTGCCATCTGGACCACGTTGGGGAACTCGGTGAGGCAGGAGATGGGGATGACGTCGTGGTACGTCCGGCACTTGGTCCTGGGAGGAGAGAGCCCACGTGGAAGGCCGGGCCGCGGGGAGGGAGCCGGGAGCCCCCCACACAAGGGGAAGGGCCCAGGGGGCCGGGCCTGGCTCGGCACTAACTAATGCGGTGCCGCCACCGCAGGCAGGTCCTTGGCCCTCTCTGGGCCTCCGTAGAAGAGTGGGTGCAATGAGATGCATTCTCAGATGGCAAGGCCTCAGCCCTCCCTGCTGTCTCAGGGCCCCCCCTCACCTGAGCAGCAGCCGCAGGTGCTCCTGGTCCCCGATGACGTCATACTTGAGTGAGAAGACCAGGTGGCCCAGGGCAGTGTCCAGGGAGTAGTAATTGAAATGCTCCTGTAGGGGGGCGGTAGAGGCCAGGGGGCGGGTGAGGCTGAGCACCGGTAAGAACCAGCTGGCTCCCAGATGGGGTCCCCCCCAGGTGAAGCAGGTGACGTGGCAACAGCGCCAGGCAGACCGGCCTGCCAGCCTCACTCGGCCCCCTGCCAGCTGGGGGGCCAGAGGAGGTCACCTCACCTTCTGTGCCTCAGTCTCCCAGCCTGTGAACTGGACGGGAGGCCTCCTGCCTGCCTGTGGGATGGCGGCGGGGGCCGGAAGGGACACTGTGCCAGGAACGTTTACAGAAACCCCTCTCTGGGGTCTCACCAGTCTCAGGGCCACATCTGGTGTCTCCACCGCTGTGTGCCAGCCCGGCCTCGCTTAGCGCCGAGCACACAGTAGGGGCTCAATGACAGTACGCTGATTGCTCACCCTGCGGCCCCCGGAGCCAGGGCCCGTGGGAAACAGGAAGTGAAACACCTCATGAGCACACTGGGCGGCTGACCGGGCAGGTTCCCGCCCTCCTGCCTCACCGGAAGAAGCCGCAGGTGGGGAGGAATGGGAGAAATATCCCGGAGGCCGTGGGGGAAGCTGCCGCAGGGAGGGTTCCCCCAGAGAGGAGGAGCCGGGGCTGGTACCTGGGTGGGGGGGGGGGAATCCCATAGCCCAGGCCGGAGTGCTGGGAGATCACACCCCAGCCGGGCCCGGCTCCCCCGCCAGCCCCGACCCTGGGAGTGTGCAGGCTCCCGGCCACACCCGCCCAGGAGTCATCCTGGAAGTCAGTCCTGTTTAAACACGAACGCCTGTGCTCCGAGGGCAGGCCGAGGAGGAGGCAGGCAGGGGCCGGGACGGGCTCAGGGATGGTCCCCGTGCACCTGGGCCCGAGCCCCCCCAGCCCTGCCCGGGCACCGAGTGATGGAAAACCCCACGCGCTTGGCGCCATCTGGGGAGTGGGCGTGGCGGGCACTTGGCAAGGAGGGCTGCGCCGAGTCCCCGGGGCGGGGAGTTCCCCCGGTCCCCGAGCCCGAGCCCCAGGAGCCCCAGGGGTGCCTGGGAAAGTGGGCTCCGGGTCCCAGAAAGTCATTCTCCAAAGTTATGCCGACCTCCGCCCTCTGCCAGAACAGGCCCCAGGCCTTCCCAGCCGCCTCACCTGGAGGCAGGAGGTGGCCCCGGCTCTCCACCAGCCCCCGGGGTGCCCTCCGCTCCGGTCATCATGCCCAACGTGCACCTCCCCGGGTCCTCCTGTGCCCGAGCCACTCGCTCTGTCCCTTGTCATTCCTTGGCAGACTTTCCTGAGTGCCAACTATGTGCTAGGATGGCCCAGCCCCCCAGACCCACCGCTGGCAGGCCCAGCCAGGAGCCTCCGGACAGCGGTGCCAGGATGCAGGTCTCTCGGCTGGAGGCAGAATCCCCTGCCCTGTACTGGCTTTGTCCCCGGCAGTGGCTCCTGAACCAGCGCCAGGCCAATGCCCTGGGCTCAGACGGAGGTCACACAGGTCCTAACTCCCCAAGGAATCGCCCCTCCTCCCAACACACACGTGTGTGCACACGCACGCACACACGCCTACCAACAGGACCCTTCCTAAAGCATGCCCTTTTAAAAATACGACATGTAACTATAAATGTAAGGTTTACAACGGGTTACTATGACACATTCGTGTACTGTCATATGATTGTCACCGTAGCAGTATTCATCACATTACATAACTGCAGCACAATATTGTTGTCTATTTTCACAGCGTGTCGTGACGGAAGGTCAGCCAGAGCTAAGCCGACTCTTCGCCCGGTACCTGTGCGACCTTGGCCAAATCTCTTTCCCTCTCCGAGCCCCCGTTCCCTCTTCGGATCGACTAGGCGATCCTGATCCCACAGAATCATTAAAACGTAGTAACAGCAGCTGACATTTGCCAAGTACTTGCTCTGGGTCAGGTGTGGTTTTCTGTGCTTTAGTGTGCTTTTATTACCTTGTTTTTTATAGCTAAGGCAACAGGCCCAGGAAGGTCAAATAACTTGCCTGATGTCACACCGTTAATAAATGGAAGAGCCCAGATTCCCGCCCAGGCCTCGAGGTCCTGGAGCAGCCGTAGGCAAACTACGGCCCGCGGGTAGGGTTGTTCCATCCGGCTCTCTGAGCCGAAAGAGCGGAGGGTTCTCTTGCTCTCCCCTCCGCTCCTTCACCAGCAGCCCAAGATGAGAGTGCCAGCATGGTCAGGTTGCTTTTGTTCCGACCCTCCGGTCCAGTTTAAGAACCCATTGTGGCCCTCGAATCAAAAAGTTTGCCCACCCCTGTCCTGGAGCCACGCTACCACCTGTCACCTCAGAGACAAGCGGCGTAGAGACCGCACCTGGGCACGTACAGGGTCCCAGCTGGGACCTCCCTCCCACGCCCACAGACCGGCCGATAACTCTGGCCGGGAACACCACCACTGAGTGACCCTCTGACAAGCTGGGACCAGGCAGGGTCCCCGCTCTGGGGCTGGTGATGGGGTGAGGGTCGCATCCATCCGGGTCACGCCATGACATGACTGCATCTCCCCACCCCCACCCCTAGCTGCCTGAGGGAAGGGCCTGGGCGTGTGTTCTCTGCCGCCCACACCAGGTGCCTTGAGCGGGACCGGGCACTCTGAGCTAGGCCCATTCCAAACCCCGCAGGCACCCTGGCACGAGAGCCTCGCAGCAGCCTCCTGAGGCGGGCACCGCCATCACAGCTGAGGACACAGGCGCGGGGAGGCCGGCCACTGGCCTGAGGTCCCACGCCGAGAGTGGCCGGGCCAGCACGCAGGCCCCGGTAGCGCCTCTGCTATTGGCCGTTCCGCCAGGAGACTGCTTTTTGCAACAGATGTTTGTTGAATGAATGAGCGAGTCCACGAGGCGTGCTCCCCGAGACTCCGGGCTCTGGGACTGTCACCCAAGGGCTCTCTCCCTCCCAGGCCCCGCGGACACCCACCTTGCCCAGAAAGTGCTTCCGGTAGATGCGGGCCGTGGGGTTGCACTCCAGCTTCACCTTGGCCGTGGGGGACTGCAGCGGCTCCGTCTCCGGGACGCTGGTGACTTCGTGGTTGGTGCCTTCGATCCAGTAGCCCCCAAACTGGGGCAGCAGGATGAGGGGGAAAGGCCCTTCTCGCCCCAGGACCTGAAGGGGGACTCGGTTGAGAGCCACCCACACTGCATCCCACCGGGGGACCCCAGGACAACTCCCCAACTCAGGCCTAGGGACAACCCAGGGAGCACGTGGGTCCCAGACCACGTGGAGCCCCAAGTCCCGTTCCCAGAGGCTGGGGTGGGACGGGGAGAGCCGGGGGCAGGTCCTTGGCAGAGAGGCTGGCGTGTTTGGCTCAGAGGCCTTGGGTTCGGATGCGCTCAGGAGTCCTTGGCCTACAAGCCGAGCCTCTCGCAGAGGTCAGACTCCTGAGAGGAGGAGAAGGGGCCTCTGGCGCCCTGTGGGGGTGCCCTCCCGCTGGGGGCTCAGGGGGGCTCAGGAGGGTTCAGGGGGGTCTTACCTCGTGGACACTTGGGTAGGGAATGTAGTCCTCCTCCGTCTGCAAAACACAAGCAGGGCCGAGGCCCAGCGGGGTGGGTCCGTGCCCCTCACCCCCCGCCTCCCAGAATGCTCCTGGTTTGGCCAGTAGCGGCTGGGCATCTCCCCGCCTCACAGGGAGGGCGGGGCTTGCTCTGGGGTGACCCCGCGAGGCGGGGCTGAAGCAGGCTTCGCTCACTGAG
Organism: Vespertilio murinus; assembly: GCA_963924515.1. Classification (NCBI taxonomy): domain Eukaryota; kingdom Metazoa; phylum Chordata; class Mammalia; order Chiroptera; family Vespertilionidae; genus Vespertilio; species Vespertilio murinus. The sequence goes on from OZ004706.1 coordinate 11,632,444, forward strand.
TGCGGCGGCCTCTCCGGGCCCGGTCCTGCTTGGGGAGGAGGCGGCCGCTGCCCGCCGGAAGGAACCTCCAGACCAGTGGCTCCCAGGGCATCAGAACAGTCTGGGGCTTATTAAACACAGGCGGCTGCTACAAGCCACCCCAGAGCTTCTGATGCCCTAGGTCTGGGGCGTGAGGGGGGCCCAAGAATCCACATTCTCACAGCTCTCGGGTGGGGCTGATGGGCTGGCCTGAGGACCACGCTTCGAAAACCCCAGCCCCGGACGAGGATCGGGCTTATGCTCATGCACCCCCTGTAATTCTCACCCCTGCAGCCCTGAGCCCACTCCCCCGGGCCCAGCTGCCAGTCTTCTTGGACGGTTGGGGTCCCAGATCACCAACCAGAGAGCCACATGCCTACCTGGAGAGGCTACGTGCAGTCCCCTGCCCCCCAAGAAAAATGTGAGAGACTGAACAGAAGCCTCCTTGCATCTCCTTCCGTCCCTGGCTTCCTGTCTGGCTCCTCATGGGAGGACGGGGAGGGGAGGGGAGGGGAGGGGAGGGGGAGGCAGCCACCAGGCTACCCCTCCTCATAGTCCTCCCCCTCAGCCCTTCAGGTAAGAGCTTCAGGGAGCAGGAGTTAGAGTCTTTCTACAACCGCTGTCATAACTGGCCTCCAGGAAGACCGCTTACATGGGCCATCCTGTGAGGATGGGGCTTCGACTCCGGGCAGGGCAGCCTGGAGCGGCAGGGGAGTTTGTGGGGATGGGGGGGGGCTGGAATGAAGGAAGGGGGGCTCCACACATCTCGGTGCTCCCAGGGGGCCGGATGGAGTTGGGCACCCGGCGCCCAGCCCCTGGGAGGACTACTTCGTGAAGGGGGGGGGTTCTCCTGGGCGGGCAGCCGGGGTGGGCAGCTGTGGGAGGACTCCCTAGGCCCACCCCCACCGAGGGGGGGGGGAGTCTGCTGCTCTTCCCAGCCCAGGTCCCCACGCCCTCCGGAGCGAGCGGCCGCGGAGGAAGCCCAGGGGTGGGTGGGGTTCAGACGTACTTTGAGGGGTGGCGGGAAGGAGCATCGCTGTTCATCCATCCTGCTTCCCTGCAAAGAGAGGGCAGCACCTCCTGTCACCCCCCTCCCCCCCGCCACACCACCCCCCACCCCCCTGCTTGCTGCAGGGCCACCTCCCTGGGCTCAGGGCCCCTCCTGTGTAGAAGGGGAAAGCGGGGTGCTCCCGGGCAGGGTGCTGCTCCCCTCGGCCTCTCTGCGGGCCTGGGCTGTGGGAGGCGGCGGCGGGAGGGGCTGGGGGCTCAGTGCGGAACGCCGGCCGCTGGGAGTGGGGGCGGGGAGGCGCGTGCCTGTGAGTGTGGGGAGCCGGAGGGAGGCTATTGCATCTACACAGATACGTGTTGTTGAGAGGGAGAGGGAGTGAGGGAGAGACCCGGAGAGGGGGAGGGGGAGCGAGGGAGAGGAAGAGAGAGAGGAGGAGGGGAGAGATGGGCACAGAAGGCCTGCAGAAGAGAGGCGGAGAGGCCGGGAGGGGCAGGAGGGAGGGTGCGGGGTGGCCTGGCGTTAGGGGAAGCTCCTGTGGTCTTTCCAGCTCACCCGGCCCCTGGCCCTCCCGGCACAGGCCCTCGCACAGGCACAGACAGGCAAGGGCCCGGAAGCCGGGCTGGCCGAGGAGGGTGGGCAGGGGTCAGGCGGAGGGGGCGGGCTGCCTAGCTCACCCACACCTCCCCCCACCCCGCCCTGCGGCCCTGGCATCCGCCCCTCCTCCCACCGTGCGGGAGGGTCCTGCAGAGTCTGCCACACCTCTTAGGGGGCTGAAGCGGAGACCCCAGCTCTGTGAGAGGAGGGGATGGGAGGGAGGGAGGCACACAGTGGATCCTGGGCCCCCAGGGTCAGACAGGGAGTTGGGCCCCACCAGTCCCCGTCCTCTGCTCCGGACAGAGGGCTCTGGACAACACACGGCCCCCGCTCCGCCCTGCCCTGCGTGACCTGTCTCCGGAGAGGTGTGGCCGGGCCCGCCACCCCCTGCCCCGCCGTCCACAGCTCCCGGGGAGGGGCAGTGGGGCCAGCCTCACCTGCATCTTTTCAATCATCTCAAACAGATCTGTGTTCTGCAACAGAGAGGGGGAGAGAGCAGGTCAGGCCTCGGGGTGGTCCAGCTGATCCTCCTGAGCCCCCGAGGTGTCTGCACCTATCCGTCCTGGTCCCCCGAACTCTGGCCAGCCACCCTGGGCCTGTCCACCCGGAGCCCGGGCCCCGCGGGGCAGCACACCCCACTCAGTGCCCTTCCCCGGAGGAGGAGGCTGGCGCCTCCGGCAGAGGGGCGTGACCCCTGGGGAAGGACACAGCCTCCCCGTGTCACCTCTAGGCTGGCAGTGCCAGGACAGGCCCGTGCACCCGAGAAGAGCCCCAGTCCCAGCTCCAGAGAGGAGCTTAGCCGGGACCCTCAGGAGGGTCTGGGGTCCCACCCTCACCCTCCAGCAGCGTGGGTCGGCGGCTGTTGGGGGGGGACACGCTGGGGTGACCCATTGGCCCGACATGCGTGTGCGGGTGCACATGCAGCGCTCACAGACGGCCTCTCCTGCGGCTGGCCAGGGCACACGCAGGGTTAATCGGGCATCTGCCAGCTGCCTTGGCAGCTTCAGCCTCTCCAGCGCCAACTCCCCGTGAGCCTTCCTGGAAGGCGGCACGTGAAGGCCGGGGGGCCGGGGGCTGGGCCCGGGAAGCCCCCAGAGCCTCTGGGAGGGGCCCCTCCCCCCCCTCCTCCACCCCCTCCCGGCTCCTGCGGCCCAGCGGGCACACCTGAGCTCACACACGGCTACGGGCTGGGCACCAGGAAACGCATACTCCTCTCTCTCTCTCTCTCTCTCTCTCTCTCTCTCTCTCTCACACACACACACACACACACACACACACACACACGCACAGGCCTACACACCAATATTGAAACAGTCTCACTCTATCAAAGAAAGCAAACACAACCCCACAGGATCTCTGCACACCCACAAAGCGATACACTAACCCGCAAACACCCGCGCCGGTGTCCTAAGTCACACACCAGCACACCCCCTCCTGCACAGGTCCGTGTACACACACACACACACACACACACACACATGCACACACGCACACATGCATGCATGCACGCACACACACAAACCCACCCCTGTGCAGACCTGCACGCCAGCAATTGCACACGAAGCTACACAAACACCAGGTCTGCGTGTGGAGACACAACAACAGGCACTCACGACACAGCAGGCACGCTCATGGAAACTCCGCCACAGAGCCCACTCCCACGCGCCTTCCCGCTGGCGCCACACACCCTGCGGAACAAGCCCAGAGGACTTGATCCCACCGCGTTCAGGGAGGTTTGAGGAAAAGGAAAGGCGCACAGCCACGGCGGAGTGGTCAGTCACCAAGGGTGAGGGTCACGGGCAGGGTGCTCACACCCAGCTGAGTACACACCACGCATTTCTCTCTCCTTCTCTCTCTCTCTCTCTCTCTCTCTCTCTCTCTCTCTCTCTCACACACACACACACACACACACACCATGTGCACACCCTGAGGCTTGACCCCCGGGGATAAACCCACCCCAGGAAGTGCACCGCAGGAGACACTGACCCATGGCCACCTGCGGCCACACCCGGTGCTTCTGAGCTGGGACGCCACGACTCCACAGGCAGTCAGCGCAGAGACCACACACACACACACACACACCCCTGCGGTGCAGGTGGGCACACCCGCCTGTCTGCCCGGCACCTGCGCCCACACACACAGCCCCAGCCCAGCAGCGATGGGGTGCACTGATGCTCCCCCAGAGCACCCCCCTCGGCGGGACCCAGCAGGGCCAGGAACAATGCAGCGGGAGTCACATCAACACTGACACATGGCGGTGTCACCGGAGCGCTCACGCAGCAACAAGTGACACCCACAGGCACAGCCTCGCGGGAGCCACGGATGCCCTGACACATGGAGGACCGAGCCAAGTGCCCGGAGCGTCTCGCAAAGTTACACGGACACACACACCTGAAAGGGGGCAGGGGGTGGAGAAATAATGGTCCCAGAGCTGGAGCGTGCACACACATGCACACACACACACACTCTCTCTCTCTCTCTCTCTCTCTCTCTCTCTCTCTCTCTCACACACACACACACACACACAGAGCCACGGGGCCACCCCCAGCGCTCTGTCTGTCTGTCTCGTGGCCGTGGCAGCGGGAGCCCAAGGCCGGACCCGGGGCGGGGGTGTGCCCGCGGCCGCCGTGGCTCGGTGTCGGCCGGGAGCGAGCTCACACGCCCTCCCGGGCGCGCCCTGGCCGGGCAGAGCCTGCCGGCTCCACGGAAGTCGGGGTGACCCCGAGGAGAGAGCCCCCCGGCCCCGATCCTCACCTGCCAGCCGGCCCCGGCGGGCAACGAGCCCCTCCGCGGACGGCCGGGGGGCGCCGGGGGCCGCAGCTGTGCCATCCCGGGACCGGCCCACCGCAGCCCCGCCCCGGGCGCCTCAGCTGGCCCCGCGGCTCCGGCCCGCGCCCGGCCCGGGCTCCGCAGCGCCGGCTCCGCGCTCCGCTCCCTCCCGGGCGCCGCCTGCGCTGGGCTCGCCGGGCGGGCGGGGGGCGGCGGGCGGAGGGGGCGGGGCGCCAGGTGCGGGCGGGCGGGGGGCGGGGCGGCGGGATCCGGGGCGGGACGCCGGGGCCCCGCCCCATCCCCGCCCCTCACCTCCGGGCGGCCGGACCGCGGCCCGGACACTGCGCCTGCGCGCACTGGCCGGGGAGTTGGGAGATGTGAACGCACGGGGTCTCCCCGGCACCCCCAGGCCCGCCCCAGCGCACCCTACCCGCCTTCTCCATCTTCCCAGACTTTGGGTCCCCGGCCTCAGGGCCTCGGGGACCGGGTTCTTGGGACCGGCTGGATAACTTTTCCTGAGTACCTACTGAATGCCGGACCCTTAACAAACCCCATTCTCTCCCACCACCCAGGAGATGCGGGCCAGAAAAAGAAAAGTGACTCTGAGAGGTGAAGAAGTATCCTGCTCAAGATCACAGAGCTAGCGCCTGGCTGGTGTGGCCCAGTGGTTGAGCATCCATCTGTGAGCCAGGAGGTCACAGTGTGATTCCTATCCGGGCCCATGCCCGGGGTTGAGGGCTTGATCCCCAATGTGGGGCGTATACAGGAGGCGGCCGATCAGTGATGTTTCTATCTCTCTCTCCCCCTCTCCCTTCCTCTCTGAAGTCAATACAATAAAATAATAAAATAAAAACATAGATAAGGGAATCACACGGCTAGGAAAGGCAGAACTAGGAATCCAGGGAAAGGCCTGGAGTTGCTCTCCCCTCCCTCCTCCTTTCCTCCTGTTCCCCAATGGCTGACAGTGGCTGGCCTGGCCTCTCCCTTCCCCAGGCCCCAGGCCATACCTGGCTCTAACCCAGGGGTGGGCAAACTTTTTGACTCGAGGGCCACCATGGGTTCTTACACTGGACCGGAGGGCCGGAACAAAAGCAACCTGACCGTGCTGGCACTCTCCTCTTGGGCTGCTGGTGAAGGAGCGGAGGGGAGAGCAAGAGAACCCTCCGCTCTTTCGGCTCCGCGGGCCGGATAGAACAGCCGAACAGGCCGGATACGGCCCGCGGGCCGTAGTTTGCCCATGGCTGCTCTAACCCTTCCTCTGTCCTAATTGCTCCAACCCTGGGGGAGACAACCGCACTGCCTGGGGAGGGCCTGCCAGGTGCCGCCATATGGAGCAGACTTCGGGACATATGGATTCCATGCCTGGCCTTGCTACAGCTTGCTGGGTGAACCTGAGTGAGAACCTGCCATCCCTACAGCCCTCGGTTTCCCCACCTGTAAATAGGCTGACCCTGCACTGTGTCTGCCGCTGCAGCGTGGGGGCAGGGCCGGGCCTCAGCCGCCCGTTCCCAGGCAGATGCTGGGAAAGCAGCGATTCCTTCCTGAGCTGTGGACTCCCAGTGCGCTCCCAGCTGCGCTGGACGCTGCAGGGGCAGGGCTGCCCACCAGCTCAGTGACCAACCTTGCATCCTGCGGGAGCTGCTGGCACCTCCATCTCCAGACCACGGCCCCTGGGAGGAAGGCGCTCCGCCTCCCTTTCCCCCAGACCCGGCCCTGGGTCCGGCTGGAGCCCGGGGAGCCAGTGGGAACTCCAGAGACGTGTGTTCCAGACGTGGTGTAGCTTTGTTTTTAATAATTAACAGCAGCAAATATTGATTTACGCAGGCACTTCCAGGCCTGAGCACTTCCGGGCACCCAGCAAAAAGCAACCAGAGAAACATCCATTCCCACACTGGGAGGAGGCGAGACCTGCTCCAGATGCCTGTGTGCCAGGTGGAGCAGAGGGGGGCGGGGCGGGGGGGCAGCACCTGTGTGTGTGTGTGTGTGTGTGTGTGTGTGTGGCTGGGACAGGGTGTGACTGTGTGTGCCTGGACATTCTGGCTATGTGTGTTTGTACACATGTACCTGTACATGCCTGCGTGTGTACACATGCAAGTGTCAGCATACAAGTGCAGACACATGATTGTGTCCAGTGCATACATGCGGGTAGGCTGTGCACATGTGTCTGCGCAGGTTTCGGAGTCCCCAAGTGAAGAAACCCCTCTAAGTGGGCAGGGTAGGAAGGTCCTGGGTATCTTAAGGGGCTTCTCGATGAAGGGGGTCCCTTCGGGGTGCCCTGGGGACATAATGCTGATCTCTACTTTCAGGTTATCACTCAATGCAAGCTGGCAAGGTGGGTAGAGAAGCAGCGTCCCCTCTGTTTTACAGATGAGGAAGCGGAGGCCCCGAGAGGGGCAGGGGGTGCCCACTGGCACAGAGAGACCTCCTGCCCTCGAATGGGCTCCATCCGAGCTATAAACGTGTGCAGAGCTAGGAGAGCTGGGTGGGGGGGAGGACAGCACGCCGCCCGCCTGGTCCCTCGGCTCCGCTGCTGGTTCGCTGGGGACCCAGCGGCCTCACCCAGCCTCTCTGGGCCCTGGCTTCCTCCTGCGGGAGGAGGATGATCCCCAGACTGTGGCCCCCTGGATTCCGGGGGAGGGTGGGCTGTCAGGAGCCTCCCAGCTGGGCTGTGCTGGCACACACGGAGGTTTCTAGGCAGACTGGGTGGAGGCCAGGAGCCCAGGGGGAGGCATCTCAGGACGTATCCAGGAAGGGCAGCCGCGGCTGTCTGAGCAGCAGGACTCGGGTGGCGGGCTGTCCCAACCCTCACTCTCCGGCTGGAAGACTGAGGCCGGGGGGAGAAGGGACAGTCCAGGGGCACGCCGCCCTGGTGCGGACACAGGCCTCCTCCCGACGCTCACTCGCCAACCTAGCTCCCCCGGGTCACTCCCTTCCTGCCGAGCCCCAGGGTCCACATGGCCCGTCTCCAGCTGTTGCCCAGGCACAGAACGTAGGACAGGATCCCCCTGACACTGTCCACAGGGCCTCCCGCTTAGTGGACACCATTCCTTGGCCATCTGCTCTCCTGGCCCAGGAGAGGACCACGGCCCTTGCTCCAGGCCAGGTGCTTGGAGAGGGGCTTGGCAGGCCCTGCCTCTGCCACGTCCCGGCTGTGTGACCGTGGAAAACCGCCTCACCTCTCTGAGCATCTGCATCCTCATCTGGACAACGCTGCCCCCCGAAGTTTAATGAAAGGGCCAAGAGGCACGATGCGTGTGGACGTGCTTTAGAACTGCAAAGGGTACTGCAGTGCAGGCCCATGGTCCTTGGCATCAGAGAGGCCCCAAGACCAGGCCCTCTGGGCAGACAGCTTGAGTTACGGTCCTGATGCCATAACAGCCTACTGGGTGTCTTTGAATGAGTAACTTAACCTCCCTGAGCCTTGATTTTCTCATCTGCAAAATGGGACTAAATAATAGAACCTATCGTTTGAGGATGAAACGAAATGCCGTATGTAGAGCATTAAGTACCCACGGGGCCCACAGTAACTCTCCCTCAATGCTAGCCTTTATTCCTGGTATTTGACACTCCGCAGAAGTTTAATTCTCTCTCTCTCTCTAATCTGGACGCCGGCTCTAGAGGGCAGGGTCTGTGTCTGGCTGATTACCGGCCACAAGTAATCACTGAGCACAACGTCTGACACAAATCAGGTTCCGGGTGAACATTTGATTTCCATAACAACAACAGCCTCGTCTACAGGGCTTTTCCTCTGGCCCAGGTATGGCGTGTGAGACGCTTTACTGGCACTTTTCCATGTAATCCTCACAACAACTGCCGTGATCCCCGGTTTACAGATGAGGAAACTGATGGTGATGATGATGATGATGATGAAGAAAATGAAGAATAGTTGTGGTGCCCTAGCCAGGGTTGCTCAGTGGGTTGGAGCATCAACCCATACACCAAAAAATGGTGGGTTCCATTCCTGGTCAGGACACACACCCAGGTTGTGGGTTCGATTCCCCCCCTCCCCCCAATTGGGGCACGTGCAGGATAGATGTTTCTCTCTCCCTTCCTCTCTCTAAAACCAATTTTTAAAAAAGAATACTTGGACCAGTTTATTCCCGGCTGTTCCCCCCTCCCCCAGCCGTGCCCCAGACCCCCATTCAACCTCCCCTAGACTGTGCCAGGCCCACCCGGGGGTGAGGAACATTTCACCTCTGCCCAGTGCTCACTGTGGGCATCTCTCAGCCCGGGGGGCCTCCAGAGCAGGGCGGTGGGGCGCGGGCACTCACCTTTGGGTAGAGGGAAGCAGCATGCGGGGAGACCAAGTCCACTCTCGGCAGGTCTAGCGCCTGAGGGAAGCGCTGGTTCTGCCCATCACTCCTCCTGGGGGGAGAGAGAGAGAGAGAGAGAGAGAGCCCGAGGTCAGCGAGAGCCCCAGGAGGGGCGATGTGTGAACTTGGGGAGGAAGAGCCGGCCTCCGGGTTGGGGGACGCGAGGGGCACAGATTCCACGGGGGAGCGGGCCCTGGGCTGCCCGGGGGGAGGGGGAGGAGGAGCTGGCTGAGCGGGGCCGCCAAACAGGCTCTCCTCCCCCAGAGAGCAGAGGTGTGCGCAGGGTCTCTCCCCCAGCGCTCCACGGGCCTCCCTCCCACATACTCCAGCCAAGAGGGGGTCCACGGCCCATCCTGAAGATGGGTAGACTGAGGCAGTGAGGGCCGCTGCAGATGGCTGAGCCCAGGCCTCTGGTTTGAGCAGGATGCTCCCGCCTCCATGCACCCCTTCCTGAGCCTCGGGGAGGCCACTGGCTGTTGTTATTGACAATAACAGTGCCCGACCCTCACTGGGCCCCCTGGGTGCCGGGCTCGGTGCCAAGCCCCGCTCTCTGGCCCGAAGGCACGGCTGCTCATCGCACTGGCATTCCCACCCGGCAGACAAGGACCCGGAGGTATGCGGAGGTCACACCGCCGGTCAGCAGCAGAGCCAGCATCTGAGGCCCAACCGCAGGCAAGCCCGAACCCTGTGCCCACACCACGCCCTGCCCCGGGGAAAGGAAACTGGTCCGGCGAGGGTGAAGTCAGCGCCGCCATCCTAGAAAGCCTGCCGGGGAGGCCACCTCCAGGGGCAGTGCTTCCCGGGACCCGGGGAGCCCGGGGCTCGGGGAGCAGCCTGGCGGCCGAGGGCCACCCCGGGGTGGCTGTCTCCACGCCCATCCGCCACGAGGCTGTGTCACGCCGCCGCCGGGCGATCCTCAGCAGCACCAGCTGCTTGAGTCAGGTGAAGCTGGCGCTGCCACACCCCGGGACGGGGGTGAGCCTGCAGGGACCCGGCCCAGGAAGGAGACCCTGAGGGACCCTGGGCCCCCCGCTGACTCCCCTCGGCCCACCCCGTCTAGCGGGAGAGGCGGCCAGAGGAACCGGCCCCGCCCCGCTGCCACTGTCGCTGCCTCTCCACCTCCCGGGTGCGTCTAAAAGGAAGGCCTTGACCCAGGAGGGTGGACATGGGCACAGTGGCATTTCCAGCCGGTGGCACCAGGGTGGGGGAGGTATCCCCTGGCACTCACCTGCTGTGTGACCGTAATTAACACTCCTAACAGCCTCAAAAAAAAAAATTCACACCGAGCCTGGGCAGCTACCATCCACTCAACAAATCCTTCGCTATTCATTCATTCATGCTGAGCTCTGGCTCCCCGAGTTAGGGTCTTGGATCTCATCACGTATTTGTTGAGGAGTTGAATGGATCAGTGAAGACTGACAATAGGGAGGTATTGGAGGTTTGTGGGCGGGAAAACAGCCCAAACACAGGTTCCTATAGATTGCAAGACCTGGGGAGAGACTGGAGACGAGGGGCTAGAGCAGCCGTGGGCAAACTACGGCCCTCGCGCCGGATCCAGCCCGTTCGGGTGTTCTATCCAGCCCGCGGAGCCGAAAGAGCAGAGGGTTCTCTTGCTCTCCCCTCCGCTCCTTCACCAGCAGCCCAAGAGGAGAGTGCCAGCATGGTCAGGTTGCTTTTGTTCCGGCCCTCCGGTCCAGTTTAAGAACCCACTGTGGCCCTGGAGTCAAAAAGTTTGCCCATCCCCTGGGCTAGAGAGAGGCCTGTAGAAATGGTCCAGGCAAGTCCCACTGTGGCTGCCATGGGGACCCTTCAGTGAGACCTACTGTGTGCGGTAACTGTGTCAACCACATTCTACCCTCGCTGCCGTGCTGCAAGATTGGCATCATTTATCCCCATCTTTACAGAGGGGAGAAAACGAGGCTCGGAGGAGTGAAGCTACTTCCCCGAGCAAGTGGGTGACAGGGCCAGAATTTGAAGCTCATGCCCTTGATGGAGCGGGGCCAGGGCCAGTGGGACGGAGAGCGGAGGGTGCACAGGGGCCAGGAAGTCCTGGGTGGCAGCCCGGGTGAGGCTGGCCCCTTGGTGGCAGGGACCACCGTCCTGGTGTGGCCTGGCTGCTGAGTGGGGGTTGTTGCCCCCGATGGAGCTACTTGGGGGGTGTCCTCCGGTCTGTCCCCCGCCTGGCAGCAGCTCCCTAACATGGTCCCCTTCCAGAGCCCTCTCAGCTTCAGTTACCCCATGCCCCGGTGCCCATCTCAGTCCGGACTGGTCATGGGGCACAGGCCTAGGGAGCTCTGCCAAGGACAGGGGGGCTCTGGCTTCCATCCGGGGCCCAGCCCCCAGGCCCTCGGCTCTCCGGGTTTTGGCTGGCCAGAGTCCTGCTCCTCACAAGAAGTGCCCGGCCCTCTCCCCGCCCCCAGGCAATTCCACCTCAAAGGTCAGGCGTAGGTCCTAAAGGGCAGGCGAGGGAAGGAATCCAGGATGGGGGCAGCAGGAAGTGGGAGGCCCTGGGCCCCGCCTGCACCCACCAGCCCAGCTGAGGGCTAGAAGGGCAACAGGAACAAAAGCCGCCGAAACCGGTGTGGCTCAGTGGATGGAGCGTCGGCCTGCGGACTGAAAGGTCACAGGTTCGATTCTGGACAAGGGCACATCCCCGGTAGGGGGCGTGCAGGAGGCAGCTGATTGATGATTCTCTCACATCGATGCTTCTAACTCTCTATCCCTCTCTCTTCCTCTCCATAAAAGATCAATAAAATATATTTTTTTAAAAGAACAAAAGCCATAGCTGACCTGTGCCCTGCATGACCTTACTCAACCCTCAGAGCTTCCCCAGGAGACAGCACTCCACGACGGCCGGCTCTACACGTGAGGAAACTGAGGCTGGTGAAGGGATGCTGGCTTGCCCGAGGTCACCGTGTCCATGAGGCAGCGCAGGCATTGGGACCCAGATCGGTCAGGGCCGAGCCCAGGTTCCGGGCGTCACAGACCGGGCGGCCGGCCGGCCCCGCGGGCCCAGCACGGCACCCCGGAGAGATAACATTCCCCGTGACAACAGCAACGGCAGCCAGCGCTGCGCCTCTTGTACTAACCCATCCGATCCTCACCTTTCAGGGGCGGCAACTAAGACACAGAGAGCTTAGGCAAGGTCACGCTGGTGGTAAATGTGAGTGAAATACGGAGGACTTGAACCCCTGGCCATCAGGTGTAGGTACTGCGCCTGGAACGCTGCACTACGCTGTCTCTTAGTAAATAGCAACTTCTCAATGCTTTTGAAGGAATGAATAAACTTAGCCTCTCGCCTCCCTCCCCACCCCTCCAGCCTCCTCTCCCGCCTCCTCCTCCTCTGGCCTTCCTACCTCTCACCTCTCTCCCACACCTTTCTGGCCCCTCCCTCTCTCCCTCCCCTCTGCCTCTGGCCTTTGCATACCTCCCCCAGTTTGGTCAATGTCCTCCCTCCTCCTGAACTAGAATCTCTCTCTCTCTCTCTCTCTCTCTCTCTCTCTCTCTCTCTCTCTCATCCCACCCTTGACTCCCTCTGGTCTCCACCATTCCATTCACATAAGGTCCCCAGGCCTCCGCCCCTCCCCACTTGTCTGACAACCTCCTTGAGGCCGTGGCTCGGCCCAGCTTAAAATGCTTTGCATTCTTCCTGCACATGGAGCATCTGGAAGGTGCCGGGAGCATGCCTTCCCTGCCACGACCACAGGCGGGGATCTCACGGCTTCCACGGGCGTTGTCTCATGTGATCACCACCACGGCAGCTTTGTGAGGTTGGATTACTATCAACCTTTTTTCCAAATAAGAAAAACAAAACAAAACAAAACAACCTGAGGTTCGGGGAGGCTAAGGGACAAGCCCCAGGTCACACGGAGGAAAGGGCAGTGCCAAGGTCTGACTCCATGCATCTCAGCTGCTCTCGGCCCAGCCCTGGCCGCCAGCCGCCTCCCCCCCTGCAGGCCCCGGCCCGGCAGCCACGGCCAGGCCTTCCCCTCCCAGGGCCAGCGGGAGCCCTGCCCTGTTTGGCCTGGACGCCTGCCGGCAGGTACACAGCACCTGGACACAGGAGAGGTGGCAGCCGGAGAGACCGAGGTGACTTGCTCAAGGTCACAGAGGAAGCTGGAGCCAACCCGGAGTTCGGGGCAGGCTCACTCCCGGGTCACCTTCAGGCCCCGCAGATGCATGGCCACCGGCCAGCTGGCCCCAGCTCCCTTCCCTCCCGCAGCACCCACCTCTCCCAGGGAGAGGGGGCGGCAGGGGGCGGGGGAGAGGGGCCCGGCTCCTGAGTGGGATGGGCCGGGCCGGAAGCCGCTGCTGACGGCTCCAGGGTTTCTTGGCAACTGTCACCGCCGCGCCTCCTCCCCCTGCCTTATCTCCACATCACGGTAACAATAATCATCTCACGCCGTGAGTGCAGCTCTTTGTACTTCTCAAAAGCCCTCTTCATCGGCTCACCCCTGGGAGACTCCCCGGAACTGGGTCCGGAGATAAGGCGGTGGCCAGAATCCCCAATTCCCAGAAGGTAAACTGAGGCCCGCAGAGGTTAAAGCACCACCTCAGGGCCACCCAGCAAGGTGGGGGCAGGCTGGGGACCAGAACCCGGCCTTCCATCAGCCCAGGGCGTCACAGGCCACACTGGGGTGGGGGTGGAGAGGCACCCTACACTCTGCAAAACGCGGGTCAGACCCAGACAGGGTGGGGGAGACATGAGAGATGGAGGACAGTGACCAGAGGCCTCCCTGGGTGGCTTCCCACCTGCTGACCAGGAGGAGGAAGAGGAGGAAGAGTGGGTAGGAAGGTCCTCTCACCTGCAAAGGGAGAGGTGAGGTGCCCACCCTTAGGCTCCAGGGAGCCCTAGAGCAGAGTGAGCGCTGGCGTTACCGTGAGCCACTCTCCTGGAGACCCCCCCCCTCCCTCAGGGCACCAGGAGGACTGGACTGGACAGTCCTGGGGGCAGGACTTGGCCCTTTTTTAAAAATATATATATTTTATTGATATTTTACAGAGAGGAAGGGAGAGAGATAGAGAGCTAGAAACGTCAATGAGAGAGAAACATCGACCAGCTGCCTCCTGCACACCCCCCACTGGGGATGTGCCCGCAACCAAGGTACATGCCCTTGACCGGACTCGGACCCGGGACCTTTCAGTCCGCAGGCCGACGCTCTATCCACTGAGCCAAACCGGTTTCGGCAAAGGACTTGGCCCTTTGCCCGTGCACAGTTTGCTGCTGGACGGAGGCCCTGGGGGGTCTGGCTGCTGCTGGCTCTCCCGGCCTCACCCCTCCTGTCCCGCCCCGTCGCCTTGCTGTAGCCTGGCCGGGCTGCGGGCCGTTCTCGGCCAAAGCGTGTGCCGCACACAGACTTGGCGGTGGTCGGGGGCAGTGGAGGCAGGGGTGAGAAGGACGTGGGGGGGGGGGACCAGCCCAGGACGGGGGCCTGAGGCCCCAGCCCAGCCCAGCGCTCCTCACCAGAGGCCACGAGACCAGCCGGTTCGGTGGTGGTTCACGTCAGGGGCGGGCAGGGGCCGCTGGGGGAGAAGGGGGTGCCCTGAGCGACCCCCTCTGGAGGGGGCCTGGGCTCCCTGTCTCCCAGTCACGGCGCCGGGCCTGAGGGAACTCCCATCTCCTGACACCGGAGACCAGACACGCCCGGCACTGCCCCTCGCCCGGGGGCCACAGAGGCCCTTTGTCCCCAGAGCTTACCCGGCGGCGGGCACTGCCCCCTGCCTGCCCCGGCCCCGCCAAGGTGTCAGGAAGGTGGCCAGGGGCAGCCGGGGGAGGGATTTTGAAGGGAGGCCAGAGAGCCGGACCCCCTCCCTCCTACAGAGCCCACGGGGAGGGGCTGGGGGGGCCACAGGCATGGCTGCCCCCGACTCTCCTTTTCCAGGCGCCTTTGACCTCCGCCAGGACTGAAGGGGAGCAATGGGGTCGGGAGCGGAGGGTTTGGGGGGAGCGGGGAGCCAAGCACTGTGACACCCTGCAATCCTGATTGAGGGCGCTGCTATCCTCACCCCGCTTCAGAGATAAGGAGGTGGAGGCTCGGGGAGGCCCTCGGTCTCACAGCCCCTGGAGGGGGACAGCTGGCAGCCCCCCCATCCCCCTGAGGGTGGAGGAGAGGGCCTCAGGCTCCAGGCCGGGCAGAGGGGTGAGCTGGAAGGTGGCACACGCGGGGGCCCCCACCCTCACCCCGAGCTGGCTGTGCGCCGAGATACCCGGATCCCGGAGCTGGGCCAGGCAGCAGCCTCCTGAGCAAACAGCAGGTTGGCAGCCCTGAGGGGAGGTCACGGGACCAGCCCCCACCCGGGACACGCCACCCGGGGCCTCCCGCCCGCCCGCTCCCTGCCCAGGTGGCCCGGGCCCTCCCGGCCTCCCAGGGAGCACTCCTCCCCGCCCGGGGGACGAGGGAGGAGTGACACTGAGCTGACCTAGCCGGGGGCCTCTGCTCGGGTAACAACACGTCTGTCCAGCCTGGCACCTCCCCGCGTGTGCCACCTTCCAGCTCACCCCTCTGCCCGGCCTGGAGCCTGAGGCCCTCTCCTCCACCCTCAGGGGGATGGGGGGGCTGCCAGCTGTCCCCCTCCAGGGGCTGTGAGACCGAGGGCCTCCCCGAGCCTCCACCTCCTTATCTCTGAAGCGGGGTGAGGATAGCAGCGCCCTCACCTTCCTTCTGGGCCAGGGGTGGGCAAACTTTTTGACTCGAGGGCCACCGTGGGTTCTTAAACTGGACCGGAGGGCCGGAACAAAAACAGCCTGCCCATGCTGGCACTCTCATCTTGGGCTGCTGGTGAAGGAGCGGAGGGGAGAGCAAGAGAACCCTCCGCTCTTTCGGCTCCGCGGGCCGGATAGAACAGTCGCACGGGCCGGATGCGGCCCGCGGGCCGTAGTTTGCCCACGGCTGCTCTGGACCCTGTCAACAGCCTCTCAGGGAACCTGAGCTCGGTGACGTTGCCTCCATTCCCGCCGGAAGAAAGCGGAAGCCGGGGGACTCGCCCAAGGTACCGGGCCCGAAGCTCAAACCCCGCTGCTCTACCCCTGCCCCATCCACACAGGACAACCCCCCGGGACGGGCCTGCAACGCGCTGCCCGCCCTTATGCCCATGCCAGGGGACCGCCCAGCACTCACAGCCCGATGCTGGGCCCCACCTCCTCTCTAACCTATTGTCCTCCCCCCCCCCCTCAGCCCGCGAGCTCCCTCCTCCGAACTCCATGCATTCCTTCACTCGCCCCATCGCCCACCCACTCCCCCGCTTGCCCTTCACTCCTACGCTCACTCACGCATTTAGGACGCGCGTCCTCTGCCCGCTCCCGGCTGGACAATGGGGCCGGGTGTTGGCACCCACGCCGGGCGAGCCAGGCCTCCCCCACTCAGCGCCAGGCCCCGGCGGCGGCGGCACAGGCCCGGGCTGCTCTCCCGCTGCTCCTGGCACTGCCTGGGCCTCGGGGCCCAGACACGGAACCCCCCGCGCTGAGGCCTCGCTGCGTCCGTCCCTCTCCCGCCCCGGCCAGCGGGATCGCTGGCGGCCCCGGGCCGGGCTGGTGACAGAAGGTCCTGCCGGGCCACGGGGAACAACCCCCCTGGAGAGGGACAAGGTCACCGTGTCCCAACCAAAGGCGGCAGTGGCGGCGGCGGCGGGAAAAGCCCTGGCTCTGGCTCTCCATCGCGTGCGTTCCAGATTACTAAGTCACCGTCCCAACTGTCTTCCGACAGTTCCCACTGGTAACGGGGACTGAGACGAGATGGCGCAGAGATCTGGCTCGGACCCGGGGCAGGAGGGCGAATGGGAGGCTGCCGAAGACTGGCTGAAACTGGAACCCGGGCGGGCGGTGGAGGGCGCCTCCTCTCCAAGCCGCCTCTCTCCTCTGGGCCTCAGCTTCCCCACCCGCAAGCTGGGACGGCCACACCCACCCTGCGGGGCTGTTGTGTGGAGTAAATCAGATGTCCTGTGTGCAGTCCGGCTAGCCCGGGGCTGAGTACAGACCTGCCGCCTCCTGGTGTCTCGGCCCACGATGACCTGCAGGACGGAGGCCCCGTCATCTTAGTGGAGCCGAAAAGCTGCTGCGACCCGGTGACACTGTGCAACACGTGACTCACGCATTTGTGGCGGAGCAGGTGCAAACAAGCCCCCAGCCCGCCAGTCACAGAAAAGCCTGGCACACGCGATTGTGCCCAGTACACGGCGCCCGACGCCGGTGCCGAACGACCGAGTTCTGGCCGTACCGGGCTTTCCGTCGTCGCTGCAGAGGGCCCTCTTGCTACTGCCAGGCAGGGAAGTTTGCTGGAAAACACGGGGCTGTGTTATGCCAGCAACAGCCGCGCACACCTCACGCGCACCGAGTCTCTTGATTGCATCGTTTTCCTCCGGAGCTTGATTTAATCTCCTGTTGTTTTGAAGATTGAGTGCTGTCTAATGTTTATAACGTCGGCAGCAGTGTCCGGCGGTGCCCCAGGCCTCACACTCACCCACTCACCCAGAGCCACTCCCAGGCCTGCAAGCTCCACTCGTGGTGAGTGCCCTACGCAGGTGTCATTGTTTACCTTTTTTTTTTTTTTTATGGACTTCAGAGAGGAAGGAAGAGGGAGAGAGAGATACCACAGAGACTGCAATGATGAGCGAGAATCATTGACCGGCTGTCTCCTCGCACGCCCCCTTCTGGGGATCGAGCCCGAAAACTGAGCCTGTGACCTTGACCGGAATCGAACCCGGGACCCTCCGGTCCACAGTCCAAAGCTCTATCCACTGAGCCAAACCAGGGCTGTTTATCTTTTGTACTGCATTTTTCCTGTACTTTTTTCCTATGGTTAGATATACTTCGATACACGAAGACATACCATTGCCTACAGTGTTCGGTACAGGCGCATACAGTACAGGTGTGTAACCCTGGAGTGACAGGCTGTACCCTATGGCCCAGGTGTGCAGTGGACTATCCCACGGAGGCTTGCGTAGCGATGAAGTCCCCTTAACGACGCCTTTCTCAGACGGCACCTCTGGGGCTAAGTGGCACAGAACTGTATACATTAGGTGCTCAATAAACCACAGGCTCCTGCCTCAGGGGTGTGGGCTCCGGAGCCAGGCTGCCTACGCTTGTATCCTCGCTCGGCCACCTAGCAGCTGTGCCACCTGGTGCAAGTTACTTAACCTCTCTGAGTCTCAGCGTCCTCATCTATAACACGGGACAGCGGTGCCTGCCGCCGAGGGCTGTCCTGAGGAGATTACATGTAAAGGATGAGCATTTCCTGGCCTTCCCGTCTCTCCTCCTTTCTTCCTTCTTTCCTTTTCTGCCAGGCTGCTAAGAAGCAAGGCAGGATTCCAGGGGAGAGTGGTGAGGAGACCAACGAGAGTACAGCTCAGAAGCCATGTGCTAGAGCTGCTCACGAGTAAAACCGGCTGACACCGGTTTGGCTCAGTGGATAGAGCATCGGTCTGCGGACTGAAAGGTCCCAGGTTCGATTCTGGTCAAGGGCATGTGCATTGGTTGCGGGCACATCCCCAGTAGGGTGTGTGCAAGAGGCAGCTGGTCGATGATTCTCTCTCATCGGTATTTCTGGCTTTCTATCCCTCTCCTTTCCTCTCTGTAAAAAATCAATTAAATATATATTTTTTTTTAAAAAAAGAGTAAAACCACCAGCTGAGTAAGGTACTGGCTCCCTGTGGTGCAAGGGCAGGCAGAGCCGCTCGGGGTGTAGCGGTGAGAGCAGACACGCAGGAACAGGGGAAGGCAGTGAAGCCGGGGCGTGACTGGGTGACTTCCCGGAGCCCCCGCCTGGCTTCTATGCCCCTCGGGGACCAGGTCCTGGGACTGAGGCCGAGGCGGCGGGCCATTCCCAGTATTTTGAGGACATGGCCTTCCCCGGGTTGTCTGGGGCACACAGGTCGCTACTACTTCTCCGCAGGGCTGTCTGGCCACCCCTGTGGAAGATGAACACGTGCACTGGCCCAGCAACTCCGCTCCTAGACATTTCTCCCCCAGAAATATTTACGCAAATGCACAAAAGTATGTAAACGAGGAACATTCGCGGCAGCGGGACACGCAACGGTGAAAGTCTGGAAGCCACCCCAACGTTCATTCAAAGGAGGCTGGTTAAATAACTAAATCAGGTACATGCAAACCATGAAATACCACGATGCCCTGACCGGTTTGGCTCAGTGGTAGAGCGTGGGCCTGCAGACTGAAGGGTCCCAGGTTTGATCCCAGTCCAGGGCATGTACCTTGGTAGGGGGTGTGCAGGAGGCAGCTGATCGATGTTTCTAACTCTCTAGCCCTCTCCCTTCCTCTCTGTAAAAAATAAAATATATTTTTTTAAAAAAGAAAGAAAAAACAGAGAAACCATGAAATAGCACGAGACTCAGTGGTGGTGAAGAGGCCTCTAGTCCTGGCAGGAAAAGGGCTCGAGGCCTGATGGTTACGAGAAGTGGAAACAGCAGGCTGCACAGCAAGCATCTTACTGGTAAAGACTTAAATTACATGTAGAAGTTCACGTGGCTTACCCCTGGGAAGCAGGCCCACGGAGAACTCTGCCTTCTACGGGATCTAGTTGTCTGCATGGTTTGGATTTTTACAACGAGCAGTTATTATTTTTGCGACCAGAAAGAAAAAATAAAGTATTTCTTAAAAGTGGACATTCACTGTGCGTTAGCTCTCTGAGGACTGACTCCTTCCTCGTTTTCAATCATCTTGGAGGAGAGTTCTTCACTCTGTATTCCAGGGAGGAGACTGTGACACGAGGAACCTCATGGCCACGGTCCCCCAGCCAGGAGAGACGGTGGGGGGCTGTAACCCCGGCCCGGCTGACCCTAAAGCCCCCACTCTGTAGGCAACCTGCTCTGAGGGTCAGGGGAGAGAGAAGGCAGGAGAGAAGCAGCCTGGGTACGGGGTAACGGGGCACAGGGCTGTGCCCGGGGGCCTCTGCTCTCACATCCCGGGAGCCAGGCCAGCGGAGGCCAGATGTCCGTCTGGGGCCAGCGCTGTCTGTCTCATTTGCAAATGCAAACGCAGGCCCCGGCTCCAGGCTCAGCTGCATTCCCCGAGCTGCCCGGGGCTGGCGGGCTGGCAGGTACCCAGCCCCAGCCCTGGCACTCCCCCCAAGGCCACAGGGTCACTGGGCAGGTGGGCATGAGCTGGGACTCTAAATAACTTTCCATGTTGATCAACCTGTTTCTGGAACAATCTGGCGCTGAAGGTCACTTGCCACCTTCCCAGCAAGAGCCTGGAGAGAGGACGACCGTGGCTGGCTGGGCCAGGGAACACTCTGAGAGGTCAGATGGGCGGAGTTCGAATCCCGGCTCCCGCTGTGGAGCGAGGCAAGCCCCTTCGCCCCTCCACACCTCCGTGCCTCCATCCTCTCCCCCCCCACCCTCCCTGCCGTGAAATGGGGTCGATCACCGTCTCTGCAGGGCTGCTGGGAGAATTCAGGGAGAGTCCCGGAGCTAGGGGCCACCTGCCATGGGCAGGGCAGCGTCACGATCCTGCACACGTGCGCCTGAGGCATGTGCACGCCTGTGCAGACGTGCAGCGAACACAGGTCGCTCCTGGATGGATGGAGTGGGGGACCCTGCCCCACAGAGTCAGCAGGCCGGCCGGATAGATGCCTGACACTGCTGCTGGCAGCCGCAGCCCTGCCTGGCGGAGAGAGGGTGTGTGAGTCTGCGGGTGCGCACGTGGATGGCAGGGCTGGCAGGAACGTAACGTGTGGGTGGCAGGGAAAGTGCTCTGTCTGGGGCGTGCGTGGGTTTGCACGAGCACGCGTTATTTGTCATCACCCACCTGCCTCCAAGCCCCCCGCGGCTCCCCGCCGCCACACGCAGGGCGGAGACTCAGCGGCCTCACGCGGCCCACGCGGCCCTGCGTGGCTGCCCCACCTCCAGGCTTCTGCACACGCTGTACTCTCCGCCCGTCGCCCTCGGCCCTGGGCTCCCCACCACACGGCTGCGCTGAGCCCGGGCTTTACGACGCCGCCTCACTCCCCTCACCCGCCCCGAGGTGGGGGCTGCTGATACCCCCACCTACTGCGCAAAGGAAGGAACCAGGGCCACCTCTCGGCCAGGGCCAAGCTGCCAGGACGCAGCACCAGCCTGCCTGGCTGCATGGCCGGTGTTCTCCGGGCCGGTGGCAAGGTCGGTGCCCAAGGACAGAGAGCATGCTCACCTGCAAGCGGGTCTCACCTCCAGGCAGGTGGTGAGCTTCCAGGGGGCAGAGGCCACGCGCGGAGTAACCCCACCCCCTTCCCAGGGCCCAGCACACAAGGCGGTTCGCAGTAACTGCGTTCCCGGCATCGCGCTGTGCCGGGCCCTGGCTTTAGCACAAATTACCTCACTGAATCCCCACAACCATCTACGAGGCTGTCTGCACTCTGCGGGTGAAGAGGCCAATCCCCAGAGCAGCTACCCTACACGCCTGGACTGGCGGGAAGTCAGAAAAGTCGAAGCTGGTGTTGGAAGTCAGGTCCGCCCGGAGCAGAACCCAGATCTTTCTGTGCCTGAGCCTGAGCACGGCCGGGAGGGAGGGGCAAGCGGGGCCACCAGGCTGGGAACCCTGTAGCTGCAAGAGACCCGAGGAGCGTCCTGCGCCTCTCCATGGTGCCCACGATGGGCCTGGGGAAACTGCCAGAGAGGGGGGCTCCCTTCCCATGATCACCTGGGAAAACTGTGGCAGCCCCAGGACCAAAACCCAGCTGGAAGGCATCTTCCCGACCCCTTACGCTAGAGGGGCGTTTCCGTGGAAGACGGGGTCTCTCTGGTCTGGGCCCTTCCCCTGAAGTGGGCGTCTCCTGGCCCCACAGGAAGACAGACAGAGATGAATAAAGGGGCTTCAAGCCTGTAAGGGGCTGAGCTGACTAGGGAATGAAAGCGAGGGCAGGCCCGGACCAGTGGCCGGTCAGACCAGAAAGAGCCGACTTGGGGAGGTACACATAATCCCATCCTTATCTCACCGAAGAGCCTGCGTGGGGGACGGGAGGCCCAGGGGGTGCGTGTAGGTCAGGCAGCTCATCCTAAGTAAGGGAGAGCTTTTGGTATCCATCTGAGCTGCCCCACCATGGAGCAGGCCACTGTGAAGCAAGGACGGGCTGGTCAAGGAGCTGGGTTGATGGGTTTCAAGAGGTTCATGAAGCCGCTGAGACCCCAAAGGCTTCTTCCAACATCCAAAGGGCCGTGAACCAAAGGAGGGGTTCCTTGCTAAGCAGGAGGCCACAGGAGGGTGCGTCAAAGGTCTCTTTCCTCTCCAAAGGTTCTAGGACACCCAGATTTCCTGGTTCTAATGTTTACAAAGCCCGAAGTCTAAGATTCAGTGGTTCTGCGCGTCAGTCACTGGCATTACATCCACACTCCTCCACTGCCTGCCCAACCTGGCCCCTCCGCTCTCTCCAAACCCACCCCTGCCCTCGCTCTCCCTCATCCCTCCAGCCACACGGGCCTCCTCCCCGCTCCCAGACAAACGTGGTCCGTTCTTGCCTCAGGGCCTTTGCACCTCCCGTCCCCCCTCTGCCAGGACGCCCCCCCCCCCCCCCCCGCTCCTGCTAACTCTTCCCCCGGCCAACGTCTCCCATTCTTCAGGTTTGGGCTCAAATGCTACTTCCTCAAAAAGGCCCTCTGTGACTTCCTCGGACATCCTCCTTCCCTGTAGCTTAGGGGAATGTGCAAACGGGAGCCAACTGCTTGGATTCAAACCCCAGGCTTGCCAAGAGACCTTACACAGGCTATGTAACCCCTCCACACCCCCGTCTCCTCAGCTCTCAGCCAGGGACAATAACAGCACCTGCCCACTGAGGCGGCTGTGGGGGTTAAGGCCATCTTTGGGATACAGTTGAGCACCCAGCAGGCTCTAGTGAGGGTCAGCTCTCCTTAGTGTGCACTCTTGCTTCAGAATTCAGCACAACCACACAGTTTGTTTTCTTGCCTACTTATAAGCTGTGTTCTCTACTCCCCATTTTGTAGATGAGGAAACTGAGGCTCAAATGTGTGAAACACTGGCCACCCCAAGCTCTCAAGGGCTGGGCCTGCCTCACTTTCCACTGGGTTTGCAGGGTGGCGTACAGCAGGTGCCAGCAATAACCTGCGGCTGAATGAGTGAATGATGTGTTCATGGCTGTGGCTCTCTCTCTCTCTCTCTCTCTCTCTCTCTCTCTCTCTCTCTGAGGCGCAGTACAGACAGGAAGCTGTGCACTTAAGATTCTGTTTCAGCCCACCTCTTCCCACCCTGGTCCCAAACGACCCCCAGCTCAACCAAGGCCCCAGACTTTCTTAGAAGTGGCCACCGGAAACGGCAGGCTAATGAGGTAGGGAGCGGCATCCGCGCCTCTGTCCCCAGTGGGACCCCCTTAGCCCAGCTGGACCAAGCAGATGCCTTGGCATTTGCCTTGGGGATCCCTGCCCAGAGGTATGGCGGCAGGTGTGGGCTCAGGAAGCAGCTGCCAGCTCCCTCCTCCCGCGCTCTGCCAGCTCCCCGCCAGGGGCCTGCCTACCAGCTGCATAATAGATGAGGAGGCCCAGCGGGCTGAGCCTGCCTGGCATTTCAGAGCCGCTAATGAGGCCAGCCTCGTGCTTCCTGCAGCCGCACACGGACCCCCAGGCCTCCGGCTCCGTCCTTGCCGGGAGAAGCCACCTGAGGACAGGAGCTGCCCACCCCGGCCCCGCACTCATCACCGGAGAGCAGGGGCTAAAGGTCTGGGCTCAGGCTGACCACCGTGCCTCTCCTAGACTGTGCCTGTCTGCGCCCACAGGTCTCTCCCCTGAGCCTCAGTTTCCTCGTCTGTAAAATGGGGGGACAGAAGAGGGAGAAGCTGTTTAAAATGGAATAAAATAATTCCGATGACGTGCTCGGCCCAGAACGTGGGACCCAGGAAATGCTTCCTATGGGGAGCACCTGGGGCCATCACCGTCCCGGGTGGGGGGTATCTCAGTGACCAGATGGGCCCTCCCAGCGGGGCGCCGGGGGCTGGGCAGTGACTGGAGGTATTGCGGGCCACCTCCCCCTCCTTCCCCCGGAACGGGACCTCCCTCACTGCTGTGGCCTCCTCATCCAGGGCCAGGCCCTTGCCTGGCAAGAGGAAAACCTGGACTCACAGCACCAGCTCTGTGACTCTGGGCCACAGCCTTCCTTCACCATCCTCAGGGTCGGGCTTTGGGTCCTCAGTGGGGACGCTGAGCCAACGTGTAGGACTGCCATCACGACTGGAGGAGACGACGGTTGTAAAGTGCCCGGCACACTGTGGGCACTTGGTCCCGCTGGGCCCGCCTCCTCCTGCTCCTCCGAGGTTCCCAGCTCTAAGGTCAAAGTTGACTCTTCCCTTCCAGAACCCCCTTCCCTGAACAGCTGCACCCAGCCGTTCCCCCACCCGGGGGTCACGCCTCCCTCTCCTCACCATTCGAATCCGCCCTCCATGCCCAGCCCCCGTATTACTCAATGTCGCCACAATAAATTCAATAAAAAAGAAAAAACAGCCGAAACTGGTTCGGTTCAATGGATAGAGCATCGGCCTGCGGACTCAAGGGTCCCGGGTTCGATTCTGGTCAGGGGCATGAACCTTGGTTGTGGGCACATCCCTAGTGAAGGGGTGTGCAGGAGGCAGCTGATCGATGTTCCTCTCTCATTGATGTTTCTAACTTTCTATCACTCTCCTTTCCTCTATGTAAAAAAATCAATAAAATAAATTTTTTTTAAAGAAAGGAAAAACATGCCCAGCCCCCGTTACAGCTGCAGAACCGGAGTCACCCACTGTCCCACTGGCTCCCCATCACACCCTGGGCCTCGTGCCTCGTCCCTCTGACACCTGCACACTTGCTCTGGGCTCCTCCGCTGCAAACAAGCTGCTGACGAGGTGCAGGGGTGGGGGGTCCAGCCATGATCACATCTGGCCTCTACCAGCCCTCCCTGGGCCCCGACGCAAGCCCCAGTCTCTAATCCCTTCTTTAAAGGAGTTGGGAAAGCTACACCTCCTCCAGGAAGTCTTTCCAGCTTACTTGACAAAGTCTTACTACCTGTCCCACTCTCTGGACACATTCGATTCCATTCCACAAGCATCCATTTAGCATCTGCTGGGTTTGGACAGCTGGGCCAGACCATATGGAGGACAGAAAGATCAGAAGAGCACAGCCCAACCTTTGTGGAACTAGAGCTGGAAAGTGAGCCTACGTCAAAAGTAACTTCCTGGCTGGTTTGGCTCAGTGGATAGAGCGTCAGCCTGTGGACTAAGAGTCCCAGGTTCAGTTTCAATTGAGGGCACATGCCTGGGCTGCGGGCTCGCTCCCCAGTAGGGGACAGCCAGTCAATGATTCTCATCATCATTGATATTTCTCTCTCTCTCTCCTTCTCCCTTCATCTCTGAATATATATATATATTTGAAAGTAACTTCTGCTCCCAAGAACCCGAGAGCCCGCCTTGCACTGCAGTATAACACAGACACATTCAACTCAGCTGAGGTCAGCTCCCTGGAAGATCCAGTTCATCAAGTATGTACTGAGCGCCGAGTGGCTCAGAGAGGGAAGTGACCTGCCCAGGACCCATCACTCACACGTGGCAGGGGCCGCTTCTGACCTACGTCTGTCCGTCAGACTCTGAGAGCCAGGACCCCCCACCACCCCAGGAAAGAGCCTGATGTGCGCTCGACAGGCGTGCTAAGGAGAGGTGTCCTGAGGAGAGGAAGGCAGGGTGCTGGGGTCAGGAAAGAGAGCACTCGACAAGCGGTGACAAAGGTGGGCTGGAGGGGAGGACCCGTGGAAGTGGGAAGGGAGGGCGTGGCGAGGGGAGGGGAGAGTGTGAGCAAAGCACAGAGGCCGTGCTCATGGTGGCCGTGCTCCCACTGGTGAGAAAGGCAGGGAAGGGAGACGTGAGTCCCAGGCTGGCAAAGGAGGCGGAGGCAGGCCTTGAATGCCAGGAATCATAACCAATAGTCAACATGACCCCCATTTTACACGAATTATATGCCAGGCACAGGGTGGGTGGGGGCTAAGTAATTGGCTTCCAGAAGTGGGGGTGGAGGGGGGGCGGGGGAGGGAGGATCTAGGTGTTAGCACCTTGGACAGCAACTCCAGCAAGGAGGTGGTGGGGCAAGGTGTGGTGGGTCATGGGCAAATCCTGATTTCAGAATCTTCCGTTATAGGTGTCAACTGAGGCACAGGGAGGGAAGGAGACTTGCCCAACATCACGGAGCAGGTGAGTCACTATCAGTTCTGGGCCCTTATCTCTGACTCTTCACTCAGGGCTCCCTCGAGTGGACTCTCTGGGTCACCTTCCCTCTCCAAGTCTTCCCAAGAGCGTCCTTCACTCAAGGGCCTGGACAGAGCGGGTGAGACTCTGGGCTCTGCAGAGTCTAGAACAGCCGTGGGCAAACTACCGCCCGAGGGCCGGATCCGGCCCGTTCGCTGTTCTATCCGGCCTGTGGAGCCGAAAGAGCAGAGGGTTCTCTTGCTCTCCCCTCCGCTCCTTCACCAGCAGCCCAAGATGAGAGTGCCAGCATGGTCAGGTTGCTTTTGTTCCGGCCCTCCGGTCCAGTTTAAGAAACCATTGTGGCCCTCGAGTCAAAAAGTTTGCCCACCACTGGTCTAGAAGATCGAGGTTTAAACCCCAGCTCTGCCACTGACCAGCTGTGTGGACTCGGGGAAGTCAATGCCCCCCTCTGTGCATCACGGTTTCACCTGTAATCAGAGATAACGGTCCCTAACCCGGGGATGTGGGGAAGGTTCTGGGAGGTGATGTAGTCCGAGCACCTGGCAGCACCCGGTCACAGCAGGCGTTTGACAAGTGGCCGTTGTGGGGATATTGCTACTGAACCCCTTGAGGAAAAGACGCATCCCCCTCACCTCCACCCGACCTCTGCTCTGGGCTCAGCACAGCCTTGCACAGGGCAGAGGCTCCAAGGGACTGGGCCCAGCAGCAGGGGCTAAGCCCAGAGAGGGAGAGGAACTGGCCCCAGGTTACTCAGAGCATCAAAGGGAGAGAAAAGGGCAGCCCTGGAGCTCAGCCCGGGCACCCCCTGTGCCTCCCGCCCCAGAGAGGGCTTCCCTGGGGCAATAAGGCCAGAGAGGAATCGCCCAGCAGGTGGGGGCACGGCAGGGCCTGGGGACCCCGGGAAGCCCTCGGCAGGGGCAGGAAGCAGGAGCCAGCGCCCTGGGGGGCTCCCCCGATGGAGCTGAGGTGGCAGCAGAAGCAGCCAGCTGGGCCCGGGGGCGCTGGTGCCAGGGCAGCGCCGGGGGTGCTGTGCACCCCGAGGTGAGGCTGCACCTCCACCCACGGCTCTCGGTGCTGGGGAAGCTGCTGGCACCACCGCCTCTGCCCTCCTCCTCCTCCTCCTCCTCCACGGGAGGGCCGCTCCCGCTCAGGGCTCGGCTGGAGGGGAGGCTTCGAGGGCTGCGCAGGAAGTGGAACTAGTGGGCTTGGGGTCAGCCGAGAGGCTAAGCCCCCCCACCTCCCCCCTAGCCCCGCCGGGAGCCGCCACGAGGTGAAGGAAAGGAGGAGAGGAAGGAAGGAAGGAAAGAAGGGAGGGAGGAAGGACGGAAGGAAGGACGGCCTTTCAGCGAGGCCTCAGGTTGCCGGATCGTGCGGTTTTGTTTTTACAGTTTCCACTGTTCCCCGGGCATTCCCGTCTCCCCGCACGGAGCGGAGCCCTGAGCTGCGGGGAGGTTAGTGTGGAGCCACACGCGGCTCTCTGGCCCCCAGTGTGGCTCTTCCACAAAACACTACGGCCCGGGCGAGTCTATTTCGAAGAAATGGCGTGAGAAGAAGTTTAAGTTTTAAAAAATGTGGCTCTCCAAAGAAATTTCAATGGTTGTCCTGTTGACAGTTGGCTCTGTTGGCGAACGAGTTTGCCGACCACTGGGTTAGCGGGTTGCTGAGGGTCACACAGGCAGCGGCGGAGCTGGCATGTAACCTGACCTGCCTGACACCCCGGCAGAGCGCTCCAGAAGGAAACCTGGGGCGGGGGGGGGGGGGGGGGGGGGCGGTACGTGGGGGCAGAGCTGGTAGGAGGGTCGGTCCGCCCCGTCGCCTGGAGAGTGTCCAGAGGCCGGTGGGGTCTGGTCTGGCATCAGAGGGGGCAGCAATGACTAGCTCAGTTCTGCCCACCCAGCAGCTCGGCCCAGCACTTACCACACGCTCCGGCGAGGGGTGAAGGTCCTGTCCACCCTGGAACACAGCAAGAGGGGCAGCAGGTGAGGGAGCGGCCCCTTCCTACCCCGACTCGCCCACCCCGCTCACCCCCACCCAGAGGCGCCGGAGGAGGTGCCCCGTGCAACGTCCCTGTCCCCCACAGGCTACGGGAACCCCGATGCTGGATGGGGGGCACGGGAAGGTGCGAGGTGAAGGAGTAAGGGAGGAGGCAGGGTTGGGGACACGGGGGTAGGAGCAGGGGCCCGGGGCCAGGCTATGGGGCGGCAGAGGGGTGGGGTCAGCACGGGAGGCCCGGAGCAGGTGGAGAGGAACAGTACCCGCAGCATTTGGGGTCAGAGCAAAGACGTGGGGTGTGGCTGAGGCCGCTCACAGTGTTTCCAGACGGGATAGACACATGGGGGGTTAGGAAGAACCCTCCACCCACACTCCCCCCCCCGCCGGCCTTGAGCTTGGAGCTGGAGCCCACCCACAGCCACCGGGGGCCAGCGGCCGGGGAATGTGGGAGCAGGAGGTCCACGGGAGCTCCCTCTCCTACCGCACCCCAAAACACATACACCCCCCCCGCCCCCGGAGCGGACCCAGAGGAAGTCCTCAAGCTCCCAGAGTTCGGGGGTACCCCCAGGCTTTATCCCCCCCCCTCCAGGCCCCCCCCCCCCCCCCCCCCGTCAGAGGGAGTGGGTAGATTCTCCCCCGCCCACCCCTGAGGGCACCTTGGGGTTGGGAGGGCTGGAGAGAGGGCTCCACCCTCCCGCCCAGCAGGGGGCCCGGGGGCTCAGCAGCTGTTGGGACAACAAACAACTCTTGCCTCCTGCCCAGAACCCAGAGGAGGAGAATGGCAAAGGGGCACCATGCCAGGCTCCGCCAGCGAGGGGGCGCCATCGGGGGCGACAGGCCCGGGGTCTCCCGGGGACCCGCTGGGGTGGACCCTGCAGACTGGGAAAGGGAGGCCAGAGAAGCCAGGACTCGCCCACGGTCACAAAACAGGGCCCTGTCCCGCTCCGAACCCGCTAACCAGAACCTCAGTGCTCAACCCCGGCTCCTCTCCTCGCCCGCCGGCTCGCCAGGCCCCGGACAGAGGCGGCACCACGGGGGCCGGGTGGCCAGAGAGGGCAGGTGCGGGGGACACAGTGCCCACAGCTCAAAGAGCACCTCGTCTGCACCAGCAATGGGACATGCGTGAACCCCAACTGCTCCACACCCCAAAGCTGTGTGCCCCTCTCACTGCAGGGAGGCAGGGCCTGGTGACGGTTACACAACTACTTGTCCCGCCGGGGAAGGGGCTCTGGCCCTCAGTCTGCCTACCCATCTCCCGTCCCATTTACCAAATCTCCGCCTGAGGCCAGAACCCCCGGCATGCCTCTGCACCCCTCTGGGCTGGGCACCTGAGGTCAAGGAAGATGGTGACCCCAAGATGTTCAGCCACCACTCCGACTACCTCCACCCAGGTCTGCAGGTCTCCAGGCCCCCGCAGCCAATAGCCCTGGGAGGAGGGGGTCCCTGGGAGGAGGGGGTCCCTGGGAGGAGGGGGTCCCTGAGAGACGGAGGGGGGGGGGACACGACCTAGGGGCGGCCCAAGGGCCCAGGGGTGGGCGGGGGCTGCTAATGGCTTCTAGGTCCCCTTCTTCCAAAGCCCCAGTGCAGGGCCCAGATGATCAGAGACCAAGTGGGGGCCCCCGCCCACCCCACCGTCCAGGCGGCCGGGGTGCACACACACAGGCCCGGCTCCTGCCCTGAGAGCGGGCACGAACTCGGGACACACACACACACACACACACACACACACACACACACACGGGAAGTTCCGAGCCCGCACGTGCCGTGGACGCCCCGCCGCCCTCCCGCCGCCCGGCACCCGGACCCGCGCCGCCCGGCCCGCCCGCGGGCGCCCCCGCCGGCGCACCTACCCTCCGTACGCCCCGAAGGTGAAGCTGCGCTTCCGGCCGCTCATGGCGCCCCGCCGCCCGCACGCCCATCTGGCCGCGGCCGAGCCGGAGGAGCCGACCTCCCCGGCCTCCCGCCCGCCGCCCCCGGGTCACCTTGGCAACTCGGCCGCCCGCCCGCCCGCCCCGCCCGGCCCGCGGCCCCGGTCCAGCTGCCGGCGGGCGGCGCAGAAAGGGCCGTTGTTCCCGCCGCTCCGGGGCGGGCCCCGCCGGCTTCCCCAGCTGGACCGGGGGGCGGGGAGGGGGGTGGGAGGTTGGCGGGGCAGGAGGGAGGGGGGTGGACGACACCCACCCTTCACCCCCAGATCGGGGGAGGGGCGCCCCGGGCCGCAGACCCTCGGGGGCGGCACCTCTCCACCCCCCGCCAGCGCCGCGGACGGCGAGCTGGAGGGTCAGGACCTTGGAATCCAGGGTCAGTGGCCGCAGTGTGGCCGCCGGCCTGCGGCCTCCTCGGTACGTTCCTCACATTTCTGGCCTGTAGAATGGGGCTGATCTCCTCCCCCGCCCTCCCGCGCCGTGGGGATACAGCAGAGCCTAACAAACAGCAGCTCCGAGAGTCCTGTGCTAAGTTAGAAGCTCTGCTCGGGCCAGTGAGAGAAGGAAAGAGGAACGGGCCCGTGTCACCCCAGAAAAAGGAAAAAACAAAATATAAAGTGTTAAAAAACATTTCAGACGAAGACCCCAGGTCGCAGCAATCACTGCTCTCTTGGGGGGTCCACCCCCGCCTCTCCTCTGCCCGCACCTGGATCCATCTCCTCCCAACCCACGCTGGCGGGCAGAGGAGCCCAGAGCCCCCTGCAGCGCGCAGGCTCCCTGCAGGGCGGCCCGATCTCCTGGCCCTTAGAACCGCCCGCTGGATTTGTCTCCCAGCGGAGGGCCTGGCTCCCCCTGGGCAGGGTGCTCCGGACCCAGGGCAGATTCCTGGGTGCAGGGGCGTCCCCAGGGCACTGAGGGATGCCCACTCCTCACAGGGCAATCCAATACGGGCCGAGGGGCACTGAGGTTGGCCTGAGAAGGGAGGACGTCTCTCCTTCCTGGGTGGTGGCAGTGGGGAAGGGGGGCAGAGAGCTGGAGGGAGAGAGGGAGACCAGGGGCGAGGCCTGGGCTGGGGGGCTGGGACCCAGGCTTCCAGCCGCACCCACCCCCCAGGACACGGCCCTCTGTCTCGCGTCTGTCTTGTCAGGAGGAATGACTCATGAGTGGGCTCTGCGTGTCCACTTGGCAGGCTGGCCAAGGGCCTCCCATGTGCCAAGTTTCCCAGCCGGGCCCGGCCCCCGGGAGGTCCCGCTGGTGCCGGGACAGTGGGCCCTTGAGAAGGGCCGTGGGGGCCACAAGCTTCCCACCGAAGACAAAGAGCCCAGTGTGGGCTCCCGCCCCTCGGGTTCCGACCAGCTGCAGCTGCCTCACTGGCAGGAGGGGGGGAGGGGAGGGGAGGGGGGTCACGTTCCAGGCCAGGAAAGCACCTCCTTCCCTGGCCAGCTCCTGGCCCCTCAGGCAACAGCATAGCTGAAAAGCACCTTCTTAACCTGCAAGGTCACTCCCAGGAATGTAGCCTCCACTTCAGGGCATGCGAGCCTGGAGACAAATGGCCAAGGTCAAGGCACGGGGAAGCACAAACCTATGTCCTCATGAGTGTGAAATGCACACCTCACCCTGCTGAAATCCCAGCCCTCCCCCTGGCCGGCGGTGACTTTGGGCAAGTCACTCAGATCTTTCTTTTAAAAAAATAAAATTATATATATATTATTGGTTTTTCACAGAGAGGGAGGGAGAGGGATAGAGAGCCAGAAACATCGATGAGAGAGAATCATCAACCAGCTGCCTCCTGCACACCCCCCACCGGGGATGTGCCCGCAACCAATGTACATGCCCTTGACCGGAATCCAACCTGGGACCCTTCAGTCCGAAGACCAATGCTCTATCCATGGAGCCAAACCGGTTTCGGCCACTCAGATCTTTCTGCGCCTCCGTTTCTTCACCTGCAAAGCGGGGCTGATGACGAAGACAACAGCACTTACTTCGAAGGGTTTCGCCAAGGACTGGCTTCGAATGAGTACTTACAAGGCACCGAGAACAGCATTTGAATAGCATGTGCTTATTAAAGAAAGCACTTGCTGTAGCATCCTCTGTATTGGGCTAAAAACTCTATGAAATCACGATTTTTGTAGTTAGCAAAATTTATAGTAAGAATTCCAAAACAAACTAATGGTCATCCCGAGGGCGTCAGACAAATAAATCAAGATCCATTTACACCATGCAATGCCATCCAGCCGTTGGAAGGAATGGGCCAGATCTAGATGTGGACATGTGGACCAACCTACAAGGCAGACACACACACACACACACACACACACACACACACACACACGCACACACACATGGGCAAGGCTTTGACACTTCCTAGCTCTGGGATCTCAAACACATTAGTTCATAGTCCCCCCGAAAGCCGGCCTCCCCCTGTGACCCAGAGTCAGCACACAGCCGTGCTTGCCCACTGGCACCAGGAGGTCATCGCCATCTTTGGGATGGGCAGAGCTCCCTTCTCCAGCCTCTCACCTAGCAAGCAGAGCCGGGCTGCCCTCCGGGGGCCAGGCCCTCCCCCTAGAAGGCAGCCTCCTCTGCTGGCCCTCCTGGGGTTGCACCCGAGCCTACCACGTGCCAGACTCGGTGCCGAAGGAAGGGAGGGTCCAGCACGGAGTGCGGCAGAGCTCTCTTTCCCAGGTCACCCTGGGACCAGCTCCGGGAGTCCCTCCCACTTGCCTCCGGCTCCCACTTCCCAGCGCGCAGCAGGGGATGTGAGCGAGCGCAGGGTCCTGGGAAGACCTCGGGCCCGGCTCCAGGTGGACTGCTGGGCCAGTGCTCACCAGGGTCCCCTGCCCCGGTCATTCCCAGTCAGGGCATCTGTCTCGCTGCCTGGCCAGCCGCCCCCTGTGTGGCTCTGCACTAACCCGTCTTCCTCCCCGGACCTCAGTCTGCTCATCTGATAAGCACGCACTCTCACCTTGCTGGGTTCAAGACAAAATAATGGAAACATGCATTTGCCTCTGGAGGATTCCATTATCTGCTATCCATTATCGGAGTATCATTACATGGTCTTTGTAGCCAAGCCACACCCACCCAATTGCATGCTGTACACCCTGAGCTCCTGGAGAAAGAGTCTGGGGGTGGAGGTGGGGGTGGCCCAGGTCCTGGGGAGGGAGGGAGAAGTGGGTGCAGCTTGGCTCACACCATTTCCCCAGCAACTGTCCAGTGAGGTTAATAAGCCAGCCATCCCTATCCTGGCTCTGAGACTCCTGCTTTAGTCAATGGGTTCCCGAGACACCTGCCTTTTCAACTTCAGGGACCAGGACAATCTGGCCCGGACACAATGGTCAGAATAAATGCCTCCCCTCAGGCCAACACCCCTAAGGACGTGCTCTGGTCTCCATAGGGACCAGGTGCCCCCAAAGGTCCCTGAGAGCAAAGCGCTTTTGGAAACACAGACACCAAAGGGCATGTCTTTCTTCCTTCCTCAACCGTCCAACTGATGGGCATCCACTGTGCGCCTGACACTGCTCAGGCTCTCGTGACAGAGGACAACAAGGCGACGCGTCTGGGAGGGTCTGTGTGCACACCTGGACGGGAACCTCCCCGGCACACACGCACCTGCCCTCGTACTGTGCACAGAGGCATCTAGCTCATGCCCACAGAGGTCAGAGCAGATCACATTCACACAGATATGCCCGCACGAACGTCAGTCCCTGCACTGCAAGCTCACATGCACATACACACGCAGAAGTCAAATCAAGCTCACACCCGTACGTTCCAAAACCAGTGTGTGTTCACCTCCTGACTGTGGCTGGGTTTGTACACACAGGTGAACACACACCAATGACAACAGATTCAGGCACAGAAGTCACAGGCCTACACGCCCTTTGATCACATTATGCTCACATGCAATATACAGACACACTGGGGACACACACACCCACACACACACACACACACACACACACACACACACAGTGCCCAGATAACTATTGGGAAGAAAAAAAAGGTAGGAGAGAGGATGGCTCTTTGGGGGTTGAGGGTTGTGCAATTACTGCACCCCAATGAGAGGGGAAGCCAGGGTCCTTCTCACACATTGTAGCCTGGAGTCCAGCCAGCTTTCTTCTGTACCCCCTGCTAAGGGAAGCCCCCCCACTCCTCCCATTTTCAGGAGCATGTAGACTGAGCTGGAAGGGAGACTGCTTGATGCCCAAAGCTCTACCCAGTCAACTAGGCTTACTGGGCCTGTACCAGGGGCAGGAGACCTGGGTTGGGGCCCAGCTCTGCTCGTCACTGTGTTTTCCAGCACAGACTCTTCCCACTTTGCGCCTCTGTTGGTCCATCGGTAAGATGGGTGATGGGGTGCCCTGACAATGCCTTAAAGTGCCACCCTCCCATTCAGCCAGTCCAGGATTCTGTGAGCCCCTCTTCACCCAGCCAAGGTGCCCCACCTTGACAGTCATTCTCAATGGGGGTATCACTGCTCCCTAGAGGGCATCAAGAAAATACAGGAGGCCCTAACCAGTTTGGCTCAGTGAATAGAGCATCGGCCTGTGTACTGAAGGGTTTCAGGTTCGATTCTGGCCAAGGGCATGTACCTTGGTTGTGGGCACATCCTCAGTGTGGGGTGGGGGGTGTGCAGGAGGCGGCTTATCAATGTTTCTGACTCTCCATCCCTCTCCCTTCCTCTCTGTAAAAAATCAATAAAATACATTTAAAAAAATACACAAGGATGGTTTTTGTCCTTGGCAATTACTGGGGACCCCACTATCATTCAGTGGGTGGGGGCTAGGAAAGCTAAGCTGGGAAGGGTTCCACCAGAGGAAGACTTGCCATGCATCCAATATCCCCCCAGATATTCACATGGGCGAAAAGCCCATCGATCCCATCTAGAACCTGATTGGTTTACATACGTACTAGTGGCCCAGTGCACAAATTCATGCACAATGAAAGGAAATTAATTAGAAGAAGTCTTTTAATATCGCTATTCGCCCTTTCTCTATAATAGAAGTGTCAACCAAATTCACGATCGACAATGACAAATGGAAACACACACGTGGGATTGGTGAACAAAGGGAAAAATATTTCACTCAGCAGTGTCTGACTATATTCTGTGCAGTGAGAAAACCTGAAGTCATTTTCAAGGTCCACCAATTCTTACTTCTTTTCAGTTGGGTCAAGTTTCCAAGCTTTTTAAGTCTCCATTTTCTGGCTAATGAAAAGAAAATAGGATTCCACCGAGTCTCATATCTACCTACTGCAGGACTTCTGTGAGGATCAAATGAGATGAGGCACAGGAAAACGCTTCACAGACATTTGGTTAAAGTGTGAAATGTTTCCACCTGTGTTCCTGGGCTGAAGAAACTCCAAGCAGGCTAGTCACTAGGGAGAGGAAGCCGGGCGTTGCTATGTGGCGTCATTACCCAGCATCCACAGCGACTGTTTCAGGGCTGGGCTGGGGTACGGGCTTCATTTTGCACCATGGGGGTCAGCAGCATCGACTATGATTTGGTGGGGTGTCACTCCAGGATGGTGGCATGGCCTGTGTCCCACTTGGGGAAAGCCATTTTCTGGGCATCAGCTCTGCGGTGCTGTTTCTCTGTGCCTGTCACAGCAGCTCCTGCATTGAGTGTCTGCCCCCTGGTGGTCAGTGCGCATCATAGCGACCAGACGGAAGGTGGGAAGGACACTTAGCATATTAGCCTTTTACATTTGAAGTGCTTGGTTACTTATTAGGTCCTGGGATGTGATCGTGCTAGAGTATCTATGGAAAAGAGGGCTTTTACTTTTTGTTGTTGATAATCCTCACCAGAGGATATTTTTCCCCACTGATTTTTAGAGAGTGGAAATAGGGGGGGGGGGGGGAGAAAGAGAGAAACATTGATGTGAGAGAGACGTCTTCTCCGTGCACCCCAACTGGGGCTGGGGATCGAACCTGCAACCAAGGTATATGCTCTTGATCAAACCTGCAACCCTTTGGTTTGGGAGGCAACGCTCTAATCACTGAGCCACATCATCCAGGGAGAGGGCTTTTATTCTCTTGGGGCGGGATATCTTTCGGTTTTTGAAATTAGGTGTGTAGGTAGGTCATTACAGGAAAAGGAATGCTCTTTAAAACACGTGTTCTAGCCGGGCCTGTGAGTCCGCCGCGGTCCCGGGCGACCTCCAATGGCCACCACGGGAACTGCAGGGAAGGCGCGGGCGGGCTCCAGGACCAGGGACAGCGCCGCGGGCGTCTCCCCCGAGGAGGGTGGGGGCCCGGGGAGCCCAGGAGGCAGCGCCCAGCTTCCCCGGTCTTGCGCCCCACACCCGCTCCCCCCTTACTTCTCACTCCGCCCCTGGTGCGGAGGCGGCCCCCCAAAAGCCTGCCTCCCCTCTCCCTCCCCCCTGATGCGAACTGCCGCCTCTCCGGGGACACAACGCCACACCTGAGCGCCCCACGTGCCGCCGCCCCCTCGCCCCGGAACCCGTTCGCTCCGAGCTCCGTGCGCTGATCACGAACCGCACCTACACGCCCCGGGACCTCTGTGATCCCAACGACAGACCCGGGAGGCAGATCCTGCAACAGTTACGTGACAACCATGACTGATGGGGAAACTGAGGACTGAGAACAAGCAGACCCTGCCGTTCTGATGCCTCCTCCAGACCTCAGCTCCCCTTCCCCCCACCTCCCCTCTGCACCCCCCGTCAGACATGCACCCCGGCTCAGTAAGAGAAGCCCTAGTTCCGGGGCCCGGTGCCAAGCCCACATGTTGGCTCCGTCCGCATGACCACCCGGTGAGCTGGGTGCTGTGATCATCCCCCACTCGCACCAGGAACCGGCCTGCTGGGCTAGTGGCCGCTCAAGGATGATGGGCGAGCGTAGAAGGGGCTGTAAAGACTCTGAGGCCTTGCCTCGGCTGAGTCCCTCTGGGGGACACTCCTGCCAAGAAGAAAGCCCTCCAGCCGGCTCACACTGCCCTGCCCTGACCCCCCTGGAGGCCTGGCAACCTCCTCTACCTGGCAGCCTCCTCTAGCTGATTGACAGTGGGATCAGACAGGCACCGATGGGGGGGTCACACTTTTTTGTTTGTTTGTTTGTTTTTTTACAGAGAGGAAGAGAGAGGGACAGAGAGCTAGAAACATCTATGAGAGAGAATCATCGACCAGCTGCCTCTTGCACACCCCCCACTGGGGATGTGCCCGAAACCAAGGCACATGCCCTTGACCGGAATCAAACCAGGGACCTTTTAGTCCCCAGGCTGAAGCTCTATCCACTGAGCCAAACCGGTTTCGGCCATGCCTCACACGTGTTAGCTCCATGAAGCACTTCCCCGCCCAGGGCAGGTGCGCACACAATGCCTGCTGCCCGGCTGCAGCCCTGCCTGCAGGAACCGGGCCTCCAAACGCATAACCGCCGCGCCGGGCCCAGCGCGTGGCCGAGGGAGCCGCCCCGGACGGGAACGGGAAACGGGCTGAGGCCCGACAGCTCGGGGTGTGGCTCGGTCCTGGGCTGCGTGACTAGCCCTCGGGTCTCGCGTCTGGAGAAGGGAGCTGTGCCAGCTCTTCGCCTCTGACCCGGAGCAGCCCCCTGGTCTCCGCAGCGTGGTAGGCCCTCCCTCCACAAACACCCAGCGAACGAGTGGGTTGGCGTCCTGGGTTGGCCAGGCCCAAGGGGAAGATGCCCTCCGTTCCGTTCCTGTCGTATCACACACGCACGGGTTCAGAGCCAGATGGGCACGTGTTCGCACCTTGGCCTCTGCCACGTCCTGGTTTGTGACGTGGGGCCATTTTCAGAACCCCTCAAAGCCTCGGTTTCCTCATCTGGAAAAGGGGGTGGTAATGATAAGAACGGTACTTGTTGTTAGGACGCAGTGTGATGTGCTCAGCCCGGCAGCTCTGAACAGGAACTGTCTACTCCGGCCGCTGGGCACGTGCTGGCAGGAGGCCCGGGTCCGAGGCCCGGCTCCGCCCCTGGCTCACGTGGGCAGGTCCCCGCCCCTCCGGCCCGTTTCCTTCTCTGTATAATGAGGGCCCTCCAAGGTGCCTTCTAAGTCTGATTTTCGGGGGCAGCCTGGTCCCCATGGGTGTAAGGGGCAGGGGGGGCTGGTCCTCATGATTTTAGTGGGGGGGGGCCTGGTCCCCATGGGCATAGCGAGGGGGCCTCCAGAGAACAGGTCTGCCCCTCCGCCGTTCGCTCTCGTCATGGAGAAGGGGACTGTGTTCTCACAATAAGGGGAGAAGTGGACAGCACTGGGGGTCCCCGAGCTTCACCTGATACCCCCCTAGTCCCCTGCTGACCTCCCAGCCCTACTGCAGGATGCAGTCCTGAGCCGCACCTGGTGGGCGCTGGGCCTCAGGGGCCCAAGGTAGTGGGAGGAGCTCAGGGGAGAGAGAGATCGGGGTTGGGAGCCCAGTGCCAAAGCCGGATGTGCGCCCGAGACCCATGCCCTCGCCGCGTGGCTTCCTCCGTCCCAAAGCCGGGAGGGGCGAACACACTGCCCCGGAGCTCTGCCAGCCCCGGGGGCTCTGGCGCGGGCAGAGGCGGCCCAGATGTGAAAGCCCTTCGCGAATTGCCACCGTCGAGCGTAATCATGATAATTATTATCCGTAAAACGAGGGGGTTGGACCAGCTGATCTCCACGGGCTCCTCTCCAGCTCTGATGCGGAGGATTTCCCAGGTCCACGGCTAGGAGCTCACGCAGACAGTGAGAAGCCGGGGGAAGCCGGGGTCTGTGGGACTGCTCGTCCCTGGGAAGGTCTGCCCACGGATCTCCCCATTCATCCTCTTTCCCCAACCCGGTCCTGGCCTCTGAGCCCCAAGGACGGACCATGGGGGAAGGGAACGGGGAGGGAGGAGGGTCTGGAGGCTTGGGGCCAGCTCCTGAAAGTGGGGGGACAGCCTCAGGGTTGGAGCTGCCCCCGCCCCTGCTCCCAGCTGCCCCCATTCCTAGGACACAGCCCCTTCTTCTCTCTGGCGCCCTCCCCTCCTCTCCCCTCCCCGCCTAACTCTGCAGGCAGCGCACGGAGGGATTGGCAGTGGGAACCGACAGCCCTTGCTCCACTCTCAGCCCCAGCCACACACCAGCTGGGTGACCTTGGGCGGCTAATGAAGATGGCTCTGACAGTTAAGTGAGATGGATCCGTGAAAAGTGGTTAGCACAGGGCCCGGCATACTGTACACACTCAATTCCTGTCCCCACCTGCGCCCCATCACCGGCCTCCCTCTGCTCCCCGCCAGAAGCCAGCTCTCACCTGGCAGGCGCAGGGCGGGCCCAACAGTGTCGTGTGGGGGCAAGGGCAGGGGTTGGGGGGGCAGGGCCCAGCTTTCTTTGCCCCTCTGAGGACCACGAAGGGCCTTCGCTTGCTCTCTACCAGCCAGAGAGGTCTGGGGGTCCGCCTGGTGACTGGGACAGGTGAGGGCTCTTTCCGGTCCTGCCTCGGGGGACTCGGAGCCCTGGGGAGGGCACTGGAAGGGATGGACCCCTTTGTACCCGGCAAAGCTCCCACGTCTCAGGTGAGGTGGAGGCAGGTGGTGGATGGGGCAAGGTTGGAGCCACCAACCCAGTGCCTTCACCCCAGTGGCATCCACAGCCTGCCGCCCGGGCTGGCCCAGGGGCCTGCAGCGGCCTGTCAGGGTGGATGGCCTCCCCGGGGACCCCCGAGGTCAGGAAAAGCCTTTCCCATCAGCCTGGGCCTCGTCCTGGCAGCCCCTCGAAGGTCAGTGGCGCCCCACTTATGGGAACGGAAGAACCAAGCAGAGAGGCGACCCCAAGGTCACTCTCCGCCAGCCGCCTCCATCCCACCTCCAAGACCCCAACTCCGAGGAGCGGGGCCCTGGGGGGGCTGTCCTCTGAGCTGGGGGGGGGGGAGTCCTCCTTGCGTGGACTCGGGGCCGAGGACTCAGGAGCAGAGCAGAAGGCGGGGCCCCGCCCCCTCCAGCAGCCTGGCTGTGGCCGGCATGTGGCTCCTGTGGCCTTGAGAAGGTCACGGCCTCGCTGGTGTCTAAGGAGTCTGTCCTCACCTGCCGTCCCCCCCCCCCCCAATCCCAGCAGCCCCCGTTTCTCAGAGGAGCCTGGGGAATGCCTCATTATAAGAAACAGCATGGGTGCCCCGGAGACAAGACCCACATGAGGCTCATCTAGCGCGGTCACCGGCGCCGTCTCATTAGTGTCACACGGCAACGGCGGAAACTGTAAACACCCATGGCACAGAGGAAGGGGGGGCCCGGAGGTCACGCAGCCAGAGGGCGGGGTCGGAGGAGGAGGAGCACGGATGACAGCCCTCCTGCCCTGATGAGCTGGTGCCAGGTCGCCTCGCCTGCCCCTGGATGGAACATGCTGGAGGCTTCCCAGGGAAGCAGCCACGCGGACCCAGCAGGGGACAGGGCAGAGAACGGTGCTGGCCGTCCCCCATTCCTGGCTGCTGAGCCTGGCCAAGCCCCAGGGCCCGCCCGCAGGAGCCTCAGCCAGTGTCTCCGCTTGTTGGCCCACTGGCTTCCAGGAACACGCAAACTCCTTAGCCTGACATCCGAGGCCCTAATAAATTGTCCCAGCTCAACCCTGCACACACCTTCCCCTGAAGCAAAACCAGAGTCACGACCCAGAAACACCTCAGCTCCGCTCACTACAGAACTTAGGCCACTCGGAGCCGCCATCACCATTTGCTGACCACCTACTATGTGCCAGACACTGACTCCCCGGGGGGAACGCTGCCTGTCTCACAGGATGATTGCAAGGCCAACTGCCCTGTAAATGTGAGATTATGGAAAAGCTGCCCACTACCCAAAAAAACGGAAGGCTTAATTTTTTTTCTTGCTGTAATAAAATATCTGAAGGTTTTAAAAAATATTTTTTCTCCTCATTATTCTGGTGTTTGCTTTTCCCCTGCGCTCTCCTATCGCTGGGTGCGGCTGTTTCTCACAGCGGCGCCCAGCCAGCCATCGTGTCTGATCTGCACACACAGCGCTCCCAGGTGGGCAGCGAGTATTGTCACCCCTTCCTGTGGGGAAGGGAATGAGGCGCAGAGAGCGCAAGTGACTTGTCCCAAGTCACACAGCAGAGGCCGGACTTGGATTCCTGACCAGCCCCGGCCCACACCCTCTTGGTCCACAAGGGCCCAGGTGGAGGTGGGCATGGCCACATTAGTCTTCTTAACCCTGGAAGCAACCCCATCGGGTGCTTGGAGTGGGTGATCCCCACGCTACAGATAAAGAAACAGAGGCTCGCCCGAGCCGGTTTGGCTCACTGGATCAGTGGATAGAGCACCGGCCTTCGAACTGAAGGGTCTCAGGTTCGATTCCGGTCAAGGGCACATGTCCGTGTTGTGGGCTCGATCCCCAGTGGGGGACCTGCAGGACGCAGCTGATCCACCGTGATTCTCTCTCATCATGGATGTTTCTCTCTCTCCCTCTCCCTGTCCCTTCCCCTCTCCCTCTTCCTTCCTCTCTGAAATCAATAAAAACATATTTTTTTAAAAAAGAAGCAGAGGCTCAGAGAGATGTAGTAACTTGTCCCACGTTGTGCAAACTGGTCAATGGCAATGTCTGAATTTGAACTCGGGTCTCCTTTGAAAAGCAGACCCAAGGGAAGGTGGCTCGTACCGGCACAGTGTGGTGTGGTGTGGGCAGGGTCCCTCACCTCTTTGAGGCTTTCCTCCTCGTCTGAGATGTGACCACAGTAAAACCACCTGGGCCGGCGTGGGACCAAAAGATGCCGCACCCGACTAATCTCCGAGTCCCTGGGACATGCCACCCACTCGGCGTCGCTTAGTGGGTGTGCAAGTGAGGTCCCCGCACGGTGCCCACCCACAGCATGAGCTTCAGGGGTCTGGCTCCTTCCTTCCTGTGGGGAAGGCCGGGGTCGCAGGGGACTCCCTGATTTGGGTTGTTTCTCCACCAGCACCTCCACCAGCACTGTCTGCAAGTACTAGCCTCCAGCCCTAAAAATAGAGCACGTTTGGGGGCCCCAAAACACCCACAGATAAACCCTACCTGCAGCCCCCTGCTCTCAGGTCCCCCCTTGCTGGCCCCAGAGTGGCCACCCACCCCAGGAAGTCCCAGACTGGCGACCCCGGCTTGACCTGGCGTGGGCCTGGAGTTCCCAACCTGCCCACGCGGCCCGATGAGCCGAACTTCCTCTCCTCATTAGCACAGGGCTGCCACCGCCCACCGCCCACCGCCCACACAGGTGGAGCTGCCTCCCGGAGCCAGCCGGAGATGGCTGCCAGAGATGGGGAGTGGTGTGCAAGGGCCACACCACCAGCCAGAGGCAGGGCCAGGCCCGGACTCAGAATCAGCGCTCTGGCAAGCCTAGGGTGAGTGCCCAGTGAGTGCCCAGTGAGGACGGCCAAGCTCAGAGCCCTCCCTGCCCCCCCCCTCCCGAGCACCAGCCTACCCGGGGGGTCACCTGGGCCCGCGGGAGCCTCTCAGCAGCTGCTCCCCAGCGGTGCCAGGGGCCCGGGCCGCAGAGCTGCTGCCAGGCGAGGAGGTAAGCAGAGGGGAGCTCGGAGGACTCCCCTCCCTTCACACCAGCTGGCCCCTAGAAAGACTTGGCAAGGCCTCCTGGCAAAAGTGGCAGAGGAAATGGAGCCCAGGGCTGTGGAGTCTGAGCTGAGAGTGTTCTGATGGGGGAGGGGGGGGGAGAGACTGTGCAGCAGCACCTTCCGGGGCAGCCAGGGGGAGCCTGGTGGGAGGGGCTCCCCCCGCCACCCGGCAGGTGTAGGGGTGTGTGTGGGAGGGGCAGTGGGGGGGGGAGAGGAGGGTCCATTAGGGGGAACGCAGGCAGTCTCCCAGTTCTCTGAGCCACGCTGGGTCCACACGAGGCAGAAAAGAAGGGAGCGGGTGAGCTTTCGCTGGGGAGGCCAGGGGGCCTGTGCCCCCCTCTCCCGGGTGATGAGTTCACGTCCCACACGCAGGAAGCTGATGTCATTCGCGGGCGTGCACACCCACCCCCGTGGCCCGGGCATGAGTGGGTGCACGGGCATGTCCGCCATGCTCGTTTCG
The DNA here is from genome assembly GCA_963924515.1 of Vespertilio murinus. NCBI lineage: Eukaryota > Metazoa > Chordata > Mammalia > Chiroptera > Vespertilionidae > Vespertilio > Vespertilio murinus. Next base: position 11,675,193 of record OZ004706.1, read on the forward strand.
GAGGGCACGGGGCTTTCCTGGGCCTCTGTCCGCGTGTGTATGTGTCATGTGTGCGCCCTGGAGATCATGGGAACAGACGTCGGCGGTGGAGGGCTTCGGAGGAAGCTCCTCTTGCTGACGACCACCTCCGACCTGGTGCACGGGTCCGAGCGGTGTGGTTCATGTGTGTGCTCAGAGTGGGAGGCGGGGGCCCGGCCTGCGGGGTCCTGCGTCCCGGGCTCAGATACCTGTGAGCAGAACCCTGTTTGCGTTCGCGTCCGACTGTGTTTGAGCATCAGTGAGGCCGTCCACAGCCAGGCCAAAGGCCTCTGCGGACAGACAGGTGGCGCCGGACACAGACCTGCCCCGGAGTCCTCCAAGGGTCTCTAGGCTCAGCAACAGGACAGTGGGGGGGGGGGTGCAGGGCCAGGTGAGAGAGAGGGCTCGGGGCTCCCTAACCCCAGGCCTGTGCAGATCCTGCTGAAGGGCTGAGGCCCACACAGCAGAGACCCCCCCAAGCCAGAAGGAGACCCTCTGCATTTCAAGAGGCCAAAGGAAGAACCCTCTTGTCCCCTCGGGGCAGCTGGGGAGAGCCAGGGGAGAGACCTCCTGAGACCCCCGCCCTGGGGCAGAGAGGAGAGGAGAGGGCTTTGCCCAAGGCGGGCAGTGAGCTGGGAAGGTCCCGGGGCGGGAACACCATCCTGGCTGTGAGGAGGGGTGACAACGCGAGCATGGGGCTCCAAAGGGGGAGAAGGTCTGAGTTCTGGGCCCCGAGGAAGGTGGAGGAGCCCCCCTCCACCTGGGCCAGCTCCCCCGCCTCCATCCAGATGCACCCCCAGGTGCACAGGGGAGCAGGCCCACAGCGGACCCCCTGCCCCGTCAATGACCTTCCCTGCACCCTGCCTCTGTGAGATCCACACAGATCGGGCAGAGGGCGACTCGGTGACCTTGGGCAGTGAATGCAGCCCCTCCGAGCCGCTGTGTCCTCATCCGTGCAATGGGGACACGAGCCCGGCCTCGAAACCTGCTGCTCCCGCCACTGGAGGATTCCTCTTTCCTCTGGAATTCCGGCCCAGGCCGTTAGGGTGCCCCCTCCCCTGCCCAGGCCCTCTAACTGCCAGGGCCCCAGAGCAAGGCTGAGGCACGACCACCGTCCCCTCCTCCTCCCGCCGCCGCTGCCCTCCGCTATGCCAGCCTAGATGCCCTTCAGGGGCACCTCTGACCGAGTTCCTTCTCATTCGCTGGAAAACTCAGGGCTGTTCCCCATCCTCCTCTCTTCCCCAAACACCTGGGGAAGGAGGGCCCCAAGCCTGCTCCCTCCCCTCCGGGGGGAAAGAGCCTCCTGGCTCCGTGTCCCTCTCCTTCCTCCCGCTCCGGCCTGGCCGGCTCTTCTCCCTCCTCTCCGTGCCTCCTGCAGGCGCTGGCTGGAGAGGGAGCGGAGTGACAGATGCCAGGAGACAGACGCCGGGGGGGCCCTGCCCCAGGCCTGTGTATGACCCCGAGGAACTTGGGGGTCACGCACAGGTCAGGGTCTGGCGACCGAGGAGGGCGCTGGTGTGTGTGTGTGTGAGTGTGTGTGTGTGAGTGTGTGTGTGTGAGTGTGTGTGTGTGTGTGTGTGTGTGTGTGTGTGTGTGCCCTCCCCGGCCCAGGCGCCCATGACCCGCACCGGGGCGGCTGCGGGGCGCGGGCCCGCCCTGTGGGTTCCCCGGAGCCCCCAGACCCTGCGGGCCGGGCCGGAGGGGACGCCCCGCTGCGGGATGCGCGGTCCTCCGGTGGCGGGTCAGGGTCGGGAGGCGGGGGCGCGCTCCGTCCCGGGGACGCCAGGGCATCGCCGGCCTCTCCGCCGGGGGCGTCGGCCCTGGGGGCCCCCCACGTCCCTCCGGGCCCCCCTGCGCCCCATCCCGGTGGTGCTGGCCCCCGGCCCCGGGGACCCGGGGACCCGGGAGCGCGCCCGTCCCTGCCCTCTCCTCCTCCCCGTCCCCGTCCCCGAGCCCGAGGCGCCCCCGCCCCCGCCGGCGGGTGGGACCGAGCCCCCCACGGCGGCCGGGCCCCACCCCGGAGGCGGGGGGCTCGCCGGCTCAGCCCAGGCCCGGCCCGCACTCCCGCCGGCAGCCCGCACGCCCCGGCCCCCCACCCCCGGGCCGGGTCCCCGCGCCCCCCTCCCTCCTCCTCCCCCGGGGCGGCCGGCGGGGGGCGCACTCACCGCGGCGGCCGGGGTGGGTCCTGCGCTCGGTGCGGCGCCCGCGGGGCCGCTGCAGCTCCGCCGGGACCGGCTCCGTCCGCCGCCGCCGCCGCCGCCGCCGCCGCTCGGGGCGGGGGGCGTCACGTGACCGCCGCGCGCCCGCCCGCGGCCCCCCCGCCGCCCCGCGGAGCCGCCCCGCGCCCCCGCCGCCGCCCCCGCCGCAGGGCCCGGGCCCCGCACAGGTGGGGAAACTGAGCGCCAGGGAGGGCGGGCGGGGGCTGGCTCAAGGTGACCCGGCTGGACCGCGGCCGGCCGGCCCCCCACCTCCCGGAGCAGCCAGCCGGTGCCCAGGGGGAGAGGACCGTCAGGAAGGGTGGGCGAAGCGCCCTAGGGCCCTGGGCTGGGGGTAGAGGCGCGGGGCTGGGGGGTGGAGGGTGGGGGGTGGGGGTCGGTGACGCCCCCCAGCTGGTTAGCTGCTCTGACATCCTCCCTGGGCCCGCAGCTCGCTCCCCACTCCCACCGAACCGGGAGGCGGGAGGTGAAGGTGGGGTCAGGACAAGAGCTGGACACCCAGGCGGGAAGGGGTCCCAGAGGGCACAGGGGGGAAGAGACGGGACCGTGGCCACGTGCAGGGGAGCGGCGGTGGCAGCCGGGCTGACGCTGTGGCCCCTGGGCCCCTCTCCCCACCCCTCTCTCTCTCTCTCTGTCTCCATGGGCGCCCCTCCCGGGGGCAGCCCTGGGGGCATCAGGGAAGCAGGCTCTGCGTCTGCAAGGTCCGGGCTGTGGGGGACAGCGGGCCCAAGATCATGCCTGAGTCAGAACATTGTTGGGGGGGACCTAGGAGACCCCTGAATCTCACTCCCGTGTTTTAATAACAAGGGGAAACTGAGGTCAGAGGGGATAGAAACAAACCTCCATTTCATTTACAACCATTTATAATTTGTATGTCAGGCAGACAGGACCCTCCAGGTCAGCCCGTCCAAAGGCCCCCTTCACAGGCAGGACTTAGGGAGGACTCACGTCTGCATGTATTTACATGTTTATTGGGCACCTGCTGTGTACTTAACAAATGACCGTCAGCCCCGCCTCCCCCTCTGTTTTCCCAGCCACAGGGGCTGCGTTTCATTCAGGAAAAGACCTGGCCCTTCAGCAACCCTGGCATCAGCCTCTGGAAGACCGGAGGCCCGCAGGGCTGCGTGTCAGTCCTACCCCACCGCAGCTGTTCCCCCCCAAGAATCTCACCCCCACCGAGAGATCAGAATTAGAGGGAGTAACAGGACTGTCTCACTCTCATCCACCCTCCAGCGAACGGGAAAGGCAGAAGGGACGTGGAACCCGGCCCTTACTTCCCAGCCCCTCTCTGTCAAGTTCCCCCCCCCCCGCCCCCCCACGCTCCCCGAGCCGTGGGTGAGAAAGGAGACCCAGCCCGGGCCTCTCAGACTTCCAGGAGAGGCAAGTCCAGATTCGGGGGCCCTGGGGCCTGAGTCCCGGCATTTCTCCCAAAGCCGCGCAGCAGCGTCGCTGGTGTTAAGGGGCCACAGACACTGTGGGCTGCGCCTGTGGAACAAGGTTAAGGCCAGGGCAGGAGGGAGACGGCTGCTCTACGGAGCATCACCTGCCAACCACTGCCCCCCATGGAGGCCCTCTGACTTCCCACCTGGCATGTGACCTGGGCCCGGACCCTTCTCGGCAAGCACCGTGGCTACAGAGCAGTAACGAGGGAAGAGAAGTTGAACCCGCATGGCCAGGGCGCCGCTGCCGATGGTGCAGAAGGGATTTCCCGGCGTGGCGAGGGCCCGGCCAGACACGTCGTCCCGCAGGGCCCTGGCTCTGGACGGTGCTTGGTGACACAGGGCCTGTTGGGGAAGGGCCCACGCAGCTCAGGGAGGGCGCGCAAATTCAGGATCCTTTGAAGTGTGTCTCACTATCCTTGGGCTTATTTTTTAAAATATATTTCATTGATTTTTATTTATTTATTTATTTATTTTTTTTTTTACAGAGAGGAAGGGAGAGGAATAGAGAGCTAGAAACATCGATGAGAGAGAGAGACATCCATCAGCTGCCTCCTGCATGCCCCCTACTGGGGATGTGCCCGCAACCAAGGCACATGCCCTTGCCCGGAATCGAAGCTGGGACCCTTCAGTCCGCAGGCCGACGCTCTCTATCCACAGCCAAACTGGTCAGGGCTCCTTTGGCTTACTTTTGTACGCCGGGCCAGATGGATCCTTAATTCTGGTCACAGTCCCAGTGCCTCTTCCGGCTTCTCTAAGGACTTCCCCAAGGAGGTCCTTCCCCCTCTTCCCCCCGCCCCCGCCCCCTTCATGCAGAGCCTCCCACTTCTGGCCAGGAAGGCAAAGCTGGAAGGACCGTTGCAGAGCCGAGGGCGCCCCACCTGAGCTGGAGCGAGGGGCAGACAGAGGCCGCGGGGATGTGGAAATGCGCTCCCTGAGGACTTGCAGCCGTGACCTTTCCTGGTTTGGACCCGGCAGACTCCCAGGACTCCCAGGGGCCTGAGGTCCTGCTGGCACCAGGGCACTGGGGACTGAACGTGCCCAGCCCTGGCGGGCAGGCCGACGAGGGACAGCGCCTCCGTGCCAGGCCTCGCCGTCTCTTCTTTATAATCAAGGAGCTCTTCAATTACAGCGTTTTCCTCTTTCCAGAAAACCTCAGCGCAAGAGCCTTCTAATCTCCAGCCGGCCTGGGGTGGGGGCGGCATTCTGAGACGGCCAGGGCCCCTGGGGAGAAGGCAACATGTGCCGTGTGCTGCGGGGGGCTGGGCGCAGGCCTGGCACGGAGCCTGGGCATGGCGGGAGGACTGGACTGAGGCCCCGCAGCTCTGCTTTCTCTGCCCTACTTCACTCCAAACCACTCCGGCCGCCAGTCACGCATGGCTGCCTCCTGGCACAAGCCCTTTCTTTTGCACTTAATACTAGCACACTGCGACCCAGCCACGACCCCTGCTCTCCCCAGTGCTGGAAACGAGAGCTGGCTGCAGAATAGCTGACATCTAAGGAGACAGGGGAGGGGAAATGTGGATGGCACAGTGAACTCAGAATAATGCACAATGCAGTCCTGCAACGGGAAGGAGGCCCCTTGGAAGGAACTACCCCCTCGATGCCCACCCTCCCTGGCTGGATCAAAGGGGAGAAAGGTGGGGCCAGAGACTGCCCAGCAGGAAAAGCAAGGGCAGCACACGCAAGAGCGGTGGGTCTCCAAGGTGTGTTGTCTGTGCGGCAGTTAAGACCTAGGAGTGGCCCTGACCGGTTTGGCTCCGTGGATAGAGCACCCGTCGGCCTGTGGACTGAAAGGTCCCAGGTTCGATTCCGGTCCAGGGCATGTACCTTGGTTGTGGGCATATCCCCAGTGGGAGGTGTGCAGGAGGCAGCTGAATCCGTGTCTCTCTTCCATGTTTCTAACTCTCTAATCCTCTCTGTAAAAAAAATCAATACACCGAAACCGGTTTGGCTCAGTGGTAGAGCAGCGGTCTGTGGACTGAAAGGTCCCGGGTTCGATTCCGGTCAAGGGCACGTACATTGGTTGCGGGCACATCCCGGTAGGGGGTGTGCAAGAGGCAGCTGGTCGATGTTTCTCTCTCATCGATGTTTCTAGCTCTCTCTCTCCCTTCCTCTCTGTAAAAATATTAATATATTTTAAAAATTATTTTAAAAAATCAGCCGAAACCGGTTTGGCTCAGTGGATAGAGCGTCAGCCTGGGGCCTGAAAGGTCCCGGGTTCGATTCGGGTCAAGGGCATGTACCTTGGTTGCGGGCACATCCCCGGTAAGGGGATTCTCCCTCATCGATGTTTCTAACTCTATCTCTCTCCCTTCCTCTCTGTAAAAATATCAATAAAATATATTTTTAAAATTATTTTAAAAAATCAATACAATATATATCTTTAAAGAAAGATCTAGGAGGGGCTGGTAAAGGAGGGGGGGAAGGGTGCTGTCTGCAGGGCTGACTGGCTGGGAGAAGGCAGTGCCACTCCAGTGAGCATAAGACAGGGAGAGGGTGGGAGGCAGCAGCAGGAGCTTGTGTCTGGCTGCCCCGGGCCTTGGTCTGGCTGCCCCGCTGATGCTGCAGACAACACAGAGGGTGCAACCCTGGGGGCCCACTCCCGGGGAGGTCTGGGTCATGAATGCGAACACAGCTAGAAATCCCCCGTGGGGGTGGAAAAGATAAGGACCAACGCGGGGCCAGCTCTGGCTTCGCCGAAGGAAGAGCAGCTCCCCCCCCCCGCCCCCCAGGTCTTGCTGTCACAGAAAAGAGTGTCTAGTGGACCCTGAAGGGATCATTCGTTTTCTTGGCTGAGAACATGTCAGTGGCTCCCGGTGGGATGCGGCGAGGAAGCCGGCTGAGCCCCTGCCCTCGGGCACAAGAACAGTCTCCTAATTAGGTTGATTCATTTCTGCGATCAGAGCGGCTTTAGGGGCAGACGGAAGATTCAGGCCAGCCCTAACTCCGGCTCCCAGGAAGACAAAAAAATAAACATAAACAGTTCCAGAATTCTAAACGGTCTAGCACAGCTTGGAGCCTCTCCCCCCGAGTCAGAGCCTGCTGCAGCCGGGAGAAGATGCAGCGGAAAGGCCAGACAGAAGCCAACGCAGGAACCACTCACGGGCTGACGAAGAGAAGTCCCCAGAGGCCGTCCCGTTGGGCGGTTTCCCAAACGCACTCCCTGGAGCTCCGAGGGTGTGGGTGGATGGGTGGGTGGGTGAGTGCGGGCGTGGAGCTGAGGAGCGGAGGCCCACTGTCTCCTTCCACCTAGCTCATGTGTGACAACTTCCACCCATCCAGCCTCCTTTCGGAGAACGCTGCGGCCCAGAGGGAAACACACTTGTCCAGGAGCGTAAAGAGCGGGTAGCCGGTGAGTGTTCCCTAGGTTACAAACACAAATACAGCAGAGCACCAGGCAGGAGGGGGCAGGGGAGCCAAGATACGAGTGCGCAAAGGCCAGTGTGCCTGCTGGCAACCACTCAACCCCGGAGAGAAAGCCCAGGCCTCCTGTCTCCCCTGGGGCGGGTCCCCACTTCCTGTGGCCCAGGGCCGGCCTGCTGGCAGCACCAACAGATCTGGGGTTCCAGCTGCTGTTACAAGGTTGGCTCCCTTCCCGATGGAGAGCAGTTCCACTTCAAAGGGCCTAGCCTCCCTGGTCTGAGCCAAGTCCTTGAAAGCAGGGTGGTTTTTCCCTTTAGCATGTTGGGGCAAAATAGACAATGGCCTCTGAGACCCACATGGTAGTTATGCTGGACAAGCTCCTAGGATGGACTTCAGAGGACTCGGAGCCTCATGGGCGAGTGTGAAACCGTACGAGAGGCCACATGCCACCTGCCCTTGTGAGATGGAGGCCACTCGACGACAGGATCCCCTTCATCGGAGATCACGGTCTTGCTTCTCGTGGGACATGAGGGAGGCTCGGTCCAACAATGAGCACGTGCTGGTCCCAATCCCAAGGCAGACCAAGGTCGGCCAGAGACAGCACACCCTCCTGGACAAGTCACAGGATGGACTCTGCAGCCTCCTTCTTCCTAAAATTTGATGAGGCTCAGGAATCTCACCGCATGAATAGCACCAACTTGTCCAAAACATGCATTTAAAAAAGTGAAGTCCTGAGCCGAGTGGCTCAGTTCCTAAGAGCATCATCCAGATACACCAAGGCTGTGGGTTCGACCCCCAGTCAGGGAACATGCAGAAATCAACCAATGAATGTTTTAAAAGTCAGTGTTGGCCTAGCCGGTTTGGTTCAGTGGGTAGAGCATCAGCCTGTGGACTGAAGGGTCCCAGGTTCGATATCAGTCAGGGGCACATACCCTGGTTGTAGACTCGACTCCCAATCAGGGGGCGTGCAGGAAGCAGCCTATTCATGATTCTCTCATCATTGATGTTTCTCTCCCTTCACACACACACACACATATATATTTAAAAGTCAATATTTCTCTCCCTTCCCCATCTCTAAATCCCATTATTTAAAAAAATTTAAGTGATGTGATATGGTTAGCAGTATGCTGTATTAATCTGATAAAAAAAAAAAAACTGGTTCTGTGGTTTATTTGTGGGGGTAAAGCACAAGAAATACCTGTTCTGTAGTCAGGAACATTATTCATGTCTCGAGGTGAGTGACAAGCGTGAAGCTCGGGCCATGGAGGTAGCCTGAGCTCCGGCCAGCCTCCCGCCGGGCTTGGGCTGCCTGGTGCCTGCAGGGCCCGGCCTCTGCGGCTCCCGGCACCTGTCCCCGATGTTCTTGGCAAAACACGGGAAGCTGCCCCTCTGGGAAAGGACCTAGCCATCACAGACACAAATCTCCAAAGCCCATTCTGAATGTGTCCCGAGTATCTTTCAATAGGACCCCACAAATAAAGAACCAACGAGGCTTGTTTGACCATTAGCTTCGTGGTCCTTATGGGACAAGAGGAAACTTCTATGTCACAGGACAATCGGAAACCTTTGCAGGCATTTTAGCTCCGGAAGGCCACCAGGGCAGAGGTTCCAGGTAGCTTGGTTTTGTTTATTCTTCTCAAAGACTTGCAGAGGACTCCAAAGCATTTTCTCACAAAAGTAAGAATCTAATTACAGAGTAACACAAAGGACTTTGCCCCAATATCGCTGCTTAACTTCAGCGTGGAAGGTAAACAGGGCAGCAGATATTGCCTTGTTCTATGCGTTAAGAAAACCAAGAGCAAATGAACTTTTGTCGTAACATAAATGCTGAAATTATCTGGAACACAGGCCAACCAACCTCTCAAACTTGCCCACAGGCATGTGGCACCTGGAATAGCTTGCAGGCTCCTAAGCCCAACTATACAGTTACACTTAAAATCACCCAAAGGGCTGAAAACCGGTTTGGCTCAGTGGATAGAGCATTGGCTTCCGGACTGAAAGGTCCCAGGTTCGATTCCGGTCAAGGGCATGTACCTTGGTTGCGGACACATCCCCGGTGGTGTGTGTGTGTGTGTGTGTGTGTGTGTGTGTGTGTGTGTGTGTGTAGGAGGCAGCTGATCAGTGTTTCTGGCTCGCTCTCTCTCCTTTCCTCTCTAAAAAAATCAGTAAAATGTATTTTTTTTAAAAAGAACACACCCAAAGGCTCCGGATGTGAGGATATCTGTCTCTCTCTAGACTTTCCCACACTCAGGACTCTGCACAAGGCTGTTCATTCAGTGAATCATGTCAAAGGGGTAGTGTTTCTAATTTTATTTTAATGAATAAAGGATTCAAAGGATCCATAAAAATAAGGTTTTGGAGGTCGTCAACTCTCGGCCTCTAGGATCAGAGATGCAGCAGGTGAAGGTGAAACCTGTGCCCTGGGGGAGTGGGTGCTCACAGGTGCGTGGGGTGAGACCTCCCATGGAAAACACTGGCTCTTCACCCGCCTGCACTCTGCGCCCAGTCCCCGCAGCACAGACCAGGTGCTCACGGAGATGCCAGGGGAGGGCACGCTGCCCCTCCCGACCCTGGAGCAGGAAGGTCGGGCTCCCATGCCCTTTCACCCCAGCAGCCGATCACCCATCACCCCTCGGGTATTTAAAACAAGTTCTTCAAACCCAACACGTTCACCAGGACCTGACCACACAGACTAACCAATGGGACACTTAAAGGAACAACAAAAATCCATCTGGACCAGGATTCCATAGAAATAAAAAGGACACTCGTTTCTTTTTAATTTGGCAGAAAGATAACAGCAATTCCAAACAACAAAGTCCATCGATACACAGGAAGATACTTATTCCCTCAGGGAATGATGTCCAAATGGCAACCTCTATTTCAGGTCTGACGTGGTGCACACCTCAGCTTGGGGCTGAGGAATGGCCCCCAGGGTACGGGCGGCAGGAGGACCCCAGCTTTAGAAACCTTCCACCGAAGGCTGGCCTAACAGCATTTAAAAAAAAAAGCCACGTGCACGTTAAAAACTCGCACGGGAAAGTCTCCGCACTGAAATGTGGTCACAGCCAATTGGTCTCCATCTATTTGTCACTACAAAGCAAGAATTGGGCTTTTGGTTACAGTGTGGACCTGCTTTTCCCCTGCAAAGTGGCGAGGGTGGCACGGCAAGGGCACTACTGTGGGTGGGAAGGAGGTCCCAGCCTCATCCCAGCAGCTCAGAGCAGCCCGTGGGGCTCGGGCCCTCGTTCCTGCGTCCCTGACACAGCGCTGCGGTGCTGCAGGGGCCCGGCCGGCACCGATGGGACAGGGGAAGACCATGGCTGGGGCTCCGAGGACAGGCTTGGGGAGCGCCCCCTGCTCACTGGGCCCAGCTGACCCCCCAGCCCTGGGGAGTGTCATTAAAGGGGTTATAAAAATGAGATTGGGTCACCAGCCCGGAAGACGCGCAAAAGGCCGCTATTTTGTGCCACTGCGTGAGAGCGAGACTCAAATAACACAATTTAGAACTACTAACGGCAGACTGGGAGAAACAGATTGGGTTTCGGGGAGCTACTGACAGGTTGATGTCAACCCCCAGGAAGAATGTGCTCTGGCAAACAGCTGCCTCCAGCCTAGGCAAACCTCTGCACGAGTCTTTGCCATGGGCGAGAAGAAGTCGCTTGGCATGTTATTACTCTTACGTGCCAGCTCCATTTGCAGCAAAATAAAAGAGCGAGCTCTAAAAGTGAGGATCAGACCGGGCTGGCATGGGCCAGTGGCGGAGCCTCAACCTATAAACCCGGCCATGATTCGATTCCCCGTCCAGGCACATGCCAGGGTTGCAAGCTCGAGCCTCAGTGTGGGGCGCACAGGAGGCGGCTGATCAATGTTTCTCTCTCATCATTTGTTTCTCTTTGCCTTTCTGAAATCAATAAAAAAAATATTTTAAAAAAGATGATCCGTTCTCTGTGCCCTTAACTGAGTCCTTCCCTGTGCTGACCGCAGGTGGGAACTCCTGGCTCCCGGGATGGCTCGAGGGTCGTGGGTGCCGCTCCCCACACAGGCTTGGGAAACACACCCAAGTGTCCTCAGGGGGCGAAGACCGAAGGCATTGCCAACGCAGAGGGGAAACACAGGAAGCTGTAATTTTGCCCAAAAGCCATGGTTATTCTGATAAAAGGAGGGATACCGCCACCAGGGTGCCTAGCCCTCTGGTATGAGTTTTAATGTTTAGAAAAGGGGGAGCGGGAACCCCAGCACAAACCTAGAAGGAAAATGTTAGCAAGAGAGACCCCCACGTCTGCACCTCTGCCCCAGAGACGTACATACATGCTCAACAGAGGAAACAGCTAAACCAACTCCCGACGTACACTCTTATTTGAAAGTCCTTCAATGTTCTTAGGAATATTGCTTCGGTTGTAAGTTGCTCATAACAATAATCCTGAATTGGGGGGGGGGGGAATGGCCACTTTCCCCCCCCTTTTGAACCAAGTGATGCAAAGATGCTTTCTGGCCATTCCGGAAGAACGTTTTCAGAGAGAGAGGCGAGATGCAAGGGGTGGTGGACTTGAGAGACAGGAAGACGTTTTACAGAAGCCCGTGTCGTCCGCACGAACGTCAGTCCACGCTGCTCTTCCGAGGAGGTCAAAAGTGCAAGGCGGGTCTGACTTTCTGCTCCTGAGTAAACGGCAGAACTGGAGGAAGATGCGACCACACGGTTTAACATTCATCGTCCTTGCCGAAAGGCTTGAAAGCAAAAGGAGCCTTTGAAGTCGGACGCGAGGCGGGGTCCCTTGGTCACTGCCGGCGACACGCGGGCGCCCCCTCCTGTGCCCAACACCCAGAGACAGACCGGCGGGCAGCGTGAGGGGTGGGCGTGCTGCAGCCGACGCCGAGAGGAGTCTAATCTGAAGACACGTTCCCACAATTATGGCAAGTTCTTCACTTTCATGCTTTATTGAAAGTAAAATAGGAATCAAAGACAGGTACTGGTAAGCAGATTACGTCTCTATATAAAGAGTTACGGTTAGCTCAGAGCAGAATGCCGTCCCATGTGCTGTGATACAAATTCCTATGGACCAGTGCGTCAGGCATGAAACTCGAGCAAGGAGACAGAACAGAGTTTCACTCCCTCCCGTGACTATAAATCTCATATGTAAACATGATTTCCTGTTACTGCTACTAAACTGGTTTGATCTTTATTCGCCTTTCCCCCACCCCCACCCCTTAAATAGAAAACCTGAAACATTTCCTTCAAGTCTGAGGCCCTTCAGTGCAATCGGCTTTATTTGACACAAGGCATTTGGGACGGTCACTGTTGAATGGTTTTCTGCCTTTTGGAAGAGTCACGTAATGATTCAATTCTTAAATCCAGCTTTTCGTTAATGCCCTAACACGTCAATCTCCTCTTCCTTTCTGGTCATTTCTCAGCGGTCAGGAAAGGTCCGAGAGATTAATGTCCGAGAAGACCAGTACCTGGGGAAAGAAACGGGTGGAAGTGTGGTTATGAGCCAAACACGCAGAGCTTTCGCCCAGAAAGCACCACCCCAGGGACTATCCACCTTAACAAGGGCAGCACCTTGGTGCTGAAGAGCAGGAAAATATATACGCCACCCCTGGCTGGTTTGGCTCAGTAGATAGAGTGTCAGCCTGCGGACCAAAGGGTCCATGGTTCGATTCTGGTCAAGGGCACATGCCCGGGTTGCAGGCTCGATCCCCAGCAGGGAGCAGGCAGCCGATCAATGATTCTCTCTCATCATTGATGTCTCTATCTCTCTCTCCCGCTCCTTCCTCTCTGGAATCAACGTATATATTTTTAAAAATCAGCCCACTGTAGGTTTCCAGCTAAATCCCATTTCTGTTCAAAGGCACGCGTTGTCTTCGCGCAGTTAATGAGATTTGACTGACACTTTCATCTGATGGCCACTTTTCATAAAAATTCTCTCTCTGCTTTGGCTGTGACACCGGGGGTTTCTCTGCAGTCGTGATGCGCAGACAACAAAGGGGCGCTGGGAGGAAGGCTTTCCACAGGCCACTGGCTCTTTCACTCATTTCCTTTAGCAAAGGCAGCCGACATCCGATGCAAACCGGCTCCCGGGCAACGTCACAGCCTGCCTGGCCCTCTGGAGCCGGCCACAGCCGGTTAGAACGGCAACAGTAAATGCCAAAGGTCCGAATTTGGTGGATTAGTGACTAATACTGGTGCGTACAACTATAGGGGCCAGGATGTAGTACATGGCACTGCTGTGTCTCCATCTAAAGCAATAACCCAAGACATGCCTTAACTCTAAATAGATTAATGAAACCTTTTCACTGAACCTCATACAGTTCAGCAAATTCTTCTCCTCTAATTCTTATCAGATGCACACAAACTGTTTTGCTTGCAGATGTGACTGACAGGGTGAACTGGAAAGAGGTTAAATATAAACCTCAAAATGCCACTAGCTAACTCCCCAACCTCCCCCCTTCCCCCCCATCAGACAAGAGCAGAATGGACATGTGCTAGCAGATTCTGTGACCATACAGGCCCCATCTGAGGCCGAGTGCTGAAAAAGATAACGAAGAAGCTCGAATAAAAAATGCATTTAACTAAAATTAACTTCAGTCATGAGACTCAGATTGAATTAAAATTTAAAATCAAATTATAGCCTTCACTTTAATAGAAAATTACAGTATGACTCTGACATTCACGAACAGAACATGACAAATGTAACTTACCTTTAAACCCTTCTTCTGGCATACACACTGGGGGGGGAAAAAAATCCAAATTAGAAAGACTGTCGTGACAGAGAGTAAGTAACAAGATCATGTCAATGCCCAAAGATGAGGTTTAAAATAACTTTTAATTACTTAACCCATAATCATTACTTTTGAAGTTATGGGTGATAATAATCAGACGACATTCTTCGTTTGCACGTTCTGTACAGCTCAGGGAAGCCTGGAGACAACCCCGGGACTGACCTCGGAGCCGGACCCCCTCCCTCCACCCCACCCCCCAAAAGGAACCTTTTCTGACTCTTGCAGCCATTTCTTACGGGGTGCAACCTTTTTTCCCTTAAATCGCATGCTTCTATTGCCATTTCACTATTTTAGACAATTCCTCAGGGAAAGAGACCGGCTCCACTTCCTCCTGCCGACACTGCGGACTTTGTTGTTGGGCCGATCTCCAGAGCTCACACCACTGGCATTTTTTTAAACTTTATTAACGCTGCCTGCAGTTGGACCCTTTGGGGTACTGTGGCTGCACTGCTTGTCTGGTATGAATTTTTTGTTTTTCTGAGTTGGTAGATCTGCACTATTTACGAGTTTCATCTTCCCTACACCATCTCCAACTCAAGGGCAAGCTCTCAGAGACCCGTGACCTCAGGACAGTCTACCTGCCTCCCGCGGCTCCCACCCGCACCGGGTGCGCTGAAGTAACGGGCCTCAGCCTCAGCCTCTAGTTTGATTTCTTCACTGAGCTGAGACACACTCCAACTGCCCATCTGGGGTGCCGGGGAAGAGGCAGTGTGCCGTGGAGGGAAAGCAGTGGCTGGGAGGATCTGGGGGACCGCGAGGTGTCTACTGCTTCTTACAGTTTCCTAACCAGTTTCCTGTTTCCAGGCTCACCCCTCACTCCCACTTCCAGGGGCGCCGGGGCCTCCCATTCCTGTGTGCCTCATTGAGTTAGCTTTGCTTCTCGGTGACCTCTTCCATCTATAGCTGACATTTATTTCGGTTTTTTGTTTATTTGTTTTTCCCCAGGTCAGCTACATAATTAATGCTCTTCTCTCAGCTTTCCATTTACAGCATGTAGAACCCTTTTTTTTTAAGGTTAATAGTATTATAGATGAAAGCTTAACTACCTAATTCCACGTCCTTCTAACAAGTTAATCAATAAATTCCTACAATAGATTCATTCGTCTTTACCTTGCATGACATCATCCATTGCAGCATAATCAGCGATTGGTTCATCAGCCTAGATGACAAAGAAGACAATTCAGAACATAAGGGAGAGGCAGCCAGGAGGAAGTCTGGCCCAGGAGCGGACTATGTGGCCACAGGACACAGATCTAAACACTGTCCAGTAGAGAACCGGGTTCGAGCCACAGCCGGCCTGAGGATTAACAGAAGGGTGGCCTGCCTATAATGGGTCTAATCTCATCACCCACAGAGGTGCACATGTATGTGGCATGTTTTCCAGCTCCTAAAAACACCTCTAGAGGTAGAGGTTTAGATACCAAGGTTACTAAACTGATTTAATTAATGTGAATTCACATGCTGGTGGTGGTGGCCAAGTTAGGTAGGAATAAAAAGGCAGACTGGTCTTCTAAAAATACTAACTAGGTTAAAAATACATTTTTATCCTGCCTCACTAAAAAGAACAAAATATCCTGATCCTTGTTAGGGCAGAAGCCAGCACAGAGACCGAGCTTCTGGTGGGATTAGCTGGAAGGACAGGGGCCAATGACCAGAGGGGAATCCAGCTGTCCACGGGAAGCACAAACCCGTTAACAACCCCGCTGTTTCTAGGATTTCAGACAGGCCTCCTAGGACTCCACAAGTCAGAAGGCTTTCACAATGATCCCACAGAACCTACAGTTCCAAGAAAGTAGAAAGTGATCAGCAGGAGGGGTGGGCGGCAGGGTGAGGGTGTGTGTGTGTGGGGGGCAGATAAGGGTCTGCTCCATCATATCAGGGCCTGGCTTATCTCCCCAGAACTGAGGCGCTTGGGTATGAAAAGTGTCTATGTCACAGTTCAAACGCCCTACGGACATTTTAGCACGGTGGGGAGGCTTCTGGCCACATACACACAAAAGCAGCAAATGAATGTGATGAGTAGGTACCTCCAGACACGAGAACCACTGGGCGAATAAGGCTGATTCAATGATTCCCTTTCTTGGACAATTTTTCAGGAGCCCCACTATCGAAAACACCTCCCACACCCATTCTACCTAAAGCCAGTGTCCATAAGCTGGACAAGAGGACAACCAAGAGTACTTTGACAGTTGGGGCCAACCCTCGGCTCCGTGTGATTCCAAACACGACAGGCTGAGAGGAAACGAGCGAATGCTTAATAGCAGAAGTGTCGTTAATACCGCTGATACAGAGCTGGAGAACCGAGAAGCCAGCACGAGTTCGTGGCAGTCACCTGGCACCACACCCTGCCGAGGACCCAGGCAGCTGTAACCACCACTGCAGCAGTTCACACGTGGGTGTGCATCATTAAAACTTTCCAGAGGAAAGGGAAGGAAAAAACCTTCTAGAATCCCTCAGGGAAGAAACCGTCACTTACCTTTAACAAAATGACAGATTCGGGAATGACTCCAAGGGTGCCGAGGGTGGCGCTGTCATCGGTTAAAATCTTTCCATCAATGGAGAGATTCTGGTCAAAAGGAGCCACTGAAAATGCATGCATGATCTGAGAAAAGAAAAAAAAAAAGAGGAAAAAGTTGAAATAAATCAAAATGTGGATACTTATACCCTATTTGAATAGATTCCTTGAAAGATAAAAGAACTTGAGCACAAAAGACATTACTGTGTGCAGCCAGCCCACCTGCTACCTACCGCCAGAGGCTATAATCCCACCACATCTGGAAGCTGCCCTGGAGGGCTGGTAGAGGAACAATTGTACCCACAGATCCTCCAGTCCTGCGCCTATCACCTCTCCGAGGGGGGCGGGGGGGGGGGATCAAAGGAGCAGAAGGGGCTGGGTGAAGGCCCCTCTGGTCATGAGGCTTGGGCAGGGCCACTACTGTCCCTCAGCCCAAGTCCCACGGCCTTGTCATCATCAAGTCTTTACATTAATGAGCAGGCAATTTGGACTCTTCTTCCTTCTGCTCTGATTCCTTTAGCAAGCGGCCTGGACTGCACAGTTCAGTCCTTGGGACACATATTCTTAGACCGAGTCCTTCCTCTAGGAACCAACACCGGAATTCCTTAAGGTGAAGGACCCTAGTTCTAGCCAAGTGTTAAATCAAATACATTCAGAAAGACTACTAGGTATAACACACATTTTCAAACTCAGGAAAAAAAAGTTTTCATTTTTATTACATCCCGGTGTGCACTTTATCATGCTTTATAACTTAGTTACATCCTCGTGGGGTGCCTTCCATTACATGTATTTTTCATGACTCCTGTACCTATGCTAGAGGAAAACCATCCTACCTTTCCATGCACTCTCTTCCTCTACCCTTTGAAGCTGGGAAGACAGAGCCTAGCAAAGCAGTCTGAGCCAACTGTGTGTACAGGGGCCAGGAGATCTCCATGCTGGGACAGCTGGGACCGGAAAAGTGGTTTGAATGATGGCACACAGATAAATAGGAACCTCAAAAGGACATCAGCCCCTGAGAAACTAGCAGGGATTGATGAAACAGGCTACAGTGCACTGACATCACCCAAGAACTGCCTAGGAGGCAACAAGCCTGTTTCTGGGGAGGGAGAAGATGACAGGCAGGTCTGCCGAAGCCAGCCCAGCACACAGGCCCGGGACCTGTGAAGGAGGCAGTCACCCGGAGGCACCTGAGACAAGGACTGTGGGAAATGTCACAGCTGCTGGGCTGGAGGAACGCTGGCTCAGACCCCTAAATGCTCATGTCCCTGCACCACCCAGAGGACTAACGAATACCCCGGGACACGAGTACGATGGACGAGGGGCTGTGCTCAGACTTTATTATTTTGAGCACACAGACAAGGACATTAAAATTCACTCAAGAACTAATGAAACATTTAATAAGAAGCTAACCTGACAGATACCGTGGTAAATGCAAGAAAGATCAAAGTGACTGATGCCACCCTGGGGTTCCCGGGAGGGAGAGCGGCGGCGGCAGGGGTACCTGTAAGATCCAGGGGGCGCGGGAGGGAGAAGAGCCAGCCCTACAGCCGGAGGCCAGGGCAGGGTTTGTAGGAGAGGTGCGGTGACAGATGAACAAGTGTGTGCCCAAGAGGAGAAAATGATTTAGAACAAGGGAACAGGCTAATTAAAGACATGGAGGTCTTTGGTACAATAATCGATAAATCATAAGTACTAGGAGAATGCTAGAGTAGAACTACTATAAGCCTGTTTAACAAGTAGAAACAGCTTTCCTGATCTATAGAGAAAGAGGGAACAATGTTTTCCTAACAGTGAGTGGCTCCCTGCTGCTTGCTGGTGTGTGTGTGTGTGTGTGTGTGTGTGTGTGTGTGTGTGTGTGAGAGAGAGAGAGAGAGAGAGAGAGAGAGAGAGAGAGAAGGAAATGTACAAGCAATGGCTTCCACTGCCAGCCATTTAACCTGTGCCAACATTTCCTCTTTTCTAAGGCAGGCAATACCACCCACTCAAAACCTATTTTCGGAAAAATGAAATAACACAATAAAACACTGCGCATCCTTTGAGGAAGGAGATGAATAAATTATACTTCATTTACTTTATGGCATCATAGGTGGATAAATTAGTAAATTGGCCAAGCAAGTTTCTTCGGGTTGTAGAGAGCTGCAAATGGGTATGTCTAGGCTAAGCCATGGACAGTGTTACAAAGCTTGTCGACCTATTAACTTGGAATTGTAGCATTCCCTGGAGGAAAGGCTCCATCAAACACCTAAAAAAGAGTCTTTTCAAAAAAAACCACCCACCACAGACGCCAGTGCTGTCCAGGCTGCTGGGGCAGAAGGGTCACCTCCAGCTGCAGCTTCCAAAGCGACCGCACTGAGCAGCGAGAAGAAATGACATTTCCTGCCCTGTGTCTGGGCGCTGCTCGGTCACAGCGGTGCTGGAGCAGGTGGGAGATGAGAGGAGGGACCCCGTGAAGGAACCTCTGAACAGAGCTGCTTCGCTTGAACAGCTGCTGCCTTCTAACAACCCATCGGTGCAGGTTACACGCTCCGAGATGGAGGTGATTTCTGCTCACTCTTCTGACTTATTCTTCAAAAATGGCAGCCCACAATAGAAGCAGCACACACAGGCTTTTCAAATGCCGCCACCACAGGGGCTCTTTGTGTCCTGGAAAGGGTTTGAATGTTCGAGGTTTACCACTGACAGGCAGAAAGCCGGTGACAGAAGCGGGCTTTCTCGGATGGAAAAGGTACAATAAACAGAGGGGAGATATTGTGCCAACACGTTTATTTTCAGAGCCGTGGGTTCAACCGAGGGAAATACTGCTCCCCGGACAATCTGGAACACATAACACCCTCAAAGGAAGCCTGTACTTTTGCCTCAATTACAATGATAAATATCAGCAACAAGAAAAATGCGTAACCATTGAACTATGCCACATGAAAGCAGCAAAGAGGGGAATTCGGTCAGCTTTTTGGACATATAGCAGGGACTGAGGCAGATCAGGGGCCAGACCCTTTTCCCGGACATCTTGAACTTATCAGCAGGCCCCTTGGCCTGCGTTCTGAGATATACCGTTGGCATGCACCGAGAAACAACACTGCCGTAGAGCCTTTCCATATTGCCCACACTGCATTCATTACACTGATCTGTAAAGCGTGCATGCTTTTAGGGGGGTAGAGAGAAAAGGATGTAAAACGCACCTCTAAGAAACAATATGAAAACACCAGTCTGAGAAGAGAGGTGAAGGTAATTTTAAAATTCTGCCCAACCCACTTATCTGACATCAAAAAATATTATGATAAAAATAATTTCTGACTCATCCAATAAACAATTAAACAGCAGCCTTTTACATCACCTTAAATTTGACAGGCCCTGATAATAATCGGCTCAAATGCCCATTAAGTGGTCAAAGAACAGCAAACAGCCCAATCAAGTGAGAGATCAATTATTCTGGAACAACCCCAACATGTTAACAGACTGACACTCAATTTTCTCATTGGAAAGCTCCTCAGAACTTGTTCAAATTCCAGAACCCAAAAAACACTTTCATCTTCCTAGGAAGGTTCTTGTCTGTTCTAAAGAATTGTGGTCGTTTTAGAGAAAGTTATTTTAACGTTGGGGCCCAGCAGGCATTACTCTGAAACCAATAAAACCCTCTCAGTGGCTTGATACAGGACTAGAGATCAACCTAAAAAAAACCCGATACACATATAAACATGGGTGGAAAGCAGGAATTTATGAAGGTCCTTTGCATCCACAACATACGCAGTATTGTACTGTCCTCACCTGAATTTTTAATTCTTTCAATGTCTGATTAGCAGAAACAAGAAGTGCTTTCTCGCCACGAACTTTTCTATGTCGCATACTCCGTCGAATAACTTGCTTTTGATAGGCGATGTAGTTTTGATGCGATATCTTTTGTCTTTTTGTTCCTCCGTTGCTCTATAATAAAGATTCAAAACAAAGAAAGCAATGAAATGACCCACAATATTACTGGTGCTCTACTTACGGGTCCCCTAAACACTGAAGTTCAATGTCAGAAATAAGTCATGGTAATCAACCAAAGAACGTGTATGGATATAGTATGCACAACCCATGAACACAGACAGTAGGGGGGTGAAGGCCTGGGGCGGGGGAGAGATGACATATGTAATACTTTAAACAATAAATTGTGTGTTTTTTAAAAATAATATTTTCTTCTTATATTACTGTAAAAAAATACATAAAAACTCATTTTAAGCAGGCTCATGAATCCACGTGAGCATGTATATATTTTATACTGGTCTTAAGGAAAAAATAATAGGTATGA
Organism: Vespertilio murinus; assembly: GCA_963924515.1. Lineage (NCBI taxonomy): Eukaryota > Metazoa > Chordata > Mammalia > Chiroptera > Vespertilionidae > Vespertilio > Vespertilio murinus. The sequence continues at coordinate 11,695,812 of OZ004706.1, forward strand.
CCAAATGTCATTCTACATGACTCCTATAAATGCCTCACCAAGAGTCTTACAGAGGAGAACCAAGATGGCGGCGTAGGTAAACACACCTAAACGGCTGCAGTGCACAACAATTTAAAACAACAACTATAAAACAAACATCTATCTCCCCAAACCAAGGGAACACGGCTGAGAGGAAGCCCTACAACTAGACTAAAAGAGAAAGAGGAGAGAGAATCCAGGGCACAGGTACTGAAAAACTGAGGTGGGGGGCGCAGATGCAATACGGGCTGGCAGTAACAGATCCCGGCTGGAGGAGGGCGGTGCTTTCTTCAACCCGAAGAGAGAAAAGCTACCGTCTCTCTGAAATCCAGTTTCTAGGGAGAGGCTAGACCAGGGGTGGGCAAACTATTTGATTCGAGGGCCACAATGGGTTCTTAAACTGGACTGGAAGACCGGAATAAAAGCATGGATGGAGTGTTTGTGTGAACTAATATAAATTCAAAGTAAACATCATTACATAAAAGGGTATGGCCCGCTTTTTTGGCTCCGCACGGGCCAGATAGAACAGCCAAACGGGCCGGATCTGGTCCACGGGCCGTAGTTTGCCTACAGCTGGGCTAGACTGTCTGCCATCGGGTCAGAAAGTGAGGCTGGCTTGCTTGCAGAGCTGAGATTGTTTGCTGTGCTGTGGCACGAGACGCAGGGAGACCAGGACACCATCGGAGAGGCAGGGGACAGGCAGCCATCGCTGTTGGCCATGCCCCGGCCTAGTGACACCCGAGACTCTGCCCTGCAAAACCAACAAGCACGCCCAAGCTCCAAAATCCAAACAGCAGCTTTTGCATATGAATGGCCCTCTCTGTTGCAGTTTAGCAAAATTGCAACCTGGGGCAAACAGATCCAAGGAGGACAGGACTGCGGTTCACGCTGTAGCTCCTGCGACAGTACTGGCCTCAGACAGTAGCTGAACTGCACCTCACTGAGACCCAGAGAGTGCTCAGCTTTAACCCCTCACACCCATAAGTGACACATTCGGGAATCGGTCTCAGTGAGCACCAAAGCCCCACTGAAACAAGGCGTGTCTCCAGCGCAGCAATTCTTCCTTTATGGACACAGCAGGTCCTCACAGACAATTGGCCTGGAGGTCAATTCCTTCCAGTGTACCAACAGCAATCAAGGCTTAATTACACCAAGACTTTGCACTAAGCCCACAAAGGGATATACCAAAAGCAACCACCTCAGGTGATTGGGGAAGCGGAGCTATTGGCCCCTATAGGTCACGACCACACAAAGCCACTTCATCAATACAGGGAGGCAGCCAAAATGAGGATTCACAGTAGCATGACATGAATGGGAGAGATGGAGGAGAGTAAGTTACTGGACGACACACAGTTCAGAATCACATTTATAAGATTACTCAAGAATCTTCTAAAAACCTTTGAAAAACTTGATGAGACTTCCAAGAAGCTTGGTGAGACCTTCAAGGACCTTAATGAGAATACAAAAAAAAAAGGAAAAGGACCAGCCAGAAATTAAGCTTACAAAGTCTGAAATAAAGAATACACAAAAACTCAACTATAGTTCAACATGCCTCAAGAATCAAACCAAAGATCTGGAATATAAGGAAGCAAAAATCACCCACCACAGAGGCAAAAAAGAAAGAAGAATCCAAAAGTGTGAGGATAGTGTAAGGAGTCTCCGGGTGGCTTAAAGTGTACCAACATCTGGATTTTTGGGGTGCCAGAAGAAGAGAGAGAGAACAGGATATTGAAGGCTTAATGGAAGAAATAATGACAGGAAACTTTCGCTGCCTGGTAAAAGAAATAGACCTACAAGTTCAGGAAGGGCACAGGACCCCAAACAAGAGGAATCCAAAGAGGAACACACCAAGACACATCATAATTAAAAAGCTAAGAGCAAAAGACAAAGAGAAAATCTTACAAGCAGCAAGAGAAAAACAACTAGCTACCTATCATTCAGAATTGAAGGTCAGATAAAGAGCTTTACAGATAAGAAAAAGTTAAAGGAGTTCATCAACACCAAACCAGGATTACACGAAATGTTAAAGGGTATTCTTTAAGAGGAAGAAGAAGAAAAAGGTAAAGGTAAAAAATTATGAACAAAAAAAGGCATCAAAAACTTATCTACCAACAAGTGAATCTAAAAATCAAGAGAATTTAAAAAAAAATCTGAAGAACAAAATGGACTGGTGAATATAATAGAATCAGAGACATAAAAAGGGATTGGACTAATAATTCACAGGGGGAATGGGGTCTGAGGGGTGTGAGAAGAGATTGGACAAAAACCTTACAACTATGGATGAAGACAGCGGCAGGGGTAAGGGTGTGGGTGGGGTTGGGAATCAGGTGGAGGGGAGCTATTGGAGGGGGGGACGACATCCGTAATAATCTGAACAATAAAGATTTAAAAATAAATAAAGTCTTACAGAAGCCCTGGCTTGTATGGGTCAGTGGTTAGAGCATCAACCAATGTAACAAAGGGTCACAGGTTCAATTCCTGGCCCTGGTCAGGGCACATGTGGGAGGGAAAGAATCAATGTGTGTCACTCTCACATCAATGTTTCTCTCTCCTCCCCTTCCCTCCCTTCCACACTCTCTACAAATTAATGGGAAAAATATCCTCGGGTGAGGGTTAACAAAAAAACAAACAAAAAAGAACCCTTTCCCTGGCTTAATGAAATCTGAATGAGGTAACCATGAGGCACTGGAGTGTCAGCTGCGCCGGCAGAGCGGTTTAGGGGTCATTATGGACACAGATGCCACAGTCATTACCATGGGAGCCCCAGAGATTTACAAAGCGGAAGAGGATCAGGATGCAAACACAGAAGAGCATTTGTTTAGGGTGATGCCCACAGGCTAGGAACTGCACCAGGCTAGGTTCTGACAGCGAAAGGAAAGGTTAAGTAAACGTGGGAGTTCATAAAAAGTCAAAGCTGGTGAAACATTTTTCTTAATCTTGATTGACTATTGAAAGAAAAAGTAAAACTGAACTTAAATTCCACAATTAGGGAAAAAAACATCTACAGCAATGTAAAATTTTACTTCAGAAATACAAAACAACCAAATAACAAAGCCGTGCGCATTAAGTATGAAACATTTTTTTAATGACTGGTTTTAAATGGGTCTAAAAGCTTTTCCCAGAATTACTTTAAAAGCAAACAAACAAAAAGCCATAGAATTTAAATCCAACTTATCTGACAAAAAGCAGCCCGATGGTCTTAGATGGCTTTTAGTTACCTAAGTGATAACCAATACTGGGTTCATTATTAACCTAAATTGTAGATAAGGTCAGAGTCACAGGAACTAGGTTGATCTAGCTTAAGAGAAAAGAGGAAAAGAGATTTGTTCATCTCCATTAAGGACAAGTAGAAATCACTTGCTATTATGGGGATTTACAGCAGCGATTCTAAAAGCTATCTGTGTACCGAGATACTGTCATGTACAGTTGACCCTGAACCACACGGGTTTGAACTCTGCAGGTTCATTTAAACGTGGATTTTTTTCCTCCCAATAAATATATTGTATTTTCTCTTCCTTATGATTTCCTTTTATTTAAAAAATATATATTTCCATTCATTGTCAGAGAGAGAGGAAGGGCGAGGGAGAAACAGCAATGTGAGGGTAAAACATCAAGTGGTTAACTCCTGCACGCCCCCTAGTGGGAACCCAGCATGCAACCTGGGCAGGTGCCTGGCGGGAGGAGCCTAGGATGCCGCCCAGCCAACTGAGCCAGGACAGCCAGGGCTCTTCCTTATGATTTCCTGAATAACGTTTTCCTTCCTCTAGCTTACTTTTTAAAAATATATATATTTTATTGATATTTTACAGAGAGGAAGGGAGAGAGATAGAGAGCTAGAAACATTGACCAGCTGCCTCCTGCACACCCCCTACTAGGGATGTGCCCGCAACCAATGTACATGCCCTTGACCGGAATCAAACCCGGGACCTTTCAATCCGCAGACCGATGCTCTACCACTGAGACAAAACGGTTTCAGCTCTAGCTTACTTTATTGTTAAGAATGCAGTATATATTACCTGTAATAGGCAAGATGTGTTAACTGACTGCTTATGCTGTTGATAAGACTTCAAGCGAACAGTGGGCTATTAGGAAAGTTTCTGGGGAAGTCAAAAGTTATGCGTGGATTTTGACTGTATTCGGGGTCGGCAGCCCGAACCCAGTGTTGCTCAAGGGTCAACTCTGTTACAAAGAAAAGGTCTGAGGAGACTGGCATTCTGAAACGTTGATATTCTGGGACTCCACTCTTTTCTAAAGAAGGAAGGTTACACTTGAGATTTTATTGTGGGACAAGAACTATTTAAAACATCTTGAGTATTACAACTTCCAAACAAAGAGAAGGAAGACAGAAGAAAATTACAAAGTATAAAATGTAATTACAGCATAAAAAGCAATGTTTCCCAACGTTCTCTATCATATTTGTACATGTGAAATCTGTTGTCATCCACAACGGAAGAATTCCACATTCACTTTTGTAAATTGCTGTGGTTATGACCATAATGAATAAAACTGCATATTCAAAAAAGTCAGATTCCCCAAAGCCTAAGTCACTTAAAAATGTAAAGAGTTTTCTCAATACTTGGTAGTTGGAAAAGCAAAGCTTGAAATAACAGAAACTAAGAACAATAAGAACATACATGTCAAAATTTCCAAACTAGTTTAATGTTTGCCAGAAGGAACAGAGAGTGAGTTGGTGACCACAGGTAATAAACAATACAGGGAAAAGATGAGATTCCCAGTGGACTATTCCAACCATACACCTGAGAGATAAAAATTAAAACAAAATGGTATTGCCAGCCAAACAAATAAAAAGAGAATGAAGCTGTAAATCAGGATGGGTAAGCACCCACGTGCACCCACTCTTTTAGCCTATCAACTAGAAAAGGAAACAGACTTATTTGTAGATCTGTGAAGATCATGGAAGATGAACCGTGTGAGAACTTGAGACATGAAAAAGTTGACAACAAACAGGTTACAAAGGCAGAGAGCTTTGCAAACTCCTACCAAGAGATATATTATTTGACTCTGTCATCTCTCAAAAACCATCCCAAGGAACAGAAGGCATATATGCACATGGATATTCACAGGGGGATTATTTGCCATAGGAAACTATCCCCTCAGAGCTGTAAGCCTGCGTTCCTGTAAAATGTATACATGTAGCTCTGGCCCATGTGACTGTTGGTTAGGGTCGTCATCCCATGCATAGATTTCCAGTCAAAGCACATGCCCAGGTTGCTAGCTTGATCCCAACTCAGGAGTGTGGTGTGCAGGAGGCAACTAACCAATGTCCCTCCTTCTATTTGACGTCTCTCTCTCAAACCAGTGAAAACATATTTTGGAATGTACAGATCGGAACTGGCACTGAAGTCGAGGGCCCCCAATGCTGACGGACTGAAATACAAATTTGGTGGGACAACCTGAACAAGAGTGGCTGATCGCTGTCAGAGGGATAGCTCACAGAAGGGCACGATTTTGTTCTCTCACAGGTGCTTTACAGTTAACGTTTATGAGATGCGACAGCACAGAAAGCAAATGCTGACATATCTCTCTGCCAACTGGAAAACCACAGTAACATGTGGCTCGGGGAGACTAGGATTCAAGTCGAAGAGGGCTTTTCTGACTTTCTTCATCGATGCTAAAAATGAAACAGCAGGATCGGTGAGCACAAACAGGACAATTTCCCTTCTCACAGATACAGCGGATGATCACTATACCACTTACTCCGCCAGGGAGAATGACAGCCATCATTTGACTACCCTGTATTTTGGCAGAAAAAAAAAATCTCTCATCTGTTAATACTAAACTCTAGTAAGAGTAGAAATGCCATCAATTAAGATATCCATAGAATATCCTGGAACATGGTGGGCTGACTTTTGGAGATCAAGATTACCTACACTGTACAGCAACTGAACTTATTCCTAAGTTATTTCCCGTTCTTAACACCATTTTCCCAATACAACAGAATATAATCATGGAGGCAACTAACCAATGTTTCTCTTTCTCATTGACGGCTCTCTCTCAACCAGTGAAAATATCTTTTGAAATGTACAGATCGGAACTAGAACTGAAGTCGAGGGCCCCCAATGCCGACGGAGGCCTCCGTGGTTAGCTGCCTCCTTGCCAGCACAGCCAAAGGTATGACCAAAAAAGGAGAGGAGCTAGAAAATCCTAACAGAACTAGAAAAGGCTAATGTTAATATGGTCATTTGTCTACTTACAGACCCAAATATCTCATCTATAAACTCCATTATCAAATCCTGTTTACTTTATTTATGAGGAAATCTAAGATATAAGATAGCCTTTCATACTTGAAGATTCCATGATTAAGCAACAAACCAAGATGTGGGTCTTGTTTAGTCTTTTTTTTCTACCTAACAATTTGTTACTGTAATCCTGTAATAAATAACGGGGTCCACAGCTTTTCCTGGGAAAGAAATCAGGACGGCTGCTGCACGCCACCAAAGACGAAGGAAAGGAAGGGTGCTGAGGACCCTCGGGCACGGAGAGGCTGCCCTTCCTGCCAGCACAGCCGAAGGCAGGACAATGAAAAGCAGCTTCAGCATGTACCTGATTAAAATCTGGGTCCTTTTCTCCGTCTGGCTTAGCTTCTTCCTTATCCTCCTCTGTTTCGGAGCTGCTCACATTCAGCTCCGGGGCGGAATCCTTCATCACCTGCACGTGTGAGGAAAGCAGAGACAGGCGCGGGTCAGACCTAAGAGGATGAGTTACAGAGGGGCTTTGATTGGCCCCCGTTATCAAGAGGAGGGACTCCTTTATCACTGTCGGGACCACAGACACAACACAGGTTCAAGATTCAGGGGCTCTGTATCCTCTTGTAACATGTTAAGCTTTTGTTCTGTGGTTTATACTTGCATTTAATGCAGCCACCATAAATGTAAAGTGATCTCTACAGAACAGCCACTGTGGTCAGCTTGAACAATGATGTTATCTTGCAGCACTTCAAACATGCTCTACATTCCTCCCCGCACACTGATTGCCGGGCTTTTTCAAGGCTCAAGTGGTTCAGAGAGCAGGAGTTCCCATGCTACTTGATCTCCCTCAAGAGGCACAACTGTTCGTGAGGGCCAGGTCCTTGTCTGTCTTCTTCCCACTGCACCCCCAGCAGTGCGGCCATTCCAGACTCACAGGTGAGATTCAGTAAGTATTTGTGTGTGGAATATTCATTCCACCAACTCCACAAGCAACCACATAACTATTCATATTCAATCCCTGTCTAATTTTAATTCTTATACCAAAAAGCTCCATGGAAACAAAAATGTGATCCTTGGCAATCGTCTGTGAAACTGCCAAGAGCAAGTAAAAAGAAAAGAAGGGAAAAAAGGCCTGACCATTACCAGCCAGAGCCACAAGGGGGACTGGTACCTTCTTATTATCCACGACTTTATGGACATAGATGGTGGCTTGAGTGTATTCACGCAGGTCCCTCTGCTGTTGACACAGTAAGCCCTCCCTGCATTCCGGGCAGAGTTCTAAAGAAAAGTGAAATAGAAGTGGCTGAGGAATTACTATCGAAGACCCAAATAATTAGAAACATGCATCACAGTTACCAGTGAGTATTCATTAAACAATTACTCCTATTAACTGTTGAATTGTTGTACTGTTATATGCAAGTAGCAGTAACACAGAAACCCATTTACTATCCATAAATAAATGTACAAATCAATGTATGATGGGCCCCACGGGACCGTTACTTTTAAGGAGAGGACATAATACCCACATGCTTTTACTTCCCTTACAATGCCAACTACGCAAACCAAAAGCAGCATGAAAACTTACTCGGCTCAGAAATATACTGTGTTTCTGAAGGATTTACGTCTTCCACTGCAGTCCTTGTGATTTTAATTACATGATCCACAACAAACAGCTTTTGTATCATTTGCCACTCACTGGGCCAGATGAGAGCTATACTGTGCAAAAAAAACACAACATGCCTTAATCAGAGACCTGACGAAATCATCACAGCCAGCCTTCGATACAGAGGAACCAGAGGGGAAAGACACATGGGCAACGAGGGACAGTAGTCTGGGTGTTTGTTTCCACACAAACGAATGCTACCAAAGCAAAGAAACAAAATGAACTAAAATTACATGAATCAACTTGGTTAAATCTCAGAAACCTAAATTGAGAAAGAACATAGTTGGATATGATTTTTTTTACTGATTTTAGAGAGAAGGAAAGGGAAGGGGATGGTAGGAGAGAATAAGAGGAGAAGAGAAACATCCATCGATTGCCTCCTTAGGGACCCGAACCGGGACAACCACAACCTAGGTATGCGCTCTGATCAGCAATGGAACTGGCAATCTTTCAGTGCATGGTATGATGCTCCAACCAACCTAGCCACACTGATCAAAGCTAGAAAAAATTTTAACCATGCAAAACATTACTGTGCGTGCGTGCCTGCGTGCATGTGTGTGTGTTTAAACAAATCCTTTCTGAGATGGATAACTCTCAAAAATTCAGGATAATTTGACCCAGGGATCCCACTTCTAGGACTATATCCCAAGAAACTAGAAACACCAATCAAAAAGGACATATGCACCCCTGTTCATAGCAGCACAATTTACAATGGCTAAGATTTGGAAACAGCCTAAGTGCCCATCAGCAGATGAGTGGATTAAAAAAACTATGGTACACTTTTAAATTTCAGATGTATATTATGTATGTTCACAATCAGTGCAGATTCTACACAATGGAATACTGCACTGCTGTAAAAGGGAAGGAACTGCTCCCATTTGCAATAGCATGGATGGACCTGAAGATGCTAAGTGAAATAAGACAGTCAGAATAAGATAAATATCACATGATCTCAGTCATGTGGGATATAATGAGCAACATAAATGACGATCAAAAACAGATCCAGAGACAGAGAAGCATCAATCAGGTTGTCAAACCTCAGAGGGAAGGCAGGAGAGGGTGGGGTAAGGACAGAGAGATCAACCAAAGGACTTGTGTGTATGCACAGGCACCAGGGGGGTGAGGGCATGAGCAGGGTGTGGGTGGGTGGGTGGAGATGGGGAGATAAAGAGACATATGTAATTCCTTATCAATAAAGGGGGGGAAAATTCAGGACAGTGGTTACTGTGAGACAGTCGGGAATAAAAAGAGAAAAGGATGAATAAAAGGTTAGGTACTGAGGGCCCTTCAACTATATTTGAATGTAACTTTTAAATAATTGGTGGGAGAACCTAGAAGAAAATATATATATACTCTAAGCTTCCTGAACTAATGTTAAAAGTATTGATATAGAAGTAATAAACTCCAAATTCTAGCTTTGTCCCATTGGAATATTAATGTTTCAATTTTCTGTTCAGGGTTTACAGGCAAGGTCAGAGGCATATCTTATACTAGAGGCCCAGTGCACGAAATTCATGCATGGAGGGTGTGTCCCTCAGCCCAGTCTGCACCCTCTTCCGATCTGGGACCCCTTGAGGGTGTCCATTTAAATGGGCAGTCGGACATCCCTTTCACAATTCAAGACTGTTGGCTCCCAACCACTCACCTGCCTGCCTGCCTGATCACCCCCTAACCACTCCTGCCAGCCTGATTAACGCCTAACTGCTCTCCTGCCAGCCCAATTGCCCCTAATTGCCCTCTCCTGCAGGCCTGGGTTCCCCTCAACTACCCTCTTCTGCAGGCCTGTTTGCCCCCAAACGCCCTCCCCTTCAGGCCTGATCCCCTCCCACAACTGCCCTCCCCTACCAGCCTGGTTCCCCCAACCATCCCCTGCAGGCCTGGTCTCCCTGAACTGCTCTTCTCTGCAGGTCTGATCCCCCCCAACTGTCCTTCCCTACAGGCCTGATCTCCCCCAACTGCCCTCCCTTGCATTCCTGGTCCCTCCCAACTGCCCTTCTCTACTGGCCGATCACCCACAACTGTCCTCCCCTGCCAGTCATCTTTGTATTGGAATGATGGTCAATTTGCATATTACTTTTTTATTAGATAGGATAGTTAGTAACTGGTAACATAATTGGCGAATTTCATAGACAGCACCTTTGGAACCACGAGAGAAACAGAACAACATTTTGGTTTTCAGACCCTGAGATTCCAGCTCATTGCCATGCTGCCTCCCCTCCTCTACTTTATGAATGAAGTCTGGTGGCTGCTGCTAAAAGCCACCAAGACCCTGGCTGTTACGTGGTCCTAGGAAAGAGGCCCACCGAGAGACAGTGTTAGCAGCCGCTTGAGAGGAGAAAGCAGGGCTCCAGGGAAGAAACAAAGAGAAAGGTGCCCCTGGCCTGCCTTTTGCCTTTTATGGAGCAGCAGGTCTTTTTGTTTGTTTTTAAATTGCTCGGCCCTAACCAGTTTGGCTCAGTGGATAGAGCATTGGCCTGCGAACTAAAGGGTCCCAGGTCAAGGGCATGTACCTTGGTTGTAGGCATTTCCCCAGCAGGGGGTGTACAGGAGGCAGCTGATGGATGTTTCTCGTGTTTGATGTTTCTAACTCTCTATCCCTCTCCCTTACTCTCTGTATAAAAAAAAATAAAATAAAAATCAATAAAATATATTTGAGAAAAAAAAAGTTCTAGTACAGTGAGTATATGAAAGAGGGAAAACCCACAATTCAGCAAGGGACTAGATTCTTAAAAGTGACAAGAAAATTGCTAATCATTAGAAACAGACACATTGCATGAAGAGAAGAAACTCACAGTTTAGAATCTTCTTTGGTCATGGAAGCGAATGTAAACATGAGTCCCCCGTGGGGACACAGAAGAGCACTGTTTCCCACCGATGACACGGGACTGCATCTCGTAGGTTTCCTACTCAGATGAGACAAAGAGGATCAATATACCTCGCTACTGCATGAGTACACAGAAGAGTGCTCAGACAATTGCTTAAAAATGAGATATATTAAAAAGGATATTAGTAATTAAATGTTTCTCTTGATTATTCCTTTAACTTAAAAGAAAGCTTTTAGGCACATGCTGGAAAAAGTAACTAAAAGGTATCATCACCAGAGCCCATGAATTCTTAAACCACTAAAACCAACCCCCCAAAAAGAGAAATAGAAACATTTTGGATTCTACCTGACAAATTTCCGCCATTCTTCTACAAAGAACTGTGACACAATGTAGAGGACATCTGTATCCTAGAACAGGAAGTCGCATTAAAGCAGGCATCGATTCCTTGTGTTCTTAACCTAAACCCTTTAGTGGGGAAATGGGTTTTCCATGCACTAAGCTTTATGAATAAAACGGAAACACAGCCCGCCACCAAGAAACAGAGTGAAGAGTAAAGCCCCCTGATCGGACAAAAATTAAACAAAGAGAACCAGAGAAGCTCAGGGTTGTTTGGAAACAAACAATACAGCAGAAAAGCCCCTGAAACATAAGACGAATTCTGTCCTTGATGGGGACCCTTATATACCTCTGGCCAGTTACTAAGACAAGGTCTGCTTTTGTCCTGGAATAAATTCGGGAGCGAAGTCTTCTGCTCGTTTGCAATCATCTTATGTAAGGCTTCGTTTTCTTCCCCTTCTCTTTCTAAAATCTGAAAGAGAATGAAGCCATCAACCATCCCCTGCTGACAGCCTGGGACCTGCCTCCCCCACCCCCGGCAGAAGAAGGCTCATGCTCGGGAAGGGGCGCAGGGAGGAGACTCGTGCTGGTACCTTGCACTGCGAGCAGCACTCTTTGTGGCTGGGGAACTCGGGGGCCTTGGGGAAGTACTGCTGCAGTTTGCTCCAGGCCTCTTGAGAGACAAGCCGCCTTTCGTTTTCAGAGATGCACAACTCCCCTAACACACACACAAGAAAATTTTAACATTTAAACCAAAAACATCAATGTACAGCCTCCAAAGATGTTTCCTATTTCTTAAACCTAATAAAAATATTCTCTTCTCAAGTGTTTAATTCTCTCCTTCTTGGTTTCAGAAATCTCTAGTTTTATTTTATCTGATTCTAAAGGAGCCATTCCTCTATGTCCTTCATTGTATCTGTGGTTGAAAAACCAGGCGATGAAGACAGATGCAGAGACCAGCGCCGTGCACATTTCCTGTCTGTCTTCCAGCCGGAGCTGGGGCTCCCGGGATCTGCGCAAGGCAGGGCTGTGAGCAGCGTTTCAGCTCCGCCCACTCTGGCCTCACAACTTCCTGCGGCCTGCATTTCCTCCCGTTTGACCGTGCTGCCTCACTGAAATCGCCCTGAATTAAAGAGATTTTTTCAAGGTGATGTCCATTCTTTTAAGTTACTGATTCAAAGTTAAATAATAATCTACTGTACAACCGATAAACTGTGTCCAGACAAGAGCCTGTTCGTTTCCTGCTGCCGTCAGCCCAATCCCTGTGGATCTTTAAAATCCACAAAGAGAAAAAACAGGACCTGTCACCACCACCCTTCCTCTTCCTGGAAGGGAAGGCCATGGGAAGGCCCAAATGACAGAAACCTGCAGCCTCAGCAGCCCCTGCCTATCCCCCCACGCTACCTCTCACCCCAGTTGTGGGTCATTACCCAGAAAACCATCTGTAAGTTCCCAAGGCCATATGTTTTTCTATACCCGTTTGCCAGATACCTCCATGTTTGTTAAAAGTAATAAAGCTTTCTAAAAACAATTATCATTCTGCCCTAGCCAGTTTGGCTCAATGGATGGAGCACTGGCCTGTGGACTGAAGGGCCCTGGGTTTGATTCCGGTCAAGGGCACGTACCTCCACTGCAGGCTCCCAGCCCTGGTCAGGGGACATGTGGGAAGCAGCTAATCTATGTGTGTGTCTCTCACATCGGTGTTTCTCCCTGTATCTATCTTTTGCTTCCCTTATCTCTGAAAGTCAAATATCCTCGAGTGAGAATTAAAATAAATAAATAAAAGTATATATAAAAAAAATCTTAAGACACACACTGGTGAATATCACTGGTTTTAAAAAAACAATTACTAAAAAAAGTTTTTACTAAAATAAAGTAAGCATCTTCTTTGCTTTATGTGTTTTATATAATAATAAGTAAACTGAGAATCAGAAAAATTAATCTACCTAGGGATGTCACAGCTGATGAAAAAAGCTGGACTATGAACCCAGATATGTTCATTCAAACTCCAAATTCCTAATACTGATAAATATATCTTCATAACTGCCACCCTTAGCCTCTTATTGACCTTTGAATAATCCCAAGGAAATATCACTTTGCTTTAATAAACTTAATACCAGAGAAAAATGGGGCATAATGTAAAATTTAACTTTCTTTCTGAGTAGGCTATTAACTTAAATTTCCTCTGGGGCTATAAAAACTTACTCCAACATGCATACCCTAAGACATAATTGGGGAATATATTTAAAAGATTAATTGATTATCCAAACCTAGTATAGTACATCTTTATAGTGAAATATAATGCAGCTATAATAAGGAAAGGTATATTTCTATGACCTGATTTTCTAGAAAGCACTCCAAGGCAATTAAAAATTTTAAGCGGTTTATTTTTTTTCTCCATCTTAAAAAAAAAAAAAGGAAAAGGAAAAAACTCTTCCTCTTTACATGAGGGGTATAACCCAATTTGTTTAAAAAGGGGGGAGTTTGTTATAAATAATAAGATTTATTCATAAGGAGCACTTTCAGGGGGGGAAAAAAGATGTTTTTTTAAAACTGCATTTACTTTCAGTTGCCTCTTGAAGCACCACTAAACCACAGTAAGGGGAATTTTTAAAGAGATCCAAGACCATAATGATGGATGAACAGAACAAAGAGGGAACAACAGCAACAAAAATTTTAGAAGCTTAAAAGCTGAAAGATGAAAAATGAATTTTAAGTCGGCAAAAGTCAAGAAGTAACAAGATTTATTACACTGTACAACTGCCTAGAATTGCAGTCACCTGAAATACAGGTGGGACTAAAAACAAAAACAAAAACCACACCCAGAATGGGTTACAAGTCTATTGAGGAGGCGGCTACTATTTTCTGCCTCCTCTAGATCCTACAGATAACTGCCCCTCTACCCACAGGGAAGACCATACCTTCCCTGGTGACATATGCATCAGCCCTCTGCACCAGGGGCACAAAGCACAGAGAGGAGCGGGGCAATGAGCTGACAGAGGCAGCCTCCCAAGCCCTCCTCTCTCTACTACCCAGACAGGCACAGCCATGGCTGCATTTCCAGGCAGGAGAATGGATGCCTAAGGAGAAACCTGAGCAGCCCCAGAGCAGATACCGACATCGGGGATTCCCCAGTGAGGCCCTCCTGGGTGCACCCGGCCGCCACAAGCACCTCACACGTGAGGGAGGAAGGGAGGTAGGGCCTGCACTAGGGCAGGCCAGTGTGAGATGCCAGTGAACACTGGAAATAAAAATCTCACACGCTGCCAAAAGGGAATGAAAAGAATCAATTAGGCATAATGGACAAATGGCACAATGAAAGCTAGTGCAAATCCTTTAAATTTCTGAAGTAATTTGGGACAATTATGCTTGTAGGTAAAACTATCCATTAAATGTGATCTTGAGCAAATGACACTTAAATCTCTATGCCTCAGCTTATTTACTCATCAGTACAATGGATATGACAGTAATACTGAACTCTTGGTACTGTTTTATAGACGAGTTAATATCTACACTCAGGAAGCTACCAGCATAGGTATAAACATTCAGAACATGCCTACTATCCTCTCACTACTACTTGTATTCAGTACTACAATCACTACCACCATTCCACCACCATCACATTCTAGGAACAAATCTATGTATATAAAAGGCTAACATGCAAAGTGTCTGTCTGACTCTCAGACCAGTTGCTGTGACGTGCACTGATCAACAGGGGGCAGGTGCTCCATGCAGGAGCTACCAAGCTGCAGTGACTTGGCAGAGGCAGTTCTCGGATGACACACTCTGAAACCAGAGAGCTGGGAGGTGTCAAGGGGCTGAGCAATTCCACCTCCAGCCGAGGGTTATATTGTTTCGAGGGTTATGTTGTTACGGGGGCTCTATCAGCCCGAATCTGCACAAGCACACTTGTGTTTCTGTTAAACACCCTGTACAACAGCAACTTTGCAGAGTGCCTTCTCACACTCCGGGACTCCTCAGGGGAGGGACAGCAGGTGTTTTTTTTAAATATATATTTTATTGATTTTTTTTTTTATATAGAGGAAGAGAGAGGGATAGAGAGTTAGAAACATCGATGAGAGAGAAACATGAAACAGCCCGAAACCAAGGTACATGCCCTTGACCGGAATTGAACCTGGGACCCTTCAGTCCGCAGGCCGATGCTCCATCCACTGAGCCAAACCAGTTTCAGCCCAACAGCAGGTTTTGACCCGATCCCTGCAGACCAAGCCAAGGGGACCCTTCCTGCCGGAGGAACCTACTCACTGCACAGACACCAGGGAGGGAGGGATCACAGGAGGTTGGCTCCAGGGCCTGCCTGACCCACTTTGCTCAGTCCCACCCCACTGGCCACCTTCTAATTAACTTCCTTTCAATGTGCACAAACCCACGCACCAGGTCACTAGTTTTAATATAAACCTATTGAGTGAAGTTAATCTGATCTCATAGACACAGTACATGGACTGGTGATGTCCACAAAAACAGTAGTTGACAACTATCCTTTAGCAAGAAAAGGCTAACAAGTACCAGATCAAGCTAAGGAACTAAAAAACAGCTCAAGTACAATATCTGCTGAGGAGTGCAGCGCATGTCCTGAAATCACATCCAGCTCTGCCAGGCTTTCTAATCAAAACTTTAATACTGAAATGACAAGATGAGACAGGAGGTGGGAAGACAGAGCAAAAGTCAGTGGGCGAAGGAATGAGTTGACAATCTGAGTTCTGGTGCTGTTTCAACTGTGGGGCAGATCACAGATCAAGCATTCCTCAGCTCTCAAAAAAGGAAGGCACTCATCCTAGGTCCACATCATGCTGTGAAGGTAACATAAGAGATGACAGAAAGCGTTTCGAGAAAAACTCATCTACTTTTGGCCATTTACTCTGCCTCCTCGTTTATTTATTCAATCTGTCTACCACCCAGAAGGCCACCTCTCTCACTTTTGTGCTCCTGCTGTGAGTTAAAGTATTAGGCGGACAAACTGGGCTGAAGGGATGGGACGGGAAGGAGAGATGGGCTTGGCATGCAGAGACTTAAATCCAAATCCCAGGATGGCCCCCTCACCGCCTCGCAGTGTGGTAAATGAGAATGCCACTTAGCTAGTAAGCTGAAGCGCAGTGAGAAAATATCCAGAAAGACCAGTCTGCAAGGACCATTCAGGGGAGAATTGTCACCACTGTCATCAAGGACCCTCAATATAAAAGGGCTAGAGTGCACGAAGGTGTGAGACACTACGTATTGGTTCATGATGAACCAATGAAGGAAGAACCAAAATTAGGAATTTATTAGAACCAATGAGCCATCTGACATTGGGCAATATTAGCACCCAACAAGAAGCACACAGGCCCGGGCTGCCGTGGCTCGGCTGGTCGGGCTTTGACAGGTGCACCAAAAGGCTGGTGCTCAAAGCGGTGAGGGGTCCTTACATAGTAGAAGGTTTTGAGAAGCAGAATCCTGCTTGACTTTTAGAGTACTAACAGAATGGATAATCATGTCTCATATATAAAGAATCCCTTGCAGAAAATTACTTATTAGCAGCGAGCACTAACTAGGACCAAATAAATACATAAATTAATAGGAGTGTCTAAGAAACTAAACCAAAAATACCCCTAATAATAATCCTATATATTAAAACACTAATATGCAAATCGACTGGTCGCTTTGATGCGCCCCTCAGTCAGAAGCCAGGCTCGCGGCTGGTGAGCGCAGTAGGAACCTCTCCCACCTCCGCAGCAACACTAAGGAACAGGGAGCCAAGAAGTAAGGAGCAACAAGCAAGCAGGCGGTAAGGAGTGAGGGGTTCCTCACAGCGAGAGGGCACATACTGGGATGAGCCCACACCCCCATTAAGAAACATATGAACACTGTTCTCAAAGTGTTCAAACTGGACAAAGACAGTCATGGGGAACAACTAGAAGTCTTCCTTTCCACTCAGACAGCCCTTCAAGGAGACAAGTGACCAAAAAGTTCCTTCTCCACTAAATGTAAGAAAGATCCTATTTTGTATATATACATATATTGCAAGGAGTGAAGAAAAGATGTGTGAGGCATTGGTCTGAAAACAGGCAGTAGAATCTAACAGTTAAGAAGGATATGAGAATGGAAACATCAGAATCAAGTACAGTTTAGAAAAACCATGGCTGCTGTATTATGGCCTAATTCCTAAGAGAAAGTACAAAACAGTTAACAAAATATTTACAATATGCTCAAGTCTGACAACGGAAGATTTATGCTTCTAGCTTACCATGTGGACACAGAATGTCTTCATTAAAATTTAATTCCTCCTCTTCTTCTTTTCTTTCTTCCTTTGATTCATCTAATCAAAGGAAACACAGAGAGTAACTTGCTCTGGCTGTTGTATTTAAAGGTCAAAGTAGCAGAGATAATACCCTGCACAATTTTGAACAAAGAAAACGTTAAAACATTCTTAAAATTTGACCCAAGCAATTCCTACACAGTTCTGCTAAGTGTTATATTTCTTTCCTTGAAAAGGAAAGAGGACTATCTGAATGGCAGTTTAACTTTTTAGAGAATTAGATTATGCAAGAAAATGTACCCTTTTCCCCCAAAATTTAAAAGTAATTTACATATCCTTCCATTAATTCTAGTCAAGGTGTTCAGAACTGTGTCATCAACCAAGTTAATAATCTACATGTCATGTCATTCTCTTATTTTAAGGGCTGAACAGAAAGCTTTAGAGGCCAATGAAATAAAAACCTAACCTTTAATGTCAGACACATATATTAAGAACTTTGCTTTTCCTGTTAACATTTCTCTCCCAGTACCTACTTTTCTTACCTGCCCACGCTGTATCAACATCAATTTTTAATTTTACATACCAGGAACATGATCAAACAATAAAAGTTATAAGTATCAGGAGATCAGAATAGTTATAATATCTATGGGTTTTCCAAGTTAAGACACAATACATTTTTAATATAATTACTAATAAAGAATAATGTACAAAATGTTAAAAAGTTCAAGTATAGAGAAATGAGCAAAGGAAGGACATAATCAGGTAACTCTGGCATCTGTCATATATGTACAAATTAACAACTCAAATATATGAGGAGGGTCACCCTCAGTGATGGTTTTAAAAGGTATAAGCTTTGACACTGCTAAGTCATTTTTCATCTTTATCTGTCTGGAAAAAAATGGATGTGACTCTGTACATTGAGGAAAGCATGAGGAAATTTACCACTGTGTGTCAGTTTATAGCAATTATATATGGAGATAATTCTATGGTCCGGGAATTTCTACAAATTCATTTGAACTTCAAATTTAAGTGTTAAAAATCCTAGTTTAAAACTAGTAATGGCTTTGGTGTTTTTATTTTCTCAAAAGGGCTGTGACACCAAGGCCACACTGAGCAAAATAGAATGACATATGGTTGAATGCATAAAATGAAAGTATTTCAGTAAAATGGTTAAGATTAAAATAGTAAAAATACATGTAAATATTATTTGAAGATGAGAAATGAAATAATTGCTTATGGATCACTAATTTACCTTCTTTATTAGTAAACTGATCAAACCTCTAGTTTCCATTTTTAATCTAAAAATAGTTACTATGCCTTCATTTTCCATATCTTATAAAATATTGGTTATAAAATTAAGTTTAGTGGTTTACTGAGACTAACATAATTTCCTATTTGAAAGCATAGCTTAAAAAAAAAAAGTTCAGCCCTAACTGGTTTTGCTCAGTGGATAAGGGTCCCGTGTTCGATTACGGTCAAGGGCATGTACCTTGGTTGCGGGCACATCCCCAGTGAGGGGTGTGCTGGAGGCAGATGATGGATGATTCTCTTTCTCATCGATGTTTCTAACTCTCTATCCCTCTCTCTTCCTCTCTGTGAAAAATCAATAAAAATATATTTTTAAAAAAGATATAAAATGACAGGGATGGGAATCAAACCGATTTTTACTGAAAACAAATGTTTACAATTTTGTGGTAGAAGTCACAGCCACTGACACAGGCTTCAGAAGGTACCTTTATTCAAGGCGTTGCCATTCACTTTTCCATTGCTTTGGTCTGCGTCACCATCTTGCTCATCGAGCTGCTCAAGAGCCAGCTGGCGCCAGCTGCGCAAGGACGATTTTCCCACCCAAAAGCCATCGCTGCCGAGGAACAGAGAGAAAGTGAAATCATGCATGTCACGTTTCCTCACATCCTCCCCTCCCTTTCTTTTTCCTTGTAAAGGGCACAACTAAAAGGAATCTCAAATATTCAAATTCTGCTGTTATGTACACAATTTCTCTAACCCACTTCTTCATTTAGGCCATTTTTACTCCTTATTACTGAACTGCAGGTACTGTCTCCATCCTAAACCTTACCCTGCTTCTCCTAAGCCTCATTTACATTTATGCCGATCACATCAATCAAGTGGCTGCTTTCTTTCACTTGATTACTATTCATAATTAGATACAGCTGTGCCTCTAAGTATACACAGACACACTCACATATATACATCCATGTCTACACATAAACACACATTTAGGCTGTTTGTGGAATGACTAAAAATGGTCAACTAGATTAATCTTTGTTTGGGCAATGCACAACTTAAATAAAATCCAGACATAATGAATGCCACCTGACTCTGTTGTATCTGAATCCACAGGTACTATTGGGGGGGGTGGGGGGGGAAAGACCTCAGCAGTGGTCGCCAACCTTTCGGGCTTTCAGACCACCGGTGGGCGACCACTGCTCTAAAGGACCCTGGATGTTCCTTTCCTTTCTTTCTCTCTCAATCGGATTGACTGGGGTGGGCTGCATGTTTCTCACAAGGATGCTCGGCTGGGTACCATTAGTTAACACACATTCTTCATTCTCCAGATCTAAGGCGGACACCACCAGACCAGGCCAGGTGAAGTTCCACCACGGTTTTCTATCTATAATTCCATGCCTGAACACAGGCTTGCACCCCTGCCTTGTTCTGACCAGGCCTTAGGTCCACATCTCTGCTTCTGTCTTTCTAAGGATGGGATACTGTCGCAAAGGCTGTGTGTGACTCAGCTTTCTGCATCTTTAGCACACTGGCAATCACTGCAAAATTTAATCTGGCTCTGCCATGTACATCATCACACTTCTTTCTTTAAAAAAAAAAAATCCAATCCCCTCATATCTAAAAATAATCAGCTACCAGGTTAGTTCTTCTAATTGTTTTTTCTTAGTTTATCATGAACAATACACATGATGGGACATACCCCTTTATTGTTGTTTTTAGCAGATTAGTAACAGTTTTATAATCTTCATTTAGTTGGTTCTTCAGCCGCAACATACGACAGCGTTCTACTACACATTCCTTACACAGGGCTTTCACTAGGGCCAGAGAGAATGAAAGAAAATAGCTTATTCACATACAGGTTTCCTGTTAAGAAAATGTTTTCACCATTTCACAAAACACAAAAGAATTCTAAACCAAAGTCACAAATTCTGACAACATAGCAAACTGATATATATCACCCTAGCTGGTTTGGCTCAGTGGATAGACAGCCTACGGATTCAAGGGTCCCGGATTCAATCCCCAGTGGGGATGTGAGCAGGAGGCAGCCAATTAATGATTCTCTTTCATCACTGATGTTTCTTTCTCCCTCTCCCTTCTTCTCTGAAATCAATAAAAATATTTTCAAAAGGCAGTGGTTTCTAAACATTTAAAAAAAAAAAACAGCAGAAGGTACAGGTTTAGAAGGTAGATGATTTCAATTTTTAATATACTGAATTTAATCCACTCTGCCCAAATGTTTACATTTCTTTATGAAATCAGTAATTTTAATGTTAGTGAAATATTCTACCTTTTTTTTCTCTCTCCCTTCTTCTCTGAAATCAATAAAAATATATTTTGTAATTGAGATATATCCTAAATTATTTCATAATATTAATATCAACATAGTAACACTGCTGTAAGAGATAAAATGCTATAAGTCAAAACTATCTGTACCATGAAATGCAATTTTTACAGGGTTTAGATGCAAATTTCACAAGACCCTAATCAAATAATGGTGCGGTGGGGAGTCGGTGCATGTGACACCCATAGATGTAATGTTAATCGTTTTAAGAGATTCATGGGAACACTTCAAAGCCCACAACAGGAAAGGGAAAACAAAAGGCAAGGCCTGCTTTAAAGCACAGTGTGCCAGGAATCGTAGAAATTTGACTTTTGGGAAGATCATCTCATTGCTGTTTATTGATTGTGAATCAAAAAGCAAAGAAAACTCCAGATGTGCACAAGCCCTGGAGCATATAGTTAAGTGCCAGTTTTTATGCAGAAGCGGTACATGATCAGAAAATAGCATTAATTTAAGGGGGAAAGCGGCAGTAGTTTCGTTTAGTAGACTCATCTATAGATTGGGTGGGGGGTAGGAGGTGGGGGACTCAGGTGCCAGTTAAAAAGAAATATTATGAGAGGTAACCAGAACCAAATAGATTATGGACTCGACGTGGTTTTTTATACAGCTCTATCTTCAGGGTAGAATTACACAGATTCCATTCACAAGCTAAGTAACAATCCGAAGATCTCATACTGTTAGAAGTCACTGTAGCAGGGATGCATAAGATCTATAATCAACTAGACCAGGCTTCGAGTACTTTGATTTAAAAATATACATATATGTTTAGTAGTTTTTAGAGACAGAGAAACATCAATTTGTTGTTCCATTTATTACATGTATTTACTGGTTGATTCTTGTATGTGCCCTGACCAGGGATCACACCTGCACCCTTGGTGCATCAGGTGATGTTCCAAATGACCTACCCAGCCAGGGCTCAAGTATGAAGCGACAAAACACCACCAGATGATTTCCTCAAAAGTATCCTATTCTGCCTAAACCGGTTCGGCTCAGTGGATAGAGCATCTGCCTGTGGACTGAGAGGTCCCAGGTTTGATTCCGATCGAGGGAATGTACCTTGGTTGCGGGCACATGCCCAGTAGGGGGTGTGCAAGAGGCAGCTGGTCGATGATTCTCTCATCGATGTTTCTAACTCTCTATCCCTCTCTCTCCCTTCCTCTCTGTGAAAAAAAAAAAATCCATTTTTTAAAAAAGTATCCTATTCTGTCTACTTTGAAAAAGGAAAAAGTCCATGGAGCAGTACCCGTTTCTTTCCTATCATCATAAATATACCATGTATATAATGCTATTTCTACTTTCTTTAGTAAATTCTTCTCGCAGTGTAAGGAACGTTTGGTCTGGCTTAGTTTGGGTCCAGTGACCACGCTGAGGACCTACAGCGTCGCTCTTTTTCCAGGAGAGAAGACATCGGAAATTACCAGTGAGCCTCGGTCCTCCTCCGTATCTACTGTAGAAAACGTCGGCTGCGTATTCTGATATTCTCTTCATGATCGATATTTTATCGGGATGCAGCTTGTCATGGGAACAAAGGCAGGCGTGGTTATCGATAGGCTTGGTAGGTGTTGACTCGTCCAACCACTTCTGCAGCCACTCGAGAGAGACGAACTCATAGGGCTCTGAGGACGAGAGCAAGGGAAAGAGCCTATGTATTTTCACAGCCTTTTAATTAAGCGATACATTCATTTTTTTCTCAAAAGACAGTGCAAACGCTGTCCAAAGTTCGCAGAATCGGAAGAATCGTTGTTGAGGGGGAAATGCCGGATCAGTACGACACAGAGCTCCATTAACTACCCTGCCCTTCCTCTGGTTTCAAGCTGCTGTGTGAGAGGCCGCTGGTGACGGGGTGAGTCTGCTGAGTGCCTAGGCGATCGGCTGGTATTATTAACCACATTCTACAAAAGAGGTCTCCACAGAGAGGAGTGTCTTGCTTGAGAGCACAGCAGAGCTTTGATCAGGACACCGTGATTGCTGACAGCCGCTCCATGCTGGCTCGCACATCACACCACCTCATCCCCTACTGTTTATTCCATAAAACCCTTTTCATCAATACACAACATACATCTGAGGATTAAAAGAGGCCTGACGGAGTTCTAAGAGATTAACCCCATCGGCTGTGACCGCACTTTAACGAGCCTGTTTCAATCACTGGACTTCTCTTCATCCAAGGTGATACGGGCATATGGAGGAAAGGGTAACTGATTTCCCCACCCAACTCATATCCTGATCTTTTTATTATTTGTTTCAAAGAAATAAGCGATTTTAAACGAATTCCAGGATGAAATACATTAGCATTGAATTTCAATTTGAAGTAGTAAAATTTAAGGGGAAAAAAAACCACAAACACCTCAACCTGAGCTTTAATTTGGGAAAATAAGAGTCCCTGAGTTCCCTAAAAGCCAAAATTAAAGGTAAAGGGCCAGCTTTGATTACTTACAAAGATCTCCAGTGAGTCCAAGCATAAAACATAGAAGAAAACATACAGAGGTTGAATTTATATATTTGTATTATGTACTACTTCTGATGAGATCTGAGGGATGGACAGTTCACCTCAAAGCCCATTTTGAGCAACGTTCTACTTCTCTTGAGTCACAAATCTAGAAAACTAACTCCCATCTTACGTTTAGCATAAAACACTTCAACATTTACAAAAACAAAATTCAGAATTATTGGGAGTCTTGTTTGTGATAAAACGATACTGATCAGCTCAGACACAGCTGCAGGGGAAGAGCAGGTGACGACAAGCAGAGACCAAGGTCTCATCCAAGTTCTGCCACCAAAAAACTGAACTTGAGCAAGTCACTTAAACTCTCTATGCTTCATGTCTTTTATTTGTAAAATGAAGGTAATAATACCTGCCTTCTACCTACCTCACAGGGATGTTGTTGAATATAAAAGATAAGATATGTGAAGCATTTTGAGCTTTTTGGAAGAAAAGAGATACAGAAAAGTTAATTATACATTCATACAATATATAAAAGAGGAAACCTTAAGATTTAGTAGAGGTTACATGGCCATGGCATTACACGACACATAATGATACGGTTAATGAAATTTAAAATACCTCTCGTTGTTATTTGCCACTTATCAAGTTTTACTTGGCAGGGATAGAGTTAAGAAAGCGAAATCCCTCTCTAAGAAAGGAAAATCAAAGTTTTAGCATGTCTGACCTTTTCCCAAATAGAGTCACATCAATTAAAATTTAGTAATCTGAAGGCTGTCAAAGGAGGGAAAACGGATTTCTACACGGAGCAACTTTCAAGAAGGATTCACCAGGTGTTCCTTTTTCCCCCACAGATGGGGAAGTATCTGCTGTTTCCAAGTGAAAAAAATAAGCCATAAGAATCTTGACCTTTGTAAGAAATAGAGGGAAACTAAAAGAGCAAATAGCATTCCTTGACAGCGGGTGTCTGCTGGGTCCAAAGCCCAGAGCGACTCTACCCTGGCCCACGCAATGGCAATGAGACTCAAAGGCAATTAGTGTTAAGACATTTTCCAGTCCCCTACCAGAGTGAACTTCCCAGTGAAGCTTCCTTTTTGGGTTCAATGCACTACATGAAGGTTAGAAAAATCACATGTGGTTTATAGTGTGGGACAGAGCAGACTGGGCCTATAATTCCGGTGTAAATCATACTCCCCAGGTATGCAGATATGGGTGCCAGTTTCAGTGTGCTGAGAAACCCATGGGAGGAAGTGACTGAGCTCTTTCTTTCCACTTTCCATCCTCATCACATTAGAGTTGGATCAATCACTGCCCAGAGCATCCGTGGCAGTCAAGGTCTAGCTTACGTTTTAATGGTTAGGTCAGAATCCACTTATGGACCGCTTTTTACATTACAAATGTTTCTGCCCGAAAGAAAGGCTCCTGGCAGGTTCTCAAAGATGTGCTCTACACTTCTGTGATTCGCAAACTACCTAGGCATTGCCTTCCAGAGGCATGGGTAAGCCAACTCGCCAAATGGCGGTGAACACTCTTTTTAATGATCAATCCGGAGATGACACACTGTATAAAATCTCAGCATTTGCAAACCAGCAAAGCCATTGTTACAATATTTACCAAAGGGAAATGCACATTTGGGTTCAAAGTTATAATATTTTAATGCCTGGATTTTGAACAAAATATTTTCTTTTGGAACATTATTAAGTCTATAAAGGTTGAGTCATTAAAAATATTCAAAATACTTTATCTACATATAATTTTTTTATCTACATATAATTTAAGATTATTTTATTACAGCACAGTCCTTACAGACAGAATGAAAACAGCCAAGAGAAACATAAACATGCGCTAACTTGACACATAACATCTTTGGACCATGCAGATTTATAGAGTGGTTCCAGCCGAAACCGGTTTGGCTCAGTGGATAGAGCGTCAACCTGCAGACTAAAGGACCCGGGGTCAATTCCGGTCAAGGGCATGTACCTTGGTTGTGGGCACTTCCCCAGTAGGGGGTGTGCAAGAGGCAGCTGATGGATGTCTCTCTCTCATTGATGTTTCTAACTCTCTATCCCTCTCTCTTCCTCTCTGTAAATATATATATATATATATATATATATATATATATATATATATATCAATAAAAATATATTTAAAATGTATATAGAGTGGTTCCAAAGAGCATTTTCCTTCACACTCCTTAAATCCCTTTCTCTTGTCCAACGAATAATGCAAACAGACTAAAGTTCAATAAACTGACTCCCAGTTCCAAACTCCAATGACTGAATTTACAACTTTGAATCATATGTTCATTTCCAAATGATTTCCAAGAAAATTAAAGTCAGTTTAATTTTTTAGGACAATCCCAACCCTTGGAACAGAATGACAGTAATCTCAGAATTAAGTCATTTACGAAGAACTTTTAAGCCCTGCCCAGTGTGGCTGAGTTGATTGGAGCATTGTCCAGTACCTGAAGATTTCGGGGTCAATTCCCTATCAGGGCACATACCTAACGTTGCACGTCTGATCATCAGTCAGGACATATAGGCAAGGCAAGGCAACCAATCCATGTTTCTCTCTCCTTTCCCTTTTTTCTAAAAATCAATGAATCAATGAATTCATCCTCCAATGAGGATTTAAAAATAAAGAACTCTGAAGAGGTATTCCTCAGATTTAGCCATTTATATTCATCTTTTGTTTAAAGTTGTAACAGTAATGGAAAATTAAGATTATAAAAATGACAAAATACACAAATACAATTATGCTTGCATATTTATGTTCTAAAATTAGGATTAAATCGCCTCTCTTCCTTAAGTAGAAATTGGGTTTAGAGGAATTCATGTCTATGAAAGGGCTAAGACAATATATTATTACAAATGGCATGCCAGCTTTAAAAAGTTGAGGTTTCCTTTTTATATTAAATTTCAAATTAATCCTAAGAAACAGTCCTCATATAAATAAGAATGCCAGTTTATACTGCAAGGGTACTAAGTACAAGGAAACCAAATAGCTGAGCTGCCGCTATAGTAACCCAATCCAATTTTTCCTTAAGAACGAACAAGTTACTATCTATTTTGTTTATATGAAGAGTGCTGACCTAAACCTTATAATTAAGAGCTTTCTGTTTTGAAAAGTATATGATAATGAAAATTATATGAAATGCTACACATCACATTAGGGCTGGTTTACATGGCAATTTTATAGCACATAAGGCTGGCATTAGTGAGTTATAAGACAGGGAAGGGAAAAACTCATACACATTTGTGAACATAAAACAAGGCACTCAATGGCAACAGTGCTGTCCCAGAATATCTTACAGACCAGCTCCAGCAGGTAACCTTTGGTACAGCTCCTTAACCTCTTCGTGTTTTGCTTTTCCTTTGTCCACACTTTGCTTACGCATCTCGGCCATTTCGATACACCACTCTTCAAACTTGGAATTATCCCGATCTACCAGCTCTTGAAGAAAGGCTATTCAAAGCAGAAGGAAAGAACAAAACCACTTTATCCTGTTTTCTAGACACCGAACCACGCCGGTCTCTAAATACATCAAACACTGGCTCGTATGTTGGTGGCAGTTTCCTACTATGGTCTCCTTTTCTGTTAGAGAACCCAACCTGAAGGCAAAAGTGAAACTGAACAGACACTAGAGTGAATCCCCACCTGCCTATCCATGGCGTGACAGCCAACCGGAACCATCAGACGGCTCGAAACACAACTTCAAAATCCATGCTACTGCCCTGGCCAGTGTGGCTCAGTTGGGTGCCATCCTGTGCACCAAAAAGTTGCCGGTTTGAATTCTGGTCAGGGCACATACCCAGGTTTTTGGTTCAATCCCCAGTAGGGGTTCATGTGGGAGACAGTGATGTTATAATCTAATATCAATGCTTCTCTCTCTCACTCTAAAAACCATAACGTTTTTTTTAAAAACCACACACAGGACTGAAAGGTCCCAGGTTGGCCAAGGGCATGTACATTGGTTGCAGGCACATCCCCAGTGGGTGGTGTGCAGGAGGCAGCTGGTCGATGTTTCTAGCTCTCTAACCCTCTCCCTTCTTCTCTGTCAAAAAAAAAAAAAATCAATATATATATATAAAACAAAAAGAAAATTTAAAAAACCACACACACACACACACACAGTGCTACAGAGCACAGAACAGTATTAGATAAAATGGCAACTAAAGAATGAAATAGGCCAGTAACAACTTTCTTTTTTTGAAATCTAGAAAATACTTAAAAATTGAACAAAATAAAACCAAACTGTGGTTTTCTTTTATAAAATGTGTTTTTATTGATTTCAGAGAGGAAGGAAGGAAGAGGGAGAGAGAAAACCAATGGTGCAATAGAATCACAGATCTGCTGCTTCTTGCACTTCCCCACACTGAGGATCAAGGCTTGTGCCCTGACCGGAAATCAAACCATGACCTCCTGATTTGTAGGTTGCTGCTCAATCACTGAGCCATGCCTGGCTCATCTATTAGATTTTTAAAAACTGCTTTTGTGGGGTGTTTTTTTTTGTTTGTTTGTTTGTTTGTTTTGTTTTGTTTTGTTTTGGTGTGGGAGGTTAAGGAGGTTCAATGGAATAGTTCTGTTAAAGGCTTCCTTATTTTAAAAACTCACTACTTTAAAGTAAATTTGTAATGATTATATCTACTTTCACCAATATGTACAATATGCAATCAACCTATATTAATAACAAAAACCATCTGATCCTGTCACTGACCTTCCAGCATGGTGTTCTAAGGTATTTGCCTGACACAATCATGGGAAGGTGCTTACCTGGTACCTGGACAGAGGTATTGGGCTTTTCCTGAGTCTGAAGTCTATAAACCAACATGTATGCATTCCGAGAGCAGTGAGTTCCTTTGCCACACTTCGGTTTACGTGTCTGGGACTTGGAAGGCTCTGCTGAAGGAAAGAAATCAAAGATGATTAAATCAGAATGCCTACTTTGTCTATTCTTTCATTGGGGGGGAGGACTTAAAAACAATTCCTATAATATATGATCAAGAAACTTTTATATGATTTGAAACATTAAAATGCAGCACAAATTTAGCAGGCTCTACAGATGTATAAATCTTTTTAAAAAAAGTTTCCTCCACTACCTTGCCTGCCATATTCCATTCTCAAAAAATGGTAAGTACTGTTTTTCATGAGAACATACATGGAACAACAATAAAAGTACTCAAGTTTTATTTTAATATTGGCCTTAAATTATAAAAATCCAGACTTAATTCAATTGCCCAAAGAAATAAAATACACACACACACACACACACACACACCCACACACACACACTTCAAGACACTGTAATCAGCAAAAATAATAATCAGTAGAAACATTAAATGTTCTACCTAGTCTATAAATACCTACTATTCGTGTAAGAGTATTTTCTATATTTAAATCACAATAGTCAGCACATGGATTTTACAGCAGATCTGTAAAGATTGTCCACATGCCTTAAAAGCCAGCAAAGCCAGCCAACTGCCATGCTCCTCCGATTAATTGGGAAAGTGGTTCTGATCCATCGGGGAAAAAACAAAACAAAACAGGGGCACGGAGACCCTCGCTTATTCCCATTCCTTTTCCCTTATTTAGATCCCGTCCAAATCTCACCCAAAAATGACAAATGGAAAACCTCAGCCAGATGGCTCAGCCAGATGGAAGAACCATATACTCCCTTCAGGGAATAAATGGGTATTTTGGCCTAAGAAAACTAAGTTGATGAGAACTCCATACTGAAATACTATTTCAAGAAGTTCTTTTTAAGGCAGAACTCATCACTACAAAATGGCAAAAAGCTTCCTCCCCAGAGGTGCTGCTCCCCGCTCCATGGGTGATGGGATAAGACACTCAACAGGAAGGAGTAGGTACCGTCCTTGTAGCAAAGTTCCTTGCTGTAATTAATGCCAAAAATAAATTTCCTGACCCAGAGCAAAGGACTACAAAACCTACATATTAAATCTACTAGCCATCGTGTTTAGTTTAATACTTACCATCGTCTCAGTCTCTCCCAATTAACCTGATAACTGAAAATATTTAAATATTTGCCTTCAAACATGACATTATGGAAACCACCTCTGGAGCAAAAGCTTTTTTTTTTTTATTCAAGCATTGCTAATAAAATATGTTCAGAGATTATGTTTAATAAATACAAATATCCTTGACAAGCCCACACAATCTTGGACCATAATAACTTATCACAAATATTTCCGGCAAAAAAATATTTATATTTTAAAAGGGCACTCACAACTTAAAGGTTTTACCTAGATCTTCCTCAATCCCTAGTTGTAATTTCTTCCCCTCCATCTTTTCTATGTCTTCATCGTTAAACTTGTACCATTCACCGGACTGTGGATCTTTCACGTGGGCAATGTAGTGGCCAGAATAAGCACTCACTCCTCTGTGTATGAGAACTGCACTGAGTTCATACACATAGGACCCGCCTAGGAAAGGAGAAAGTGGGGAAAAAAACACATTGGGGGTAACAATATTTTTTCTTGAACCCTAAGCCTAAATGATAATACAATTCTTGACGCATCTGATAGAATCCTAAACATGTCACCTAAGATTAGAAGAAATTAAGATTTACATGATAATATAAGCTCACTATATTAATTCTCCATAGACAGAGGAAAAGCTATGGCATTCTGGGTACTCAGGGTTACAAAGCTACTCGGTATTATACTTTGCCTTTCCCGGATAATTTGCCTGAGTCATATACTTACCATAACTCTGTTCAATTTCTCCAACTTGTTACAAAATCAATTATGCAAACTAATGAAAGATGATTACAAAAGTAAAAATCTACTGCTTATGTAAAAGAAAAATGTTTTCGGAAAAAAAACAGAAGTCATTAAGAAAACCTGCCTTTCACAATAGGTATAGGCAAGACAACTGGATATAAGAGAGAAAACATTAAAAATCTATACTGGCCGAAACCGGTTTGGCTCAGTGGATAGAGCGTCGGCCTGCGGACTGAAAGTTCCCGGGTTCGATTCCGGTCAAGGGCATGTACCTTGGTTGCGGGCACATCCCCAGTGGGGAGTTGCAGGAGGCAGCTGGTCGATGTTTCTCTTTCATCAATGTTTCTAACTATTTATCCCTCTCTGTAAAAAAATCAACCAATAAATTTAAAAAAGTACAATCAATCTTAAAAGGGAAGTAAAGCAGTCCTTCTAGTAAGGGAAATATGTTGGTTTTCTCTGATAAGAATCACCCTGTTTGGTACGGTCAAGACTATCAGAAGAGAAAGTAGTAAACTATTTCTTATTGAAACTATCTCACAGCATCCTAGAACTCTTCTCACCAGATATGAATTACAATATACATATTAGAATTATGTCACCTAATGTTTTTTGATAAAATGTTTTTAAAGAAGTAAAAAATGTGGAGGCAGCTTGGAGACTTAATCTACTAAAAAATTACAGATACATACTGACACTTAAAGGTAGCAAGTGTGGGTTCAGAAACATTGAAATATATTTTTTTATTATTTTACTATAGGCCTGATACACGAAATTTGAGTTGAGTGTGGGGGTGGGGGGCAGGGTGTCCCCCAGCCCAGCATGCGCCTTCTGGCAGTCCGGGAACTCACCGGGAACCAGCCTAAGCCGGCAGTCAGACATCCCTCTCACAGTCCAGGACCTCCCTGCTCCTTACCGCTCGGTTCACTGCTCCTTAGGCTGCTGCAGAGGCAGGAGAGGCTCCTCGCCAGCACAGCCATAAGTAAGCCTGGCTTCTGGCTGAGCGGCACTACCCCTGTAGGAGCACACTGTGCTGAGCATCTGCCCCCTGGTGGTCAGTGCGCATCATAGCGACCAGTCCTTGTGGTCATTCTGCCATAATGGTCACTTAGGCTTTTATTATATAGATACCCTTAATTATGCAGATATTGCTGAACCATCTAATCTCTGTTGTGTATTTAACTCATAGAAAATGAAGTAACATCTCAGCTCACCCAGAAAGTCTGTTTCCAGAGAGTAGGTAATAAAATGAAGCAGTACTATTCTGTACTCATCATAGGCAGATCGCAAGTTATGATCTCTGAGACTATGATTATCACCGCTCAGTAAAATCATTACCTTTATGTTCCACATAAGGCTCCATATCCAAAAGCTCTGAGAAGCCTATGTAGGTATTCAGCTTTTTCTTATGTCCAGTTTGCCTAAGCAAGAGAAAAGCTAATGTAATATTTAAAACAATCATAAAACAATGCATAAGCTCCGTCAGCTATCTTAATAAACTCAACAGATTTCCTTCTTTAAGGACCCGTATAAGCAAACATAATACTGTCTTCAAATAGGGCAAAATAAACCAATCACTTAAAAGGTATGAATTTAAAGTGCTAATTCCAAACACAGCACTTTTCCCCCGAGGTCTGGATTTAATCACAAACGGAAACCACAGATGCTCCTGCTTTTTTATGGAAGCAATGACTGGTTTTAATGATAAAATAAGATATATATTCCCATGGAGTTGAGGGTACCATAATGAGAAAATTTTACTCGAGTTCTTAATACAGAATGCCAAGGTAATTCAGTTCCTACCTAAATGTTTGCTTTTCCTTTGCACCTTAAAAATAATTACTTAGGAAAAAAAAAATAAGGACTCTACTTTTTCTAGTTCTGAATTTTATGTCTAGCTTCTTTAAGAACTTTGTGATAAAATAATGAAATACACGCATTTCAAATCAACAGGCTCCATCTATAACTTTTACCCTCAAAGCTAGCATTACAAATCATAAGCATTTTATTGCTTGTCTACAGTAAAATCTGCACGTCATGCCACAATGAGCTACAAACACATACTTACCTGTCAAAGACAAATCGCATGAGCTGCAAGTTCAGAGTACAAGGAAGGCTTAGCAATCGGATCTTCCTCGTTGCATTCTGTTTACTTTGACAGTTTTCACAGAAGTATCGATTGTCTCCTTCTAGCCTTTCTTCCTAATAAAGAATAAGACATATTTTAAAAACTAGAAGATGGAAAGATTTTTAAAAAGTGATCATATAATTTCAGTTTAATTAATAGCTCTCATTCAGACTATTTAAAATCAAGCGGCTCTAAACAATGTAAGATAAAAGGCACTGCTTTTGAATTTTTTAAATTGATGTGCCTCTTTCCAAAATGTAGGACTTTTTATGTTTTTTTAAATATATATATATATATTTTTTTATTGATTTTCCACAGAGAGGAAGAGAGAGGGATAGAGTTAGAAACATCGATGAGAGAGAATCATCGACCAGCTACCTCTTGTACACCCCCTACTGGGGATGTGCCTGCAACCCAGATACATGCCCTTGACCGGAATCCAACCTGGGACCTTTCAGTCTGTAGGCCGATGCTCTATCCACTGAGCCAAACCGGCAAAATGTAGGACTTTTTAAATATTTGTTTTTGGGTACTCTGTCCAGTTAATACAGGTTAGAAGATTATAAGGAAGTGGGTTTTAGAAGCATAGAACAGAGTGCAGAACCTCAGAAAGAAGGGGGGGGAAGGTGTGGGAGGGAGAGATCAAAGAACTTGTATGCATATATGCATAGCCCATTTGTCACAGACAGTAGGGCGGTGAAGGCCTCGGGTGGGTGGTGGGGGCATAACAGGAGGGGTCTTTGGGGGTGGGGGGAGGAGAGGTCATATGTAATACTTTCAACAATAAAGATTTAATAAAAATAAAAAAAGAAATACATGCATTTTGATGCAGCATAATTAATTTACAAATATTGAATAGGTACAAACTACATATGGACACAACAATATAAAATTATTATATCTATCTATACACACACACACGTTGTTAAAATTATTGAATCACAAGAGAAAGCTAAAAGAGTGCAGGAAGTAGAAACATCAAGGGGCGGACCTGAAGAATAACCAGTGATGTAAAAATTATTTCCAGCCGAAACCGGTTTGGCTCAGTGGATAGAGCGTCGGTCTGCGGACTGAAAGGTCCAGGGTTCGATTCCGGTCAAGGGCATGTACATTGGTTGTGGGCACATCCCCAGTAGGGGGTGTGCAGGAGGCAACTGGTTGATGTTTCTCTCTCATCGATGTTTCTAACTCTGTCCCTCTACCTTCCTCTCTGTGAAAAATCAATAAAATATATTTTTTTAAAAACTATTTGCATTCAAACACATTTTAGCTCTCATTAAATGAAAATGTAAATTAAACAAAGTTAACAGCTTCGATTTCCTTAAACATTCTACTACCCCTGATCATACAGGAAGTTTTTATATACATAAAAGAGCCTGAAATAGCCAAAAATTATTTTAAGATGCAGCCTGCTTCAACAAAACTTTATAATTTACTAAGGTTTTCTAGATCATTACATAACCAGAGACACTTCATATATAAAAATGTTGAAATTACTTTATCCATTAACTGTCAATGAGCAAATACAATATATACACCAAAACGGAGTACCTTCAAAAATTCCGAGATACAATCTGTTAACTGTTTGTGGCCTTGGATATTTAACTCCAGTTCATAAAACTTTGATAAAAGCTTAGACTCTCTGCCACACTGACTGCAACTGTAATAAGAGAGTGATAAAATCAAGATCAGGGTGGGAAAAACAAAGTTCTATTGTTTTACATCCTAGAAATATGGATAGAAGCATTTATTCCCTTGGTCCTCTTTCACAGAAATTATTCACACTATCTATATACTTAGCAAATAAGTAAACACAGCAGGTGATTGGTGCGGCCATGTGTTTTATGATTAGCAAAGTTTCTAAGGGTTACTCTACATTTACTCTTAGTATCCTGGCTGACTTTAATCTTACTCTTTCAGCTCACACCACAGCCATAAAATAAGTGGCAAGTGCTAAACTAGACAAGGTTCCCAACACCTGGATGGGTTCAACTGTAACTATCAAGACAGTTGTTTACACGTTCCCACGGCAACGTATTGCTATAAATATTTCCGGTCCCATGATAACCCACTAAAGCTATAACTTGGAACCGAACTAAACAGTAGATAACACATGGACGACGGTCCTAGAGTAAAACGTATCGTGGAAAGCGGAAGCACACTTACACGGTTACGTAAGCATACTCCCCACAGAACTGCTGCTGGACAATGTTCCGCACATCTGGATTCTTTTGTTTAGACAAAGTATCTTCCAAAAGCGACATAAAGAGCTTTGAAAATTCTTGGGCATCCTACAACACAGGTTTGGGTTAATAAAAAGAAAAATCATATCTTGCCTTTTTCAACTTCTGATACAAATAGAAATATGTTCAGTATTCCCAAAACCATCTGTACTTTGAACTTGACATTTTCAAACAAGGACTAGAGCTACAATGAATCAGCTTTGTGCCCAAAATAGGTATTTTCAGAAATGGGATCAAGAAAAACGTATAATAAACGGAACAGTAAATTAATGCTCTAATTCAAGATAGAAAAAAATAATTTATAAGATCATTCCTTGCTATACACATTCTAAGGAAAGCTTGGGTACCTGTTTATATTGAAAAAAATAAACGCAAGGTTCTTACCTGCTGTTGCCCTGTGTCCAAGCCCAAGGCTTTAACAAATCCCGACGGATCGATGTATCGCCTATTACTGTTTTGCAACAAGGCAAACAAGTACTGGAGATGCTCACAAATTGTTTGAGGCTCATAATCTATTTTTAAAAAATGTTTATGTTTAAAAAACTGCTACTCTTTAAAATGTACTTCATCTTCACATGAGATATAATTAAACACCCTTACATTTAAGCTATATAGTTATGTTATTACCGTTTTAAAACTTCAAAAGAAACAATTTCATAACCACGTGTCCTTTGGAAGTACTGAGGCAGCCAGAGCCGCCTATGTACATCCCACGAAAGCAAGAGGCCATACGCACATTTCCACAATCACAGTCATGACTGGTTTCTACAATGTCAAATCACACTCAAAACATTGGATCCAGGACTAAAAACCATATTCCCTGTTTGTATAAGATAGCCAAATACTTTAATGAATTCTCATTAATGCGGACTTGCCACACACAGAGCAAGTGACAGGAACCTCAAGCCCAGAGTTTCAAACTTGAAGGAAGATTTTGCTGTTAAAAATCCTGAATAGCAAATTTAACGAGTTGGGGAAGGTACGTAAACCAGAAGCATGAATCTCAAGGGCCCCAATAGAAGCTGAGTGTTACCTTCTGTGCCAGTTATTAATGGACTGCCTCTCACCTCCAAACCCACCCTTCTTTGCCTGCTCTATGCTAACAGAGATGAGCTCTGCAAATGTTCCTCCTTTGCCAGGAAGGGCGAGGTTAAGTCTGATCAGTAGGAGGCACTGTCACCAGGCTCCTGGGGGTGCAGCTTCTCAGACTCCAGGTCCCTGCAGCCTCCAGGTGGTACTCCCTCGGTACTCCTCTGGTAGCTAGCCTCACTGTAGCATGTGTCTGCTGAGACTCTTCCCCTTAAATGGCACCTCCAGGCACCTTCACAGAGGCTTTCGAGGCCCAGGGTTTCCAGCAGAGAGCGCCCCTGAGGCGTCTCAGCCCGTGTTAGGGCGTCTGGTGAGCCTTGGCAACGCTCTCTCCCAAGAGGCCTGGATCTCCGCTTAATGGCTGCTCCCTCTGTCTGCTTCTCCTGTATTGTTTCAAGTCCTGTTTAATGCTTACTAAACAATTCCCCATTACTTGAATTTCCTGTTATTAATCCCCTTTGCTTTCT
Organism: Vespertilio murinus; assembly: GCA_963924515.1. NCBI lineage: Eukaryota > Metazoa > Chordata > Mammalia > Chiroptera > Vespertilionidae > Vespertilio > Vespertilio murinus. The sequence continues at coordinate 11,731,812 of OZ004706.1, forward strand.
CGGTTCAAGTTGTTGTGCAGTCTGTCTTCTGATTAAACTGACAGTTTATCTCTTTTGTGACTTCCAGGAAATCAGTTATTTCATTTGCAAAATAAAGATAAAAATCTTACTTCCTGGGGTGCAAGGCCTTTGCAGCCTGTTAAAAGCTATTAAGTAAGTCTCCTCTATTCCAATTCTTTTATTTTACAGGCTATGGATACTCCAAGACCTCCAACAACTCTGACTCTCTGGTTTTCCTATCTGTAAATTAACAGAGTGGCTGAGCTGAGCCTAGAACTCGGACCCCCCACTCCCAACATAAGCCTTTCTACTACATAGCACTGTTGACTCAAGATAGCAGCAGAGCCCTAGCGGGTTTGGCTCAGTGGATAGAGCAGTCAGCCTTCGGACTGAAGGGTCCTGGGTTTGATTCCTGCAAGGGCACATGCTGGGTTATGGGCTCAATTCCCAGTAAGGGGGAGGGGCATGCAGAAGGCAGCCGATCAATGATTTTCTCTCATTACTGATGTCTCAATCTCTTTCCCTTACTCTCTTTATTTTAAAAAAATATATATTAAAAAAAAACAGCAGAAGTGTACATGCTTATGAAGAACCTTGGTGAAATATCACAATTTATGTGTTTAGAAAATATATTTAAATTTCTTGAAGATACCTAAAGAAATCTGGCTATGGTACATATTTAAAATTACATATATATATATATATATATATATATATATATATATATTTTTTTTTTTTTTTTTAAAACAGAGAGGAAGGGATGTGCCTGCAACCAAGGTACATGCACTTGACCAGAATCGAACCTGGGAACTTTCAGTCCACAGGCTGAAGCTCTATCCACTGAGCCAAACCAGTTTCAGCTATGGTACATCATTTTATAAAATAAAAATTTAGTTTTCATTTGTTGTTTAACTATCTTCTCATTGGTAAATTTATGCTTTAGCAAAACAATGCTAAAATTTTTTAAATGATCCATTTTATGATTTCATCCTTTACATACACTATTACCTTAAATATTTAACACACTATTGGGCTAGATTTAAATATTCAAAACTATAGGAATAAAGCATTGAGGAAACAAACTTAAGAATTTTTAAACATTGTGTTGTGAAGCAAAGATTACCATTGACAAGCACAAAACCAAGACCCTCAAGTATCACCATTGTCTGAAGGGTTGCAAGATGTGGGGTTTACAAATCCTATCTTTTCCCACTCCTAGCAAAAGAGATTAGCATTGTGCCCTGGCTGGTTTGGGCCAGTGGCAAGTGGGGGGGGTAGGGGGAACGGGGCATGGTTCTAAAGGGTCCCAGGTTCAATTCCAGCCAAGGACACATGAGCCTGGATTGCCGGCTCAGTCCCCAGTAGGGGGCGTGCAGAAAGCAGATGATCAATTATCATTGATGTTTCAACCTCTCTCTCCCTCTTTCTTCTCTAAAATCAATAAAAACAATAAAATAAAAAGAAATTAGCAAAAGCATTAGAGTACATGAAAAAAAAAAGATTAGCATTGTGCCCAAATCAATCATATAAAATACAGCACGAGGTTTACAGATGAACCACTGCCTAGGGCCTAAGGCACAACTGCCTTGCCCTGGGCTGTATATCGCCCTCATTAGAGTTGTCAGTAGCTTCTTAGTGTTATTTGCTTACTTGAAGTTATACTGAACTATTTATTAATTAAAATACATCGAGGTTCGAGGTAACAAACTAGGCAAAAGAGCAACATGGCCTGCTTTATTGACTGATTTTTATCAGCCACTAGAAATTAATGGACTACAACCACAGCCCATTACTTAGAGAAGTGTAACTGTAAACTACAGAAGAATAATAAAATGGAGCCCAGGCTGGGTAGCTCAGTTGGTTAGAGCATCATCCCGATGCATCCAGGTTGTGAGTTTGATCCTGGGTCAGGGCACAGACAAGAATCAGAACCAGCCCTGGCCCGTTTGGTTCAGTGGATAGAGCATCGGCCTGTGGACTGAAGGGTCCCAGGTTTGATTGCGGTCAAGGGCATGTACCTTGGTTGTGGGCACATACCTAGTGGGGAGTGTGCAAGAGGCAACTGGTCGATGTTTCTCTCATCAATATTTCTAACTCTCTATCCTTCTCACGTCCTATCTGTAAAAAAAAAAAAATCAATTAAAAAATATATAAAAAGAATCAAAACCAATCAATGAATGCATAAATAAGTGGGATAACAAATCAATCTCTATCTCTCTAAAAATCAATAAAAATTTAAATGTTAAAAAGTTTTTTAAAGAATCATCAAATATATTTTCTTTGCTTGAGTATTATCCTTTTGGTTTTTTCTTTATTGGTTTTAGAGAGAGGAAGGGAGAGGGAGAGACAGAAGCAATGATGAGAGGGAATCATTGGATTGGCTGCTCCCTGCACATCCCCTACTGGGATCTGGAGATTGAACCCACGACTCAGGCACGTGCCCTGACCTAGAATCAAACTGTGACCTCCTGATTCATAGGTCGATGCTCAACCACTGAGCTACACCAGCTGGGCGAGTATTAGCCTTTTTTTTTTTTTTACATTAATGATAGATAAAGCGGGGGGGGGGGGGGGGGGGAGGAAAATGAATTTGAATCCTGACAATGTTTATAAAGAACTACAACCATGCCTGGCATGGAAGGAACACTCGGAAGTAAGTTTCCTCTACTTGGCTGGGTCGGATGTCATCTAGCAATACTCATCCCATCCCATCCCATCCCATCCCCACTGACCTCTCTCTTCCTGGATGCCATCTCCCATCATGTAGTCGCTGCAGGTACTTGGACATAAGTACAGCGCCTGCCGAAGCTCCAAGTTGAGAAACCAGACTTGAAGAAATGTGTTGACGTAACAAGTAGCTCCCAGGTTAGTGAGGCCCACAAACGAGTTCTACAAATACAGAAAATTTACAGCTAAAACAAGGATAAGGAGGCATTATGTTTTAAATTTCAGATTATCATTTTGTTAAAACTGTCTCAACCAACCATCATGGTAGAACCACCTTCAGCCTCTTGGCCAAGGGTGGGGCCTGGTTTTGATGAAAGGCCTATTTCACAGTCACCAGAACTCAATCATGGTCTCTGATCACAGGCAACAAACAAACATAGGACACCACAGGAAATCACTGAAAAATGATGGCTCACCTTTTTTCTCCTCTCACAATTGGGATCATCAATGTTATGAAAACTATTTTCATCTATTTCTCCTAACCAAATATGCTCACCAATCCCAACCAAGCAATTTGGGTTTCCTTTGCAGTTTCGTCTGTGGAAGAAAAAAAAAAAGTTTAATTTTAAAATACTGTAGTTCTATAAGAAACACTCCAATTAAAACTATAATGATATACCATTTAAAAAAATATATTTGTTATCTTTAAGATTAACATAACTGAGAAGGTATTCCACCATACTCAACACTCAGTTTGTGAGTCTGTAGAAAACAATTAATTTAACACTAATGAGAATACAAACTGGTAGACTTACGGAAAAGAATTCTGTACTCTAAACAAATCTACATTTAGAGCTAACCATTTCATCTCTAAGAATTCACCCTGAAGATACAACTCCTTCAGTGCAAAAACACAAGCACTAGGTCTTCCCTTACAGCACTGTGTGTAACTAACTGCAAACTGCTGGAAACAAACAAATGACCAACCAGGGGATATGGTGCACATACACGTAAGTACTATGCAACTGACAAACAAAAGGCAGGAAGAAGCTCTCTGTGAACTGAGGTGGAGTAATTCTAGGCTCTATTAGTAAGTGAAAAAAGCAAAGTGCAAAAGAGTACCTACAGTATACGTGTGTGTGTGTGAGTGTTTGTGTGCACACTCGCAAGCAATAAGAACCACAAGGACAGCCCTACCAGTGTGGCTGAGTGTCTGAGCGCTCACCTATGAATCAGGAGGTCACTGTTCAATTCTCAGTCAGGGCACATGCCCAAGTTGTGGGCTTCATCCCCAGTGTAGGAGGCAGCAGATCAATGATTCTCTTATCATTGATATTTCTATCTCTTCCCCTATCTTAAATTAATAAAAATACATTTTAAAAAAAAGGCAAAGCAGAGACCAATGAAATTGGTTACCTATTAGGATAAGGGTAAAAATAGGAGAGATGTGTGACACTTTTCTGAATATATTGTTCCATACACTTGAATTCTGGTGCATGTCAGTTTCACACACACACACACACACTCAATAAGGATGGGGGAACCCTAAATTCAACTGAATTCAAACCTATTTCAACTAAGTAACATATCCACACTGAAGGATGGGGGAACTAACCCTAGCAACCTGAACAGTAGTGAGCAATCTCATTTAGTAGTGTCTTCAGGGTAAAGACAAAAGGAATAAATTACTTTGGCTTTCTTAATGGCTTTCTTTCCAGAGACATGGATGAACAATTAATTCTGAAACAATTTTCTATATATTCTACAACTCAACAAAAAGTAAATTTACTGCCCTAACTGGTTTGGCTCAGTGGATAGAGCATGGGCCTGTGGACTGAAAGGTCCCGGGTTTGATTCCAGTCAAGGCATGTACCTTGGTTGCAGGCACATCACCAGTAAGGGGTGTGCAGGAGGCAGCTGATGGATGTTTCTCTCCCATCAATGTTTCTCTCTATCCCTCTCTTTCTCTCTATATTAAAAAAAAAAATCAATAAAATATATATATTTTTAAAAAGTAAATTTACTGACAAAGGGAACCAAGTTTTGGAGAGGAAAGCCAGGGAGGTATAAGGCTACCCTCGTGGGTCTTAGAATAGAGGCAGATAAGGCTGTCAGGTAAAACACAGGGCAGTACTTATATGAGCACACCTAGCAACCAGATCTTTATTTCCAAATAATCCCCACGAGAAGAACCCAGGGCTCCTTGGAGAAATGGCTGTTGTTAAGGCTGGGCATGGGAAATGGAAAACAAAGATAAACATGGAATACCTGCTGTGCCCAGATGCACTCACAGCATGCTGGGGACGTGCTAAAATGAGTTTTAAAGGGGCTCCGGTGCCAGATCTGGAACAATTTGATCCAACAAAATAAGTAACATTAAGATTATAGCCAAAACCGGTTTGGCTCAGTGGTAGAGCGTCAGTCTGTGAAGGGTCCCAGGTTTGATTCCGGTCAGGGGCATGTACCTTGGTTGCGGGCACATCCCCAGTAGGGGGTGTGCAAGAGGCAGCTGGTCGGTGTTTCTCTCTCATTGACATTTCTAGCTCTCTATCTCTCTCCCTTCCTCTCTGTAAAATATTAATAAAATATATTTTTTTAAAATATTATAAACTACTGAATAAACTAGGTATCTCCAATGAGATGGGTGGGAAATCTCTATAGAAAGCCAATTTACAGAGTAAAAGGAAGGGCAGAATTAGAAAATCACCATTTGGTGTCCATCAGATTAATCAGAGTCAGGCAACAATCATCAAGGATGCTAGAATGGGCAAGTTTGAAAAGTAACAATAGCTCAGCACAAGCTGTTTAGTAATTACAAAAGGAAAAATAGTAGCTTTGTAGAAACCTGGCAGATACACTTTAACCAAGTGATCAAAGTTAAGGTAACCAGTATGCACCACAGGGGGGCGGGGGGCCTCGGCTCAGCCTCAAGCTGGGCTGACAGCAGCACAGTGGTGGCAGGAGCCTCTCCCCCTCGGAGGCAGCATATCTCCTCTGCAGCTCAGGCCGGCTCCCTGTCAGCCGGACATCCTCCCAAGCTGCTACAGCAATGTCTGACTGCCCGTTTCGGCTCAATCCCCAGGGGAGCGGGTCTAAGCTGGCAGGATATCCCACGAGGGGCCCCGGACTGTGAGAGGATGCAGTCCAGGCCAAAGGACACCATCTCCCACCAGTGCATGAATTTCGTGCACCAGGCCTCTAGTCCTAATAGAGGCAATATGCTAATTGACCATCACTCCATCACAAAGATGGCCACACCCACAGTTGAGGCCAAGTTCCCAGAAGGAGCCTTAAAGAGGAATCAGCAGTGACCTGAGGCTACACCCTCCCCCACCTCCATAGGGCTTAATGGGGGAACTCAGGCTGCGCCCCCACCAGGTGGGGCTTTACTGGGGACTTCAGGCCGAGCACCCCACCTAGCAGGGCTTGACGGGGGGCCTCAAGGTGCACTTCCCATCCTGGTGCCGGGCTAAGGGACTTCAGGCCACCCCACCCCCCATCCCTGAACCCTCACCCGGCAGGGCTTGACAGGAGACCTCAGACCATGCCCCCCACCCGGTGGGGCTTGATGAGGGACCTCAAGGTGCACCCCCAGTGCTGAGTCAGGGGCTTGACGGGGGACCTGAGGCTGTGCCCCCCTCCTGGTTCTGGTCCAGGGGGCCTGAGGCTGCGCTTGACAGGGGACCTCAATGCACACCTCCCTCCCAGTTAGGGGGACCTCAAACTACGGCCCCTGCCCAGCAGGGCTTGACAGGGTGGGACTGGCTGAGTCTGAATCTATACCAATGGGGGGGGGAGCGTTGAGGGAGGGTAGCTGGGTCTGGGTCTCGGGCGATTTTGAGGTGCATGTGGGTGGGCGGGGACTTGACTCTGGGTCCCATGATAAGCCCCAGATTCTGACAGGAGGAAGATTTTCATATACATTTTACTAATTATCTTTCATCTCTGACACTTCTATTATAGAGAAAGGGCAAATAGCAATATTAAATTACCGTATTTGCCAGTGTATAAGACGATTTTTTGGCCCTGAAAAATACGTATTTGCAGGCGTATAAGACGACTGGGCGTATAAGATGACCCCCTAATATTTCCACTAAAAATAGAGTTTGTTATATACTCGCCATATAAGACTACCCCCCACTTGGAGGCATATTTTTCAGGGCCAAAAAGTCGTCTTATACGCAGGCAAATACGGTATTTCCTCTAATTAATCCCCCTTTAATGTGCACAAATTTTGTGCAGTGGGTCACTAGTATATTTATAAAAGAACAACACCAGCCAAAACCAGGTTTGATTATGGTCAAGGGCATGTACCCTGGTTGCAGGCACATCCCTAGTAGGGGGTACGCAGGAGGCAGCTGATCGATGTTTCTAACTCTATCCCTCTCCCTTCCTCTCTGTAAGAAATCAATAAAATATATATTTTAAAAAAATAAAAGAGCAACACCAGCAAACCCATTGAGGAACTTTCTACACAGAAAGTGTCATGTGCTTTTCTAAAGTGTAGTGTCACAAAATACTAAGAAAGACTAGTAATCACTCCAGATCAAAGGACACCAACAAGCTTGGATTTTCTTGTTATGAATGGTGTTATTAGGTCAATATGTGTGAATATCTCAGGTTATCCACTAATGCTTCACTGACAGTGGTAAGCATTATAAATGGCCAGCAATAGAAAACTGATAAAAATAATATAACCAAATGGAATAAAGGCGAAACTTTTTAATGTAACGATATCATTAACTGAAAAAAGGCACAAAACAGTGTTCAAAAATGGATATGATGCCAAAACCGGTTTGGCTCAGTGGATAGTGTCGGTCTGCGGACTGAAAGGTCCCAGGTTCAATTCCAGTCAAGGGCATGTACCTTGGTTGCGGGCACATCCCCAGTAGTGGGTGTGCAAGAGGCAGCTGATCGATGTTTCTAGCTCTCTATCCCTCTCCCTTCCTCTCTGTGAAAAATCAATATTTTTTTAAAAAAAGAAAAGAAATAAAAGAAGGGCTGATTCGCTGAGGGTGGATGGGTAAGACCTGCCCTAGGACTAGGGACAAGATTTGCTGGGAGGGGCCCTTTAGAAGATGACAGCTAACGGCACTGGACTACGAGGTCTTTAGGGAGGAAAAGCCAGATTGGAAATGTGCTTCTAAAACAAAGGGAGTAGGAACAAGATCTTTTAAGTCTGCTTTTCAAGGTATAATGTCAAGTCTCATTTGTGCTCTCTCCGCTTGAACAAGGCAGGCAGCGGGATTCTTCACATGACTTGGCGGGGAGACAGGCAAACAGGCAGCACTCTCCTGGGGTCAAACACATCTCCTCTCAGAAAAGGACTCCAGTGGGACGGTTAAGATTTTAGTCTCCTGTTCCTGACAGCAAAATAATAGAGAAAATGAACAAAAACACTGCCCCTCCTTGTCCTCTCCCCCACTACACACAAAGCCTGTGGCCTCAGTCCAAAGCTGGTCTCACAAAGCAAATACAGCCCTAGCCGGTTTGGCTCAGTGGATAGAGCACTGGCCTGCGGACCAAAGGGTCCCAGGTTCAATTCCGGTCAGCAGCACTGTCGTATATACCTTGGTTGCAGGGTCCTCCCCAGCCAGGGCCCTGGTTGGGGCTTGTGCAGGAGGCAACCTATTAATGTGCTTCTCTCACATTGATATTTCTGTCTTCCCTCTATAAAGATCAGGTGATTAAAAAAAAAAAAGGCAAATACAACCCTGGGGGGAGGGGGACAGCTTAGTTGGTTGAAGTAACCTCCTGATACACCAAGATGCCGAGTTAGATCCCCATTCACGGCACATACACGAGGCAACCAGTGCATGTACAGAATAAGTGGGAAAACAAACCAATGCTTCTCTCTCCAGTAAGTAAAAATAGCTGCCAAGTTCTACCCGGTTTGGCTCAGTGGAAAGAGTGTCTGTGTGCAGACTGAGGGGTCCTGGGTCCAATTCCAATAAAGGACACAGGTCTGGGTTGAAGGCTCAGTCCCCAGCAGGGGACATGCAGGAGGCAGCCAATCAACGATTCTCATCGTTGATGTTTCCATCTCTTCCTCCCTCTCTGAAATCAGTAGAATATATTAAAAAGGTAGCTACCAAGCCATGAGAAGACAAGAAGGCTTAAATATGTGTGTATGTGTGTATGTGTGTGTGTGTGTGTGTGTGTGTGTGTGTGTGTGTATTGACTTCAGAGAGGAAGGGGGAGGGAGAGAAACATCAATGATGCGAGATCATTGATCGGCTGCCTCCTGCATGCCCCACCCTGAAGATTGAGCCCAGGGATAGAGCGTCAGCCTGCAGACTAAGAGGTCCCGGGTTCGATTCCGTTCAAGGGCATGTACATTGGTTGCGGGCACATCCCCCATAGGGGATGTGCAGGAGGCAGCTGGTCGATGTTTCTCTCATTGATGTTTCTAGCTCTCTGTCCCTCTCCCTTCCTCTCTGTAAAGAAGAAAAAAAAATCAATAAAATATATATTTTTTTAAAAAAAATTTTTAACTGTCACCAAAAAGAGCAAACTAACAGGACACCATTCCCACCTATCAGATCAGCAAGTGTGATGAACATATCGTGCTGGTGATGGTAGGAGGAAGCTAGACATCCTCACACATTGACAGGAATGTACGGTAGAACCTTCATTCTGAAGGGCAAGTTCATAAGGTGGATCACAATGAAAAATGCACGATGCTTACCCACCCATTTTACCGCCAGGAATTTACTTGACTAATAATACCCTCACTGTTAGGAAACATGTCTATTTTTAAGAGCGAAGACACAATAATTGCAGAATTCTGTGGGTAAAGAATTTAGTACAGAAAGCATTCCTCCTGTGATTGAACGTAAGCAGTTTCAGAAATATCAGTAATGGCCCTGATTCATCTAGTCTTTGAATGGTTAAACAACTCTGCAGCTCTGGCACTCCATAACCAAGTGTGTAAAATATATATATAAAATAACTGATGAAACCTTTAATGTGGATTATTTAATCTCTTCTTGTTAAGAGTCAAGTAAGGCTCAATCAAAAGGAAAGTGAACCCTGGCCGGTGTAGCTCCGTTGGGAGTTTTCCTGTGCATTGAGAAGTTGTGGGTTTGCCGAAACCGGTTTGGCTCAGTGGATAGAGCTTCGGCCTAGGGACTGGAAGGTCCCGGGTTCGATTCTGGTCAAGGGCATGTACCTTGGTTGCGGGCACATCCCCAGTAGGGGGTGTGCAGGAGGCAGCTGATTGATGATTCTCTCTCATCGATGTTTCTAACTCTCTATCCCTCTCTCTTCCTCTCTGTAAGAAATCAATAAAATATATATATTTTTTAAAAAAGTTGTGGGTTTGATTCTGGGTAAGGGTACATGCCTGGGGTTTGGGGCTCAATCCTGGGTAGGGGGCATGCGGGAGGCAGCCAGTGATTGTTCTGTTCTCGTATCAGTGTTTCTCTCCCTCTAATCACCCTGTTGGCCTGTGTGCCTGTTGCTAAGCGGTGAAAACGTCAGCCCACACAACTAATAAGAGTCTCAACTAAGATCTCAGGGACACTGATGTTTTTCTTTCTCTCCCCTGCCCTCCCTCCCATCCACTCTCTGAAAAGCAATGGGAAAAATATTCCTCAGGTGAGGATTAATAAACCTTAATTTTAAAAAAAGAATACATACCGTATTTGCCGGCGTATAAGACGACTTTTTGGCCCTGAAAAATATGCCTCCAAGTGGGGGGTAGTCTTATACGGCGAGTATATAACAAACTCTGTATTTTTAGTGGAAATGTTAGGGGGTCTTCTTATACGCCCAGTCGTCTTATACGCCGGCAAACACGTATTTTTCAGGGCCAAAAAATCGTCTTATACGCCGGCAAATACGGTACTAAAAATTAATAATAATAAAAAATAAAAACATAATATGGCAAGTGTCCCCTTGGGAGTTCCACCAGCTCAATTGCTTGCTATGATGTGTTCTACCACCAGGGGCAGCACAACAAAGGAAGGTCCTGATATGCCCCATCACAGGCCAGGCCTAGGGACTCTATCCATGTACAATTTTCACACATCAGGCCTCTAGTATTTCAATAAAGCCCTAGCTGGTTTGGCCCAATGGCTAGAGTGCTGGACTGTGGGCTGCAGAGTCCCAGGTTTGATTCCAATCAAGGGAACATGCCCACATTGTGGGCTCAATCCCCAGTGTGAGTGTGCTCTTTTTAAAAAATATTTTAAGCCGTAACCGGTTTGCTCAGTGGATAGAGCATCGGGCCCTCAAACTGAAAGGTCCCAGGTTCGATTCCGGTCAATGGCATGCACCTTGGTTGGGGGCACATCCCCAGGGGGGGGGGTGCAAGAGGCAGCTGATCGCTGATTCTCTCTCATCGATGTTTCTAACTCTCTATCCCTCTGTTCCTCTCTGTAAAAAAAAAAAAAAAAAAAAAAAATCAATAAAATTCATTTTGTAAAAAAACATTTTAATATGCCGAAACCGGTTTGGCTCAGTGGATAGAGGGTCGGCCTACAGACTGAAGGGTCCCAGGTTCGACACTGGTCAAGGGCATGTGCCTTGGTTGCGGGCACATCTCCAGTGGGGGGGTGCAGGAGGCAGCTGATTGATGATTCTCGCTCTCTATCCTTCTCTCTTCCTCTCTGTAAAAAAACCAATAAAATATATATTTTTAAAATATTTTAATATGCCCAGGCCAGTTTGATTCAGTGGATAGAGCGTCGACCTGTGGATTGAGGGGTTCTGGGTTCGATTCTGGCCAAGAGCACATGCCTGGGTTGTGGGCTTGATCCCCAGTGGGGGCATGCAGAAGGCAGCCGATGGATGGTTCTCTCATCACTGATGTTTCTATTTCTCTCTCCCTCCCTCTCTGAAATTAATAAATATATATTTAAAAAATATTTTAGTAAGTTATTAAAAAACTGGATTGCATCAAAATTAAAAGCTTTTGTACTGCAAATGATTACCACAGAATGAAAGAAAATATTTGCAAATAAGGGACTGTATCCAATCTATAGTAATAAAAGCATAATATGCTAATTAGAACAGACAGCCAAATGAAGCTGGGGATGCAAGGGCTGAGCCCCTTGCACAAATTTCGTGCATTGGGCCTCTAGTATAAACATACACACACACACACACAAGCACGCACACACACGCACACATACTGAGGAGGGGTGGGGAGGTTCAGGGTGGAGGGGGTAAATGGGGAGAAAAAGGGACATTTGTAATACTTTCAACAATAAAGATAATTTTTTAAAAATAATTCTCTTACAACTCAATAATAAAAGACAAATAAATCAACTTTAAAATGGGCAAAGCACTTGAATAGACATTTCTCCAAAGATATATGAATTAGCCAAAAAGCAGATACTCAACATTATTAATCATCAGAGAAATGCAAACCAAAGTCATTTCACATGCACTAGATGGCCATAAGAGACAAACCAAAAAAAAAAGACAAACATCAGCTATAAAGATGGAGAAACTGGAATCCTCATACTTTGTATATAAAATGTAGCCACTTTGAAAAATAACTTGTCCATATGTCCATGCAAAAATCCATACACAAATGCGCACAGCATCTTTATTCATAGTGGCTAATACATAGGATGACCCAAATGTCCATCAACTGATGAATATATATAAAATGTAGTAGGTATATTCACAAAATGGAATATTATTCAGAAGAAAAAGAAATGAAGCCCTGGCTGGTGAGTTCAATGGTTAGAGCACCAGCCTGCCCACCAAAGGGCCTTAGATTTGATTCCCAGATAAGGGCTCTTATACCTGGGTTGCAGTCAATCCCCAGGGTCACGGCACATTTGGGAGTCAACCAAATCCATGTCTCTCTCTCACATTGATGTTTTTCTCTCCCCCTCCCTTCCTTCTACTCTCTCTTAAAATCAATAGAATAAAAATACCCGAGGGAAAAGGGGATTGGGGGTGAAGGAAGAGACTGAACAAATACTGTGCACCTATGGATGAGGACAATGGGGGGTGGGGAAAGGGCAGAGGGTGGGGTGGGAACCTGGTGGAGGGGAGCAATTGAGGGAGGAGAAAAAAGAGGAACACATTTGTAATAATCTGAACAATAAAGACTTTAAAAAAATATCCTCCAGTGAGGATTAAAAAAAGAAAATAACCAAGGAGCACATGAAAAAGATGCTCAATACATTAGTCACTAGGAAAATCAAAACCACAATGAAATGCCATTTAAAAAAAAAAACATAGAAAGTAACAAATGTTGGCAAGGTTAATGGGAAATTGGAACCCTTTTACATTGTTGGTGGGAATGTAAAATAGCAGAGCAGCTATGGAAAACAGTGTAGCAGTTCCTCAACAAATTAAACATAATTACCACCTGATCCAGCAAGCCCACTCCTAGGTCCGGTGTATCTCCAAAGGAACAGAAAACAGATGTTCTAACAAATGTTCATAGCAACACTACAGGCAATAGCCAAAAAGTGGAAATTATCCAAATGTCCATCAGGTTCATTTATCTTGATCTTGGTAAATCATACCAAACACACACATATAAAGTCAGCACCTTTACACACTTTTTAAAATATATATATATTTTTTTTAATTGATTTTTTTACAGAGAGGAAGAGAGAAGGACAGAGAGTTAGAAACACCGATAAGAGAGAATCATCGATCAGCTGCCTCTTGCACACCCCCTACTAGGGATGTGCCCGCAACCAAGGTACATGCCCTTGACCGGAATCGAACCCGGGACCTTTCAGTCCGCAGGCCGATGCTCAATCCACTGAGCCAAACCGGTTTCGGCACCTTTACACACTTTAAATATAATACAATTTATTTGTCAATTATTCCTCAATAAAAGATTGGGGAGGGCACATTTTTTTTAAATCCTCACCTGAGGGTGTTTTTCCATTGCTTTTACTGAGTAAAAGGGAGGGAGGCCCAGATTAGTTGCACATGCCCCACGGGGGCGGGGAGGGGAGGTCTGTGCCTTCTAATCACTGAGCCCTCCAGCCAAGGTGGGGCGGGTGCTTTTAAATCCATCAACGGATGGATAAAGGAAATGTGGTCAATTCAAGCAATGAAATGTACCCAGCCAGAGAGAGAGGAATAAAGTACTGATGCACGCTACCACATGGATGACTCTTGAAAACATCATGCAAAGTGAAAGCCAGACACCCACCCCCCAGAAAAGGCCACATATTTTATAGAAGTCCATTTTATGAAATATCCAGAAAAGAGAAATCCAGGGACAGAATAGTGGTTGCTAGGGGGTGAGGGGAGGGGGATGGGAAGTGAACTGAATGGATATGAAGTTTCTTTTTGGGTGATGGAAAACAAAGTACCAGAACGAGACAACCGTGCTGTGTGTGCAACACTGTAAAAGTTGTACACACTGAACTGGGTGCCTTACAATGATAAATTGTTTTGTTTTGTTTTTTTACACAATTTTTTAGAAATACTGATACACGCTTCAACATGGATGGTCCTTGAACATATTATACTAAGTTAAAGAAGCCAGTCACCAAAGTCCAAATATTGCATGATTCCATTTACATGAAATGTCCAAAATAGGTAAATTCATAGCAGCGGCGGAAAATAGATCAGTGATTGCCTGGAGCTTGGGCATCAGGGAATAGGGGAGGGAGAGGGAGGGACTGAGTGCCAATCTAACTAACAGGGCTTCTTTCAGGGGGCCCTAAATGTTTTAAAACCAGATTGTGATGATGGCTGAACAACCCTGTGTGCATATAAACAAAAAAACACTGGACTCTTTATATCTGGATGCTTAAAAAAAAAGAAAAACTGCTTGGGTGTAAAGTTTGCAACCGCGGCTTAAAACTCATCCTCTCTAGGACATCCACTGATCTCAGCCCGTTTCTACTCCTTTGCTTCCGTGAAAATCAGAACTACGTGAATGCGCTTACACTTTCTGGTTGCTCTGGACCCCAATTATGCTGAGAGGACGGCCGAGCTTGCTAAATCCTGGGGTCCCCGCACTAACTAACGGCTGGGAGTCAGATTTGCCCTCCCCGGGAGGCCGGCGCCCCGAGCGTGGACTGATGCCTCTGCCTTCTGGAAGGTCCTAACTTTGTCTGACTCCCCCAACCCGGCTGGAAGCTCCGAAGCGGGGGGACCTGGCCGTCCATTCCTTCCGGATCCCGCCACAGAACGCAGCAACCAGAAAGCCTCGCCTCCACGCCCGCTGGAAGGCGGCTACTGAGCATGCCCGGCCGGGCCAAGTCAATTCGACAACATTCCGGAACAAAAACTATGGTTCCCGCGTTAAAAGGTGGAAAAGCAGAAGAGACGGGCACAAAGCCCAAGGATTCGATCTAAAAGGAAAGGCGAGGTTCAGAGGCCACGCAAAGGGAAGGGCAAAACTTACACAGCTCAAACATCGCACTTGGTAGAGATAGTCTGAAAGACGACCCCCCCAGAAAAAAAGTGGGGGGGGGGGGACCTAAAAAATACTAGATTACCGAGAAGGGAGGTCAAGAGGAGGACGAAGGGCACCGATGACGGAAGGGTACCCATACGTTTCCCCAAAGCAGCCCCATCCAAAAGGAACCCCGAGATGACCAATTCTTCAGCGCCAGCCCTCACGCAGGATGCGCTGGGACGCGGGGGGCTCGCTCCGAAGTAGTTCCCTTTCACAAACAAAAAGCCGAGCCGTGGCCAAGACACTCCACCAAGGTTAGCTGAGCTCCGGGCCCCTGCCTTTAACCATTTCCCCCGCCATCTTCTAGGGAAGAACCCAGAACCCTTTTTCAGCAGCATCACCGCCGCGCGGAGAGCCCGGGAGGGCTGCGCTTCCCAGGTCGCCCGGCCGGCGGAAAGGAGGAAGCCTCTCCCTCCCCTAGCTCCTCTCCGCTCCCGCGGGATGCACGCGACGGGCCGCGGGCCGCCTTCCCCCGGCCCGACCCCCAGCCCGGTTTTGCAAGGTCCGAGGCGATGGGGGATGGGGGGGGGCGCGCGAGCCCGGTGCACGGGCCTCACCTGCACACGCCGCGGATGCAAGGCTCCAGCCAGATGCGGTAGGCGGTCTCGATGTGCTCCTGCGACACCTCCTCGGGCCGCACCGTCTCCGCCCAGCGCCAGGCGGCCTTCTCCAGCTGCAGCCGCGGGGCCATGGCCTTGGCCAGAGGAGCGCCTCCAGACTCGGGCTCCCGCTGCCGCCGCCTCCGCAGCCGCCCAACTGGGCTCCGCCACCTGCCAGCGAGGAAGACCAGACGCTCCCTCAGCCAGCTGGCCAGTCAATCACCTGCGCGCGCCACGGCCGCCGCGCCCGCCCGCGCCCGCCCGCCCGCGCACGACGGGCCGCAAAGCGCCGCCGCCGACACCCGGCACGGCCCGCCCGCCCCGCCCCTCGCTCCCGCGGACGTTGGAAAGTGCTCCCCACCCGGATGGGCGCATGCGCGCTCCCAGCAGCCTTTGCGCCTCCCGCGCCTCGGAGCTGACGGGCGGAGCAGAGGCAAGTGGTTGTCAGGGAGGGGTCGGCCGCGTCCTCCTCCACGCCGCTGGAGAAGCCGCGTCTCCGCCCCTGCGCAGGGGGGCGCCCTGCGTACCACCGCTCTGGCAAGTCGGGCGCCGCGAGGGCTAAAGGCTGCCTATTCTTGCCTTCTGGTCCTCCCCCCATTTAACCGTGAAGGAATCACGCGAGAGGCTACTCAACGCACACCATAGGTCCGCTGAGCTGTGGGGTGGGGCCTGACACCGGGTCACCAGAGAAACCGGGCTCTGCTCTCTAGAGGAAGATTTAACTTGAACCTGGACCGGTTCCGACTCCTTTCCCCCGAGCCCTCCTGACGTCACGGGACGTTCGGGGGCCTTTTCCTGGACTGGAACCGGACTACAGGTCCCGGCGTGCACTGCGCGCTGCCACTCATTGTATTCGAGGCATGCTGGGATTTGTAGGCATGCTGGGACTGATACAATGGCAAATTGTATCAATTATATGTTGTGAATATCTTTCAACTTTTTCTTTTAAAAAATATTTTTATTGATTTTTTTTTTTTTACAGAGAGGAAGAGAGAAGGATAGAGAGTTAGAAACATCAGTGAGAGATTCATCGATCAGCTGCTTCTTGACCGGAATCGAACCAAGGTACATGCCCTTGACCGGAATCGAACCTGGGACCTTTCAGTCTACAGGCCAGCACACTATCCATGGAGCCAAGCTCTTGGGAGGAAGAGCTTGATGTGCCTGGGATATTGCAGAGGCGCACAGCGGGGGCGGGGTTTTTCTGGCAGGGCGGGTCACCTTTACTGCACCCGACCCTCTACAATGTAATGGTAGAAGATAACTTCTTTTTGAAACTCTTCTCTAGCCCCAGGGTTTAAAAACAGTCCATTTTTTTAAACTTCTGCCCCAGGATATAAAGAGCCTTATCAGAATGTTTTGCAAACTAAAGGGCAGTGCTAGAGTGAGGATTTTGAGAATGTTACATTTGAATGAGAGCTTTATGGAGTCTAAGCACTAATTTCTGATTTTGACTGTATTCTTAACCTGTGCTATTCAGTAGACATTCAGACATTCCCTGAAGGCATGATGAAAATAAGACCTGGCCCCTCCCTGCCCTTGGAGGTGGGTAAGGTGAGAGGAGTAGAAATACAAAGTCTTCTTCCCAGCTTCAGAAGGTTTGGAGAACTTGGGAGGAGTGTTCCCCAGAAGAGGTAAACTCTTAAACTCATCCTTAAAAGATGAGTAGGATTTAGCCAGGTAGATGAAAAACTCCTTTCCAGAGAAAGGGAAGAGCAAGGAGCTAAGGCCCAGAAGAGAGAAATTTCCTGGTATGAGGCTACAAATCCTGAGACATGGAGAGGTGAGAACTAAGGCTTGAGAGGCAGGCCAACACTGTCTTTATCTGAAGTACCCAGACATAGCGAAGACCAACGTCATCAAATTGTATCAATTATATGTTGTAAATATCTTTCAAATTTTTCTTTTTTAAAAAAAATATTTTATTGATTTTTTTTTTTTTTTACAGAGAGGAAGAGAAAAGGATAGAGAGTTAGAAACATCAATGAGAGATTCATCGATCAGCTGCTTCTTGACCGGAATCGAACCAAGGTACATGCCCTTGACCGGAATCGAACCTGGGACCTTTCAGTCTACAGGCCAGCACACTATCCACGGAGCCAAACCGATTTTGGCTATCTTTCAAAATTATCTTCTCACTCTATACATATGACACTGCCCCTTATATATAGCTTGTATTACTTCTTAACCTTGATCCAGAGGGAGGAAGCTACACAAAAATGTAAATCTTCCATATATCATTCACCATCTTTAAATCTTTCTGAGTCCTTCAAATAAAGACAGCCTTGGCCTGCAGACTGAAGGGTCCCAAGTTTGATCCTGTCAATGGCATATTGATGTTTCTCTCCCTCTCCCATCCTCTCTGAAATCAAAAATGTATTTTTTAATATATTTTATTGATTTTTTTTACAGAGAGGGATAGAGAGCAGAAACATTGATGAGAATCATCGATCAGCCGCCTCCTGCACACCCCCCACCAGGGATGTGCCTGCAACCAAGGCACATGCCCCTGATCAGAATCGAACCCGGGACCCTCCACTCTATCCACTGAGCCAAACCGTTTTCGGCAAAAATGTATTTTTTTAATATATTTTTATTGATTTTTTACAGTGTGGAAGAGAAAGGGATAGAGAGTAAGAAACATCGATGAGAGAGAATCATCGATCAGTTGCCTCTCGCACACCTCCTACTGGGGATGTGCCCGCAACCAATGTACATGCCCTTGACCGGAATCGAACCCGGGACCTTTCAGTCCGCAGGCTGACACTCTATCCACTGAGCCAAACCAGTTGCAGCAAGAAATGTATTTTTTTTTAAAGAAAAAGAAACAACACACCCAAGATGGAGTCACTTTGGTAAGCCCCACCAACACTTAATACTGGCACGCCTAGTTTTATTGCACTTCCCTTTTTTTGTTGTTATCCTCACCTGAGGACATTTTTCCATTTATTTTTGGGGAGAGTGGAAGAGAGAAACACATCCATTGGTTGCCTCCTGCATAAATTCCACCCAGGGCCCCAGGCTACGGGGAGGAGCCTGCAACCAAGGTATGTGACCTTGATCGGAATCAAACCCAGGACCCTTTAGTCCTCAGCAAGCGGATGCTCGCTCTATCTACTGAGCAAAACCGGCTAGTCCCTAGCAGCTAGGGTAAGCTTTGCTTTATTGCACCTCACAGATGTTGCATTTTTTTAAAAAATAAATTGAAGGCAAGACCCTCCAGCAAAAAGATTGCAACTAACTTGATGGTCTGGAGCTGCACCCTCGGTATCTCCAAGATATGTCTGTACCTGCAGTGTCAGCCTCTTCCAGGAATGGAATACTTTTTCTTTTTTTAGAAAATTGATCTTAGAGAGAAAGAGGGAAAGAGAGAGATGTGACAGAAACTTCAGTCAGTTGCCTTCTGCATTCACCCCTACCAGGAATTAAACCAGCCACACCTGCCAGGGCTGGGAATGGAATATTAAACCAATCAGTCTGGAATTAGCTGGTCAGCCCTAGTGAGAATTACCTGTTAAAACCCCATGCCTTTCCCTCAGGGCAGGTAACCTTGCCGGAATGAATCCACTGAACTTCCTTGTCCCACCCTCTCTCTGCCTATACTGGCTTACCATTGTGTTTCACTTTATCCCGCTTCCCAAATGTTGAGTTTTCTTACAGATTGAAGGCAAGAACCTCCACTAGCAAGACATTTACAACCCACTATATTGTGATACTTGCTTCACTGTGCCAATCTTGGACCCAAACCTGTACGCCTCTGAGGTGCGCCTGTAAAACCTACCATTTCGTGCAACTAGTCCCTTCTGGTTGTTAGGTGAGGTGCTGCCCAATTCATAAATGGTTTTCTAGTGACAATTAGGTCTTCAGGTCAGCTCAATTGAATTTTTTTTTTGGTTTTTTTTTAATATATATTTTATTGATATTTTACAGAGAGAAAGCGGGAGAGATAGAGAGCTAGAAACGTCGATGAGAGAGAAACATCGACCAGCTGCCTCTTGCACACCCCCTACCAGGGATGTGCCCGCAACCAATGCACATGCCCCTGACCGGAATCGAACCCGGGACCTTCTAGTCCGCAGACCAACGCTCTACCACTGAGCCAAACCAGTTTCGGCTGAATTTTGTTTTTTAACAATACCAAGTGAGGTAGACACTGCAACAAAGGCCCTGGCTGGTTTGGCTCAGTGGATAGAGCATTGGCCTGCAGACTAAAGGGCCTTGGGTTCAATTCCGGTCGAGGGTACATGCCTGGGTTGTGGGCTTGATCCACCCCTCCTCCAGTGTGAGGTGTGCAGGAGGCAGCCAAGCAATGATACTCATTGATGTTTCTATCTCTCCCTCTCCCTTCTCTGAAATCAATAAAAATATATTTTTTAAATGCACTTGTTTCCAAACATTAAAAAAAAAAAAAAAAGACAGAAGGTGCAGGTTTAGAAGGTAGATGATGATTTCAGTGTTTAATATGTTGAATTTAACCCAACCTATCAAATGTTTACATTTCTATATGAAATCAGCATTTTTACTAAGTTAATGAAATATTCTACCTTCTTTTTTTCACACTGCCCTTTGGAAATGTGGTGTGCGTTTTACACTTACAGCTCATCTCAATTCAGACTCACCACGTTCAAGTGTTCAACAGCCACATGGCGAGTGGCTACAACAGAGGACAGTGCAGGTCTATACTAAGGTGACCAGACGTCCCGCTCTTGGCGGGACAGTCCCGATTTTTAACAATTTGTCCCACGTCCTGCAGCGTTTTAAAAAAGTCCCGATTTTTGGAAAGAATGCACGACAAGCTAGGGAACGGCAGGAGAACGGGAAGGGAATATACGGTTTTCTGCGGCCATGTGGCTATTTAGCCAGGATCTGAGTTTTATATTATTTTTGTTATTTTTACAATGTTAAACTTTAATAATAACAAATAATCGTTGAGAACTGATTATCGAGAACTGGTTGTTAGAATTTGACCACCATTGTTTGGACTTAATGGCATTTTTTTGGGATTGGCAACAACGAAAACATTTTGTAACTGTCTCTCAGATGATACACATTGTACTGCGTGCTAGTTAAACAAGTGATGTCATTACAAATCAGCTAGTCAGATAATTTAGGTAAGTAATTTATGTATTTATTTCATAAATACATAAATTTTTCTTGAATTTAGCAGACAGTACTCGTGTTATTTACATTTTATAGTGGCGGCATAAAGTCTAGCGCCGGCCTTGAAAGTGACACGACTTACGTTATGGCAAATTCAAAGGAAAAATAATACAAGTTAGTATTGTTATTATTTAGAAAGAAATATAGGATTAAAATTAAAATAATTTTTAAAATATAGTTACTTTATAACAATCAAATTAATTTAATTTATAAACTAATAATAAAATATGTTCATGTAATTATGTATCTACTTACTGTGTTTTTAAGCAATATGTATATAATAATTTATAATATATAATATAGACCAAATTTTTAATCAAGAACTCCCCCACCCCCGTCAATGGTGTCCCGCTTTACCAATGTTAAAATCTGGTCACCTTAGTCTATACGCTGTTGACTTCCTCATCTATTCACCGTTCAACCTACTCCAATCTGGCCTGTGACCTTAGCACTCCTCTGTAGCTGCTTTTATCAAGGAGGTTCCAGGATTTCCCTGTTACCAAAGCCAGTGGTCTCTCAGTCCTCAGCTCTCTGCAGCCACCAACACAGATGACCTCTCTTGCTATCTAGAAATGTCCTTCCCCTCGTTTCTGAGCTGCATCCCTCCTGGTTTCCACTTCCCTCCCTGGCTGCTCCTCAGTCTTCTTGGCCACCTCCTCCTCTTCTTTATTTTTTATTTTTTTAAAATATATTTTATTGATATTTTACAGAGAGGAAGGGAGAGAGATAGCTAGAAACGTCGATGAGAGAGAAACACCGACCAGCTGCCTCCTGTACACCCCCCACTGGGGATGTGCCCGCAACCACCGTACATGCCCTTGACGGGAATCAAACCCGGGACCTTTCAGTCAGCAGACCGACGCTCTACCACTGAGCCAAACCGGTTTCGGCCTCCTCTTCTTTAAAAAAAATAAAATTTATATATATATATATATATATATATATATAATTGATTTTTTTTTACAGAGAGGAAGGGAGAGAGATAGAGAGCTAGAAACATTGATGAGAGAGAAACATCGACCAGCTGCCTCCTGTACACCCCCTACTGGGGATGTGCCCACAACCAATGTACATGCCCCTGACCGGATTCGAACCTGGGACCTTTCAGTCCGCAGACCGATGCTCTATCCACTGAGCCAAACTGGTTTCAGCCACCTCCTCCTCTTCTATTGATTTTCTCATCTACAGGATGGTGTAAAGGAAAAACTCATTCCTATGTGTCTCCTGTAGTCTCAATACTCCACTCTTTTTAAAAATATATATATATTATTGATTTTTTACAGAGAAGAAGGGAGAGGGATAGAGAGCTAAAAACATCGATGAGAGAGAAACATCGACCAGCTGCCTCCTGCACACCCCCCATTGGGGATGTGCCTGCAACCAAGGTACATGCCCTTGACTGGAATCAAACCTGGGACCTTTCAGTCCACAGACCGACGCTCTATCCACTAAGCCAAACAGGTTTCGGCTCAATACTCCACTCTTACACTTCTGTGAGTTTTCCACTCATCAAGCAATTCTGTGATACCACGTGGGTGTCCTACAATTTAACTCAATTCAGACACTACCTCCTGGAGGTGGCATCAGATCACACAGGTTAGGAAATCAGTTTATATATCTGCGTGCACACACACCCTTCAGATCTCACTTGTACTTTTGACCAACTAACTGTAATTTGGAGGTTCCCACAACCCCTCCCCACACACTTGGATTAAATTAATTTGCTAGACTGGCTCATAGAACTCAGAAACATTTTAACTACTAATTATCAATTTATTAGAAAAGGATCAAACTCAGGAGCAGCCAGTTGGAGGAAATGCTTTGGGCAAGGCATGCAAAAAGGGACTCAGAGTTTCCACACCCTCTTTTGGGTGCATCACCCACCCAGCACCTCTACAGTTTACCAACCAGGAAGCTCTGGGAACCTTGTCCTTTTAGGTGTTGGGGGTTTCATCACATAGGCATGATTGATTAAATCATTGGCCATTGGTGATGGGACTGGATTTCCAGCCCCTTAATCTCCCCTCCCCAGAGGCAGGGCCAGGCCTGCAAGTTCCAATCCTCTATGGTTGGTTCTTCTAGCAACCAGCTCCCACATTCTCAGGTTACCCAAGGGGCTTTCCTGAAGTCAAGGCATTAACATAAACTTGTGTGGCTGAAAGGGGCTTATTATGAGCCTGGCCAGTGTGGCTAAGTGATTGAGGTTTGACCTGTGAACCGGAAGGTCACAGCTCAATTCCCAGCCAGGGCACATGCCCAGGTTGCATGTTCCATTCCCAGTAAGGGGCGTGCAGGAGGCGGCTGATCAATGATTCTCATCATTGATGCTTCTCTCCCTCTCTCTTCCTTTCTGAAGTCAATAAAAATATATTTATGAAAGGAGTTTGTTCTGAATAGCAAAAGATACCTTTTGGCTAGTGCCATTTTGGGGCTGAGCCCATCTGATTTCTAGATGACCTAATAAATTTATAATTCTTTACCAAAACACACACACACACACACACACACACACACACACACAAAACCCACTCTCTTATCTCTAATTGCTTCAGAAATTCAAGGGTTTTAGGAATTTTGTGGTAGGAATGGAAGAAAACTAAATATATATTTATTATAAATTACAGTATCACAGCTCTATCCACTAAGCCAAACTGGCTTGGGCCACACACGTACTCTTACTTACTGGATAACTGCCCTGTGGCAGACACTGTGCTATGATCTAGTGTCAGGGGCAGAAATAGAATTTTGGGGGCTAGCTAAATATTAATTGTGCTCTGTTAGCCGTGATTGCTTTGTTCTGATGAAAGAAAGCACATTTCCACCTGCCTGGGAGTTAGTGGTACACCTCACCACCACCACCACCCCAGACCTAGCACGTGGGAGTCACCCTAGCCCCTGGGGCCTGGGAGTGACTTGCCCCTGGGAGTCAACCTTGGAATGCGGCCCATTGTCATTCAAGAACTGCCTATTATCACAGAAAGATTGACAACCTTACGGAATAATAGAGACTAGCCCCAGCCAGCATTGCCTGTAATCTGTAACCAGCATACCCATTTTTATTCCTTTTGCCTACTTCCCCACTCTGTAATACCCATTCTTTTTTTTTTTTAAATAAATCTTTATTCAGATTATTACAGTTGTTCCTCTTTTTACCCCCATAGATCCCCTCCACCCGGTTCCTAGCCCTCCCCATTGTCCTGGGTATTCTCTTTATTTTTTAAATGCTGTCCATACATCTTTTTAAAATATATATTTTATTGTTTGTTTTTTTTTGGTTTTTTTTTGTTTTTTTACAGAGAGGAAGGGAGAGTTAGAGAGTGTTGGAAACATCAATGAAAGAGAAACATCGACCAGCTGCCTCCTGCACACCCCCTACTGGGTACACGCCCTTGACTGGAGTCAGCCTGGGAGCTTTCAGTCTGCAGGCTGATGCTCTATCCACTGAGCCAAACCGGTCTCGGCTTCACTGTCATTTTAATTTGCATCCCTCAGATGATTAGTGACTTTGAGCATTTTTTCATATGTCTCCTGGCCTTCGGTATGTCCACTTTGGAGAAGCGTCTATTTAGGTCCTTTACCCCCTTTTAAAAAACAAACATTTCTATTGATTTCAGAGAAAAAGGAGAGAGAGAGCTAGAAAAATCAATGATGAGAGGGACTCATTGATTGGCTGCTTCTTGCATGTCCCCTCTTGAGAATTGAGCCCGAAACCTGGGCATGTGCCCTAACCTGGAATCTAATCGTGACCACCTGGTCTATAGTCCACATTCAACCACTGATCCATGCACATCATTTAATTGGGATATTTGTCTTTCTCTTGTTAAGTTGTATGAGTTCCTTAGATATCTTGGAAGTTAATCCCTTACCAGATGTATCATTGGAAAATGTTACATAGATTGTATCATTGGTAAACCCCTTATCATTGTCCTACCCCATATAATAGATTCAATGTAATCCCAATTAAAATACCAATGACAGCCGAAGCCGGTTTGGCTCAGTGGTAGAGCGTCGGTCTGCGGACTGAAAGGTCCCTGGTTCGATTCCGGTCAAGGGCATGTACATTGGTTGTGGGCACATCCCCGGTAGGGGGTGTGCAGGAGGCAGCTGGTCGATGTTTCTCTCTCATTGACATTTCTAGCTCCCTATCTCTCTCCCTTCCTCTCTGTAAAATATCAATAAAAAATATATATATTTTTAAAAAATACCAATGACATATTTCACAGATCTAGAACAAACACTCCAAAAATTTATATGAAACTAAAAAAAATACCTCAAATAGCTGCAACAATCTTTTTTTTTTTTTCTTTCTAACTGCAGCAATCTTAAGAAGAACAAAGTTGGAGGAATCACAATACAAAATGTCAAG
This sequence comes from Vespertilio murinus, assembly GCA_963924515.1. NCBI lineage: Eukaryota > Metazoa > Chordata > Mammalia > Chiroptera > Vespertilionidae > Vespertilio > Vespertilio murinus. The sequence goes on from OZ004706.1 coordinate 11,757,001, forward strand.
TTATACTACAAAGCCACTGTACTCTAAATAGCTTGGTACAAGAACAGGCTTGTAGATCAATGGACAGAGATCAACCCAAACCATTATGCTCAGTGTTTGACAAAGAAGTCAAGAGCTACAATGGAGCCGAAACTGGTTTGGCTAGTGGTAGAGCGTCATCGGTCTGTGGACTGAAAGGTCCCGGGTTCGATTCCCGTCAAGGGCATGGACATTGCTTGCGGGCACATCCCCAGTAGGGGGTGTGCAAGAGGCAGCTGGTTGATGTTTCTCTCTCATCGACATTTCTAGCTCTCTATCTGTCTCCCTTCCTCTCTGTAAAATATCAATAAAAAAACATATATTTTTAAAAAGAGCTACAATGGAGTAAAGACACTCTCTTCAAATAAATGGTGTTGGGAAAATTGGACAGATGCATGCCAAAAAAATGAAACTAGACCAACCAACTTACACCATACACAAGGAAAAACTCAAAGTGGACAAAAGACCTAAAGTAAGTTGTGAAACCATAAAAATCTTAGAAGAAACCATAGGCAGGACATTCTCAAACATCTCAAATATACAGCCATATATTTGCTGATACATCTCCTAGGGCCTAGGACAAAGGAAACTGAAGAGAAAATAAATCAAAATAAACAAATCAAAATAAAAAGCTTCTGCACAGCCAAAGAAGCCATCAACCAAGTGAAGAGAGAGCCTGCTTCCTGGGAGGACATATTTGCCCATGTGTATCCATTCTTACTCCGTCTGTCCGACCCCATATAAGCACCTGGTTTATCGGGGGCTGCAGAGCAGATTGTGTGGGTGACCTGCCGCTCTCCCAATTGAGGGCATTATTGGAATAAATGCTTATATGTGACTCAACCCTGTCTCTGCTTAACTGGCTCAAGTAGTGACAGGCAGCCCGGACCCATTGCTTGTCCAGTTTCTCTAGGGGTTCAGAGATCAAGACAGTTACGGAATGCCATATATACAAGATAAAAATAAGCAAAATAATTCAGTGAGTGCGGATAGAATAAATTTGGGGAGATGTGACTGACAAGGAGGGAGAGGGCTACAGACTGAGAGGTGCTCAGGGGAGTGTGGTCTGAGGAGGTGACATATGACCTGAGACCCGAATGACCCAAAGAAACCAGCCATGGAAAGTATGGAGCAAGAGCACTCCCGGTGGAGGGAGCGGAGAGTGCAAAGGCCCTGAGGCAGGAATACATTGTAGTAGAGCTGACTCTGGCCCAATGCTCCTCCACCACTTGCTCTCGCTCTAGGCCAGCAGTGGGGAACGTCTGGCCAGGGCCATATATGACCCGCAAAGCATTTGGTCTGGCTCTGCAGAGGCATCGGGTGAGTTAATTAAATGTATGACCAAATATAGTAGGCTAATTTTCTTTCTTTTTTTTTTTACAGAGAGGAAGAGAGAGGGATAGTTATAAACATCAATGAGAGAAAATCATCGATCAGCTGCTTCTTGCACACCCCCTACTGGGGATGTGCCCGCAACCAAGGCACATGCCCTTGACCGGAATCGAACCTGGGACCTTTCAGTCTGCAGGCCGATGCTCTATCCACTGAGCCAAACAGGTTTTGGCAGGCTAATTTTCTTTAATATATTTTTATTGATTTCAGAGAGGAAGATAGAAATATCAATGATGAGAGAGAATCATTGATCGGCTGCCTCTTGCACACCCCCTACTGGAGATGGATGGAGCCTGCAACGCAGGCATGTGCCCTTGACCTGAATCGAACCTGGGACCCTTCAGTCCCAGGCTGACACTCTATCCACTGAGTCAAACCGGCTAGGGCTAGCAGGCTAATATTTAAGTTGATAATTTTGTTATTTTTTTTAGGTATTATATGTGTACAAAGCTTATCATTGCCCCCCCCCCACCTCCCATTCATGCCCTCCCTCCCCAGAGTTCTGTGTTCGTTGGTTGTACTTATATTCATGCATACCAGTCCTTTGGTTGTTCTCTTATCTCCCCCCAGGTCTCCTTCCCCTCCCCGCTGTCATTTGGCAGTCTGCTTGTTTTATGGTGACTATCTCAGGGTCACATGAATAGAGTCCGCTCCTCCTCTGGTTCACACCACCCCTACCCCCGGATCCCACTGCTTCCCCTGGGACACTCGGCTCGCCTGGGATAATTTTATTATTAATATTCAAATGGCCCTTGGCTGAATAAAGGTCTCCCACCCCTGCTCTAGGCCCTCAGGGAATTTCCTTTGGTGTCCTGAGCCCCTCCTAAGCTCGATCCCTGCGGTGCCATCCCATCCAGGAAGGCAGCAGCATTCTGGGGCTGAGGGTCCCCTCCCAGAAGCCCCGTGGCTGACCAGGATCTGGGTTTCCTGGTTCCTGTCTGACAGGGGGTGAGGAGACATTCTCCCAGCCTCCTCTCCACACGCCCCAGCCCCAAATCTCCACGACAACCGTAGACACAACCCTGATGTGAAGGAGAGTCTGGAATGAAGAGCAGGAAGATCACTGTGCAGAGGAGCCGGCGGACTTGGCTCTCCCGGCCCCTTGTGTCCCGCCAGCCTCCCCACTGGCCTGACCAGGCCTCCGAACCCTGTTTTCCCCGAAGACCCCCAGCCAAAGATTCTGCAGGTTTGCGCTGTTGCTGGACACAGCAGGGCTGGATCTTCTGCAGCTCCCCCACGGGCTGCCCTGCCGCCCTGACTGTGTCTGCTCTGTGACACGCGAATACAAGGGACTTGGCTGGGCTGGGCCTGCACTGCGGAACAGGTTATTTACTACAAGAAAGCAGCTTCCCAGGTCCCCGCACACTTCCCTCCTGTCACCTTGGCAGGCTCCTCGCTACCGCCCTGTGGCTGCGCTTTGTGCCATCAGGCCCAGTCCCCGTATCTGCTCCTCTCCCCTCCCTCCGGCTCCTTCCCTCAGAGGTCTCCTTCATAATGCACACCAGCTGGCATGTCTCTGAACTCTAGTTACAACCCACCTCCCCGCTCATATCCATGTGGGTGTGTAAATTCAGTAACTTGGCCCAAAACGGAACTCCTGACCCACAGCTGTTGTGTGATTCTCTCTTTAAAAATATATATTTTATTGATTTTTTTACAGAGAAGAAGAGAGAGGGATAGAGAGCCAGAAACATCGATGAGAGGGAATCATCGATCAGCTGCCTCTTGCACACCCCCCACTGGGGATGTGACCGCACCCAAGGTACATGCCCTTGACCAGAATTGAACCCGGGAACTACGCTCTATCTACTGAGCTAAACCGGTTTCGGGGACAGAGAATCATTGATCGGCTGCCTCCTGCATGCTCCACACTGGGGATCAAGCCCACAATCGGGGCATGTGCCCTAGACTGGAATGGAACCAGGGACCAGCTCAAAGCCAAGACATCCACATCAACTTGTCTGATGTTTTTCTCGCAATAAGACTGGAGTTAGGGGTTATTAGGAGAAAGACTATAGAGGTCAAGTGTCATTTCCATCCTATTAAAGGTACACACCCTCAACCAATCGATCCCCAGTGACAGCCAATCAATGATTCCTTCTCATTATTGGTGTTTCTCTCGCGCTCTCTCTCCCCCTCCCTCTCCTTTCCTCTCTGAAATAAAATTTAAAAAAGAAAAAAATTTGCTCTCTCCTCTGCCTGAAAGGTGTTTCCCCAGAGATTTTCGTGCTCATTCCTTTGCCTCCTACACGGCTCTTCTTAACCCTCACCCTCTCCTGACCCCTTGATTTAAAAAAAGCAACGCTGTGTCCATGGGCAGGCGAGTGGATAAACAAAATGTGATGTGGCCACCCAACGGGATATTATTCAGCCCTAAAAAGGAAATGTCAACAAGTATGAAATCTTGAAGACACTCTGCTAATTGAAATAAGCTAAACAGAAAAGGATAGATGCTGCATGATTCTACTTCTACGAGACACCTAGAGTAGCTAATTCAGAGACTGAGAGTAGAATGGTGGTTGCCAAGGGCGGGGCGGGGGCAGTGGGGGCGGGGAGAGAACAGGGAATTAGTATCTAACGGGGACCGAGTTCTAGTTTTGCAGGAGGAGGAGTTCTGGAGATGGATGGTGGTGACGGTAGTATTGCAATGCGAACGTGCTGAACACCACTCAACGACACACTTACAGACTGGTTAATAGTTTATTGTGGCATATTTCACAATTTTTTAAAAACAGCCCTGCTCCTAGCCAACATGCCTGTCCCTTTCCTCTGCTTAGTGGTCTCTCCACTTGACATAATTGCTTTTGTGTCTTCTCACCCTGAACTGCCACTTCCATGAAGACGTTTTTTTTTGGTCTGTTTTGCTCACCGTTGTGTCCCCAGTCCCGGGGGCACAGTAGTGGACGCTGGAGAAATATGAGTCAAGTGAGGGGAAGAGTGAACCTCCGTGCCCCAGCTTCCTTAGCTGTAAAATGGGTTGTTACAAACTTTTCATAGTCGTTACAAACTTACAAAGGGCCCAGCACTGAGCGCTGCGGCCTCTGGTGCACAGAGAGCACTGAGTGTGTGCACACCCTCCTTCCTGAGAAGTAGCTCCGATCACAAACTCCAGGCCCGGGAGCTGAGTGCGAGTCCTCCCCCATCACCCCAGCCGTGCGACCTGGGCAAGTGACTCAGCCGCCCTTCCTGGATCTATACGATGGAAACACTAACGGTAGCAAACAGAGGTTTGGGAAGGGTTGAAGGAGACACGGCCATGCCTCAGAGGCCCAGTTCTGTGTTAGCACTGTTATTTCCTGCCCAGGTCCCTCTCTGATGCCCAGCCAGGAGGGGCGTACAGAAGCTGGCACCACCAGGCCCCTGACTGTCTCCCCATCTCCCGGGTCGGCAGACCCCTCCGGAGTACAGCTGGCAGCAGGCCCCCAGCAGGCCGGGCGCTGCCCAACAGGATGCCGCTGCAGAAGGTAGATGGGCTGGTTACCACCTGCCCCCACTCCTCCCACCAAGATCATACTGGCCCCTCTCCAGGTGTGGGGAACCGGGGGAGCAGGCCGGGGCTGAGACCTGAGTGGGCTCCCCCTTTCTCCCCGCAGGTCCCCGGCTACAGAAGGTGGCGCTGGCCTCCTCGCTGCTCCTGGCCTCTGCTGGCCTCCGCATTGGCCTCCTCCGGCGTTGTTGCTCCTCCAGCCAGCTGGCCTGGAGGGCCGGTGCCGTGGCCTCTGCTTTAGCTGCACCATCTGTCACATGTGCCCTGGCCAGGTGGCCCCTGGTGGACCGCAGCCGAGTGGGTCAGCCTTCCAGGGTTAGGGAGGCCATGCATAGAGAGGCTGTGGCTTCAGAGGACGGACTGTGGGCTCTGGGGTCGGACAGACCCTCGGTTCTGTCCCCACCCGCCCCCAGAGGACTATCTGACCTTGGGCAGGTCACATAACCCTCTGAGACTCAGTCTGCTCCTCTGGAAAAATGGGGTGATCCCTGCCTCCCAGGGCTGTGGGGAAGGCCACAGCTCCATGGATCGTGTGGTGGCTGGCACTCTGCTGGATCAGGGAAGGCCAGGACCTCCATGCCCAGGGCAGGGCGCAGGGGCCTCGCTCCCCCGAAGCTTCCCTGATTCACCCCCAGACCAAACCCGCCCTGCTCTGCCCCACCCTCAAGTCCCACAAGTGAAGCCCTAGTCAAAGACACGGGAGGCCGAAACCGGTTTGGCTCAGTGGTAGAGCGTCGGTCTGCGGACTGAAAGGTCCCGGGTTCGATTCCGGTCAAGGGCATGTACATTGGTTGCGGGCACGTCCCCGGGAGGGGGTGTGCAAGAGGCAGCTGGTCAATGTTTCTCTCTCATTTACGTTTCTAGCAATCTATCTCTCTCCCTTCCTCTCTGTAAAATATCAATAAAATATTAAAACAAACAAACAAACAAACAACAACAACAAAAAAAAAACAAAGACACGGGGGACCGCCCTGGCGGGGATAGCACCGTTTATTAGGAAAGATCAAGACGAAGACCACAGGAGGGTCCCTTCTGGACACAGGGGCCAGGCGTCCTGACCCGGCATCTGGGGAGCTACTGGTGGGGAGGGTGCTTGCCCCCCGCTGGGCCCTCAGGTTCCCACAGATGGGGCTGGGGTGTCACGGCCCCTTCCTGTCCCTCCGCCATGAGTCCTTGGCTCCCCCCACCTAAGGCACTCGCTCTTTCCAACCAGCACCCCACCTCCCCCCCATATCGCTTGGGCCTTCACTTCCAGATCAGTGGGGGGGTGGGGGCCCTCTCAGTGCTGGGCTCGGCCGGCGGGCAGCAGCTCCTGGTCGGAGCTGGGTGGTTCCCTTGTAGCCCCTGAGGGCGGGGGGCCCCCGGAGTAGGTGTTGGGTGGGTGGGGGATGCAGACCAGCTGGTCAGGCAGAGGTGAAGGTGGAGGAGGGCTGGGACATGGCCTAACGGGGTGGGGGTGGGGGCCGCCTGACCAGGGGTGAGCTGCCTTTGGCTCCACAGTTGGCACTCAAGAGCTTCTGCTACCCAGCGGAGGGCGGCAAAGGCCACCGCGACGCCCTCTGCTGCCGGTGGCTGGTGAGGACCCAGGCTGCGTGCCATGGCGGGCTCTTGTAGGGGACAAGGGCTGCAGACACGGGGGGGGGGGGCCTGGCTCTGCCCTGGGGCTCTGCCGTGGGGGCCCTTCTGAGGCGGCCACTCAGCCACCGTGCCTGCCCCTCCGAGGCGCCTGCCCCCATCCAGCCTGCGGCCTTGCCCGGGTGTGTCTGGGTGGGGGGGTGGCATGCCCACCCTCCAGAGCCCAGCCCAGGGCGGTAGCAGCAAAGCGTGGCATCGCCTCGGTGTCTTACAAAATAGTCATCATCATCATCATATTAATAATAGACCCGACGACGTGGGGCTGGGGCGCCCGCCGTCCAGCAGTCCTGCGGGCGGGCGGCGGCCTAGGAGGGGCAGGGCCGCGCGCCGCCCTCCTGGCTGCCGTGCTGCAGGTCCAGGGGCTGCGGGGGCGGGGCGCCCGGCCCGGCCGAGTGCAGCACCAGGTTCCTGAGGCAGCCCGTGACGCCCGAGGAGAACCTGCCCCCGGTCAGCGCGGCCACGTCGGGGGCTCCGCCTGCGGGGGAGAGGACGGACCGGTCAGCTCCAGGGGGAGAGGGGGCGTGCGCGGGGCTGTGCGGGAGCTCTTCCTGCACCGACGCCCCAGCCCGGGACTCACCGACGTAGATGCTGCTCTTGGTGTTGACGGCCACGTTCGGGCCCGGGGACTGGCCGACGACCAGCTCCTCACCGTCCACCTGGATGGAGCCCCTCCGGCCCTCCCTGTGGGGGCGGGACTGGGTCAGGCCCCTCACCACCAGGCCTCCCTGCTTCCTGACCCTAAGGGCCCCTCCCATTTCCACACACTCGAGAAGTCATGCATCTGGAGTCCTTCCCCCACCCCCCCCAGATAAGAGGTCTGCACCCTCCAGCTTCCTAGCACCCACCCAGGTTTCACCCAACTGGGGTCCCCCCGCTCCCCCGCATGGAGTTCTGTCCTGCCCTGAAGCCTGTGCTTCACATTGTCCCCACCGCAGAGCCCACCGCCTGCTCCCCACGCTGGTGGGGCCCCCTCCCTCGTGTCGGGGGGCTCCCTTACCGCAGGGCCGTCACCCGATGCCACTCGCCGTCATTGATGGGGTCCTCGGAGACAAGGCGGGCCTCCCCGCTGCCCAGCTGGTAGCTGCGGTCACACAGGCCCGGGGAGGGTGAGGGGGGTGGGACAGGCGCGGGGTGTGGGGGGTGGGGGGGACACTGGGAGCTGCAGCTCCTCGTGGGAAGCCGCGGGGAGGGAGAGGGGGGGCCCGGCCAGGGGAGGGAGGGGACCCACCTGAAGACAAGGTGCCCATCCTGGAGGCCGAGGCTGATGAAGTCCTTCCCGTGGCTGGCCTCCCCCGCCTCCTGCCAGGGAAGCACAGGGTGTCTGGGGTCCCCAGCCTGGAGAGCCGAGGCCCCTCCCCCTAGGGGGCGGCCTCTGCCTCCTTCTTTCCCCCTGCCTGCTGGACGCCCACACTCACCATGCCCTGCCAGAGCAGCAGGCCGCTGGCCGTGCTGGTCCGAACTTCCAGCTGGATGGTCTCGGGCACCCTGGGCAGGCTGGGGGGGGGGGTGTGGATAGGTGAGGGGGCTGAAGTCCCAGGTCCCCACTCCCCTCCCCGGGCTCCCAGGCTCTCACCTCCGGGGGAAGACGTAGCTGGGGAAGGCTAGGAAGCCACCTTCGTCGAAATAGGCTCCGTACTGCCCTGGGGCATCTGCGGGAGGGGAGGGGGAGAGGAGACAGCTGCCCCCTTGCTCGCAGTGTCCGCCTGGCATCGGGTCCTCTGACCCCGCCTCCACCCCGTCACGCAGGACCAGGGGCTCTGGACCTGCAGGCCCTGGAGACCCGGGGGCCGTGGGCAGAATTGAGGGGCCCGTGAGCTTGGACAGAAAACGTGAGGGCTCTATGTTCACGCTCGTCTCGCTGACATTTTTTTTTTTTTAATTTGATCGGACCTTTCTTTTTCTTCTCCTTTTTTAAAAAATATTTTTAATTGATTTTTTTACAGAGAGGAAGGGAGAGAGATAGTTAGAAACATTGATGAGAGAGTCATCGATCAGCTGCCTCTTGCACACCCCCTACTGGCGATATGCTCGCAACCAAGGTACATGCCCTTGACCGGAATCGAACCCGGGACCCTTTAGTCCACAGGCTGACGCTCTATCCACTGAGCCAAACCGGTTTTGGCTTATCTCGCTGACATTTAGCAGTTTCTTTAGTTGGGCCCAGAGGCAACCAAGGAAGACCGCGGCTTCCCGAGTCCAATCGGAAGACACGCCCACTCAGCTTCCCCAGGAAATACGTACCGTTGCCTCCACTGCCTTCAAGGTGCCAGTCGGACTCCGCGGTGCCATGCCTAGGGCCTGTGGAGAAAGGCAGGGTCCGGTCAGTGGGCACAGCCGCTGTCCAGTCCCAGAAAAGGGTGCAGAGAGGCGGGGCAGTTACCTTGTTGGCAGCGGGGGCCGGAGAAGCCGGGGAGACAGAGGCAACGGGTGCCCTGGCAGGTGCCCCCATGCAGGCAGGGTTCGCGGAGCTGGCAGGGGTTCTCCTCGTGCTCGCAGAGGTCTCCTGCGGGCCACGGCAGAGGTGAGCGGCATGGGCCGGAGTTGCTGCTGACCGCCCCACGCCCCCCCACCCCCGCCCTCTCCCGGGGCCTGGGCAGTTCACACACCTTTGAAGCCGTCTCGACACAGACACTGGAACTCAAACTCGCCAGCAGGGAAGCACGTGGCGCCGTTCTGGCAGGGCTGGCGCTCGCACGGGGAGCTGTCGTAGCACTGCCCGACGCCCCGGCTGCCCAGGAAGCTGTAGGTGAGGTCCAGCCGCTTCCCATTCACCGACACCTGTGGGCACGGGGACACGGAGGGACTCAGGCCGCACAGGGGGTGGGACACTGGCACGCCAGCAGAGAGGGTGCAGCAGGGGTAGCTGGGAACCCAAGCTGGAGTTTGAGTGGCAACAGGGGACTGTCGGGCAGGGAAGGGAAAGACAGGAGCACCTACTGTGTGCCACCAACACCCATCAGGACAGCCCGTCCTCGGGACAACCCTTCCAATCAGGTGTAACGACCCCATTTTGCAGAGGAGGAAACTGAGGCTCACAGGCAAAGAAGTTTCTGCTACCATGGGCCTTCCGCTAGCTAGCCGCAGGTGGGGGGAGTCTGGCTTCCCCCCCTGCCCTCCTTGTGCTCCGGAAGCTGCTCCTCACCTCCCCCAGGCAGCCGTGGAAGGGAGTGCTCATGTTGGCGGCCGGGGACAGCTTCACCGAGGGCTCCACTCCGCCGAGGTAGAGGAGGGTGTGCAGGTTGAGGCCCTGGCTCTTGCCCGGGGAGGAGCGCTGCACGGGGCGCCCGCCGTCCACCCGCAGGCTGCCGTCCTTGTTGAGGCGCTCGGCGGACACGCGGTGCCAGCGGCCCAGCGCCAGCGGCTCTGCGCTCCTCAGAACAGCCAGCCCTGGGGGGAATGTGGGGGAGAGGGGCTGGCACCCGGATGGCCCCCTGCCCTGCCCACCCCGCACGGGGCCAGGGAGCACCCGCCAGCCTCCTGGTGTCCCACGGGAGCCGGAGAGGCCGAGGGGCTGGACGTCACACACACAGCAGGAATGGGAAGGAGCAGGGAACTCGAAATTCATTCCTCTGAGCCTCCTCAGGGCACAGGCAGCCACAGGGAGGGGCACAGAGCCTGGCACGTAGAGCCCAGCTGCTCGGGGTGGCCAGCGCTCACCTGACCCCAGCTCATAGCGGAACTCCAGGTGGCCGCCCGCCATGGCCAGGGACACGAAGTCCTCCACGGGCTCGCGCTTGCCCCCGCTGAACAGCAGGATCCCGTTGGGCGCCAGCGGCTTGAACTCCACGTCCAGGCGCAGCTCGTGGTGCGTGTTGGTGAGGGCGGGCATCACCAGGTAGGAGCCGATGCCCGACATGGAGGGCGTGGTCACGGTCACACCTGCAGCAGCCACAGCTCAGCCAGGGGCGGCCGCGGCGGGGACACCAGGGTCCACCAGGGTCCCGGGAGGGCTCCGGTGACTCAGCCGCACTCCGGGGTCCCTGCCCACCCCTCCCCCGCTAGTCCCAGCGGCTGGAGGTCAGCGGGGCGATCGCTGTGGCGGCACAGAAGCTCCTGGCCCACCCGGCACGCACACCAGGCCGGAAGGGTCCCTAATGCGGGGCGCTCACGTAAGGGAGCGGGCCTGGGCAGAAGCTTGGCCGGGTGACTTTGAGGCCCTCTGGCTCTGGCGTCATTTTGCCATTCTAGGGGCCCATCATGGCCTCAGAGGGCCCCTGCCCGGCCTCCCCCATCCTTCCTGGGACCCCTGGGTGTGGGAGGGGGGGTGTCTCAGGCTGGGCCCTGCTCACCTTCCTCACACCGGGGCCCGGAGCGGCCCAGGTGACAGCGGCAGTTGTAGCCTCGGCCGTCGGGCCGGTTCACACAGGTGGCGTCGGGCCCGCAGGCCTCTGGGGGACACGCGGGCCGCGAGAAGGACATTGAGGGCATAGTCCCGATGCCAAAGCCCTCCCTACCTGTGGCATCCCAGGGGCCTCGGCTCTCTAGGGCCTGGCCAGACTAAGGAGGGGGGGTGGGTTAGAGCAAGGGCCAGAGGAGGCCGGGCAGCGGGACCGCACGACGGCAAGCGATTGAGGACACAATGGTACGGGGGCAGCTAACGGGCCGAGTGCCTTGGTCATGGATGGGAAGGTGGTGTTACCCGGGTGGCGCGGGTGGGAGAGAGGCGAGCACTAGGCATCGGTCATGGGGGTAGTAGGTACGCGGGTGGCAGAGATGGGAGGCAGGGTGAGCGTCAGGTGACAGCGACAGAGGGCAGTGTCTAGGAGTGGTGGGAAGCACTGGGGTGAGAGGGAGAGCGTGTGGTAAGTGCATGCGGCAGCTGGGGTACAGGTGGGTGTGAAGAAGGGGCGCAGGCGAGCGCTCCAGGGTGACAGTGATCCGGGGGGTGGGTCCGCACCTGGGTGGCAGTGCAGGGCCTGGGAGTGCTCACAGCGGCTCCCGGTGAAGCCAGCTGGGCAGATGCACTGGTAGCTGCTGCTCTCCGAGTCCTGGCACCAGCCCCCGTTCTGTAATACCAGCCCCCCAAAACATCAGGCCAAGAAAACCGGCTCCCCCGCTCCCCACGACGGGGCTCTCTGCCACGGCCGAGGGCAGGGGCCAGGGGCAGCCGGGCGGCCTGTGAGGCGCGGGGTTACCTGGCAGGGCTGGTCCCGGCAGGTGGGGCAGTGGGAGATGCCGTGGGCCGTGAGGTTGAAGTCGTGGAAGACGATCTCCTCGCCCTGGATTTGTAGCTCCCGGACACAGCCTGGGGGGGGGGGGGGGGGGAGAGGTGGATGAGCAAAGGCGGGGTGCTCATCCCAACCAGGGCATTGCCAAGGCCTGGGCCGGGCCGCTGATGGGGAGGGAGCTCACCTATGAAGCCGCTGCCCAGCCCGGCTTTGGGGATGGCGCCGTAGTCAGGGTAGCCGCCCAGGTACAGCTCCTCGTTCAGGTCCAGGCCCTGGAACTTGCCCTGGGGAGCGGAGAGGTCAGGAAAGGCAGGCAGGAGGGGGGCCGGGGCCGGGGCCGGGAATACGGGGCCGGGAATACGGGGCCGGGCTGGGTCTCACCTGGGAGGTCCCGTTGACTGGGGCCAGGCCGCCCACAATCAGGGAGCCCTGGGTGAGGCTGCGCAGCAGGGTCACCGTGTGGAACTGGCCCAGCACCAGCGGCGTGGGGTGGCGGATGGTGGCCATGCCCGAGCCTGCGTCAAACCTACTCCACGGGGCAGGGCCAGGGCAAGAGAGGGAGGATGTCTGGTTCGTAAGAAGGGCTGGGCAGGGGGCCCGGACTGGGCAGTGGTGACGTCACCACCGCCCGCAATCCTGCGCCAGTTCCTGTCCCTGCCTGGTCGCCCACCCCATTACCCACTCCCATCCCTGTGCCTTCCCTCGGCTTCTCAGCCCCTACACTCCTGCCCTGGGGGCGGATCGGAGCAGCCCCCGGGGTTCTAACTGCCCTGGTCCGGAGGCCCTGAGGCCTGACCCCTGGCCTCACTGCCCCTCGGAGATCACCCTGTTTCTTCCCATCTGCGTTCACGGCTAGTCTTTCCCCAGCTATAATATACGTGCCCACAAGTGCCTGGCACGTAGCCAGTGTTCAACAAATAAGTACAGTTGTTGCATGAATGAATGAACCCCGGACTGCAGCAGTCCCAGCTCCCAGGGATGCGCTCGGCATCTCTGAGCATTCCATTCCAGCAGATCGGGTGGTCACCGAGGGCAATGGCCGCATCTCCTTCCTCCAGGACAGGGGTGGGCAAACTTTTTGACTGGAGGGCCACCACGGGTTCTTAAACTGGACCGGAGGGCCGGAACAAAAGCAACCTGACCATGCTGGCACTCTCATCTCGGGCTGCTGGTGAAGGAGCGGAGGGGAGAGCAAGAGAACCCTCCGCTCTTTGGGCTCCGCGGGCCGGATAGAACAGCCGCACGGGCCGGATCCGGCCCACGGGCCGTAGTTTGCCCATGGCTGCTCCAGAACCTCCACGTCTAACTCAGCCCAGGGGGTGTATGTCTGACTAAAGGCCTGCAGTCTGGTCCCTGGCCCCCCACCCCCTGCAAATGGGGAGGGGAGGGTCTCACCGGAACTCGGGCCTCCCGCCCACGAGGCCGAAGGAGATGAAGTCAGGCAGCCTGTTGGCCAGGTTGGTGCGGCTGCCGGGGACCCGCTTCTGCCCGTTGTACAGCAGCATGCCTGGGGTGCGGGGGGGGGGGGGGAGGTGCAGGTGCGTGAGAGCCTCCCGGCCAGCTACGGGCTCCCCGTGTGCCCAGCCCAAGAATGGACCACCCGCGCTTGCGAGCCCCCCACCCTAACAGCTGCCCCTCCCTCCCTCCCCTGGGGCACCCCACACAGCCGGAGCCTCCCCAACTGCCTCAGGAGGTGCCCTAACAGAAGGCCTTGCTGGTGGCTCCCAGACCGACCCTGAATTGGCTTCGCTCACACTGTGGGGTCTACCTGAACGAGGTGAAGGAGGCAGCACTCACCCGAGTAGAGGAGGAGGCCTGGACAGTGAAAGTCAGAGACCCGCAAGAGGTGGGAGGAGACAGATGAGAGAGAAGAGAGGAGGAAAGGGTGAGAGATGGGAGGAGGAGGGAAGACGGAGCGAGCAGAGATAAGAGTAGGAAGGTGGGACAGGAGGGCTGGGGGTCGATGCACTGATGGCAGGGGGACCGTGGGGAGACTTCGACGAGAGATGTCACAGAGGTGGGGATGGAGAAGAGAGGAGGCGAGAGAGAGGCCCCTGAGGGGAGAGCCGGCAGGCCTGGGGACTCCAGGACAGGGGAGGGCTGAGGGAGGTGAGGAGGACTGGGGGCTACCAGGGCTCATAACGTGATGGCAGTTACACCAGGGCCACCCCCCAAATCGGCTTCTCTCCTGCTCACCATCAGCGGAGTCAGGCCGGAAGGTGATCTTGATCTCAAACTTTCTGTAGGCATCCTTGATGGTGGGCAGTGGCAGGAAGGAGTGGGGGGTCTGCGTGAAGTAGGGCACCACCCGCTCTGTTGGCGGAGAGCGGCGTTAGAGACGACGGCCACCAGGCCGCGGGCAGGGCACCGCTGCCCCGGGGGCGCTGTCCTACCTGGCACCTGCAGGTCGGCGAAGGCTTTGACCTTGCCCTGGCGGTTCGTGGCAGTGCAGACGTAGGTGCCCGCGTCCTGGGGCTGAACTGAGGGCAGCAGCAGCACGTTGTTCTCCACGCGGCTGCCAGGCGGCAGGCTCCCATCCAGCTGCAGACACACCCACGCTTTGCACCCTGGCCTGAGCCTGCACCCCCCCGGGGCCTGTCTCCCATGTCTGTCAGGCCCACCCTCGAACCCTGAGCACTGTGGGCCAGATCCTGGGGCACCGAGCTGGTGGAGATCTGGTCGCTGACCCTCGGGCATGCCCGCTGGTGCCCTGCCAGGCCTTTACCTTGCTCCACTTGATGTCGGGAGTCGGGTAGCCAGAGGCCATGCAGGGGAAGGCGGCTGCAGAACCAGCAGGCACACGGACCTCCGGGGGCGTTGAGATCTGGGGCAAGGCTGAGCGGGAGGAAGGAGACAGAGGCCATGAACGGGATGGACAGCCATTGTTTGCGAGCCTCGCCTATGCCCTGACGCGGTCATTCCTGGTGGCACGGGTGGAGCTGGGCAGAGGCAGGGCCCGGGAACAGGCCCATCTGACCCCACCGCCCAAGGCTCTTCAACACACCTGGCCAGAAAATGGCGCAGCCCTTCGAGGACCCGAGAAGGGGTAGGAACTAGGGCAGCGTGGGCCAGGAAGTTAGGGGGCAGGGTATAGGGTTTGGGGTGAAAAGGAACTGCCTTTGAAGAGAGCACAGATCTGTGTCTGCTCTGCATCCACCGCCCTTATTGTATTCTCTGTTATGTCTGTTTGGTGTTGACAGGTCTCAGCCCTGAGACTGGGCGGTAGGTCTCCCTCATCAGAACAGGTGCTCCATCCAGTAGGTAAGGTCTGCATATCCACTTTCCTTTGGTGCCCCTGGGGGTAGCCTTTTCCTGCAAGTCCCAGCCTGATCCGGAGGAACACTCACTTTATCCCCTGCTGCCCCCGCTCTTATGAAACCTGCCTCTCAAATACACAGAACTGAAACTCCCCAAGAGAGTGGAAAGGAAGAGCAGAGCAGGCAAGGCAGGGGTGGCAGCCTGAGCAGCCCCGGCCGCGCTCTCCAGTGCCCGCAGGGGCCCCTGCTGGCCCGCACCTTGCACGAGCAGCAGCACGTGGGACTGGGTGGTGCCGGCGGCGTTGGTGGCGGTGCAGCGGTACTGCCCAGCATCGGCCAGCTCTACGTGGGCAATCCTGACGATGCCTCCGCTCTGCATGACGCCGGGCCGCAGGCGCCCTCCGACTTTGCTCCATGTCACTTGAGGCTTGGGGTCGCCCATGGCCAGGCACTCAAACTCCACGGCATGGCCGACCACCACGGAGTACACAGAAGTCCGGATGTTGATGAGCACCGAGGGCAGGGCTGGGGGAGGGGAAGGCAAAGGCAGCGTGAGGCCAACCTGCTGCAGGCCTGGCCTGAGGGTGCAGGAGAAGGTGAGCTCTGGAGCCTTAGACAGTCATTCATTTCTTCATTCATTTAAAAAAAATATATACTTTTAATTGATTTTTTTCCAGAGAGGAAGGGAGAGGGATAGAGAGTTAGAAACATCAATGAGAGAGAATCATCAATCAGCTGCCTCTTGCACACCCCCCACTGGGGATATGCCCGCAACCAAGGTACATGCCCTTGACCGGAATCGAACCTGGGACCTTTCAGTCTGGAGGCCGACGCTCTATCCACTGAGCCAAATCGGTTTCGGCTTCATTCACTTTTTGAAGCATTCACTCATTAGCACACTCACTATTTGCTCTTTTGTTTATTCCATTACTCACTTGTGTATCCAATGTCATTCTTCATTGGTTTATCTGAACACCCCCCCACTCCACCCATCTCCCTTCTTCCTTCTCCCCTTGCAATATTTGTCAACCCTCTTACTCTACGCCAGACATTCACTCATAACATTTAAGGGGCTTCCTGGGGAACACGGTCCCTTTGTTCCTCATCTCTGTCCCCTGCTCTTGGCGGAGGCCTGACGCCACCATCTTACCTTGGACAACCAGCTGGGCGCTGGCCTGGGCCTGTCCCCAGGGTCCGTAAGCCTGGCAAACATATGTCCCCTGGCAGCTCTGGTCCAAGTTCTGGATTCTGTAAAGAGAAAAAATAGTAAGTCATCAGTGAATAAAAACAATTGATGAGAAATGC
This sequence comes from Vespertilio murinus, assembly GCA_963924515.1. NCBI lineage: Eukaryota > Metazoa > Chordata > Mammalia > Chiroptera > Vespertilionidae > Vespertilio > Vespertilio murinus. The sequence goes on from OZ004706.1 coordinate 11,773,263, forward strand.
TTTGCAATTGCACGGGAGTTCAAAGCCACCAGAGACCAGCACACGGTGTCACTCCTCGTTCCCCAGAAACCATGCGAGGTGGGCAGGGTGCTGTCACCGCACTCATTTTGGACCAACACCTTATGGTGTAGAGCTCAAGATAAAGGTCATCAGTCCGCAGAGCTGCAGTCTGGATCACGTGTCTATATCCGGCCACAGAGCCTCATCTCCTTCCTCTGTATCAGGGCCGCTCTTTACTAAAGACTTTGCGTATGCTAAGCACCGTGTCAAGTGGTTTAGATAACATCATTTTGATCTCATAACCCACGGCACTGAGGTCAGAGGTGAAGTGACTTGCCCAAGGTCACTGTTTCATGCGGAGCCCCAAGAAGGCAGTCATTCTAACAGCCCCACTGTGCGCCAAGGCCGGCGCGCCCAAGGTCAGTCCTGCTCCCGTCCCCACTCACCGGAGCACCCCATCCTGCACGCTGTGGCCAGGAGGCAGCTGACCCCCTTGCTTGATCCAGCGGAGCTGGGTGTCTTGGTCGCTAGGCACGGCACAATGGAACTCCACGCTGGCCCCTATGCTCTTGGTCTCCAGCTGAGGCGTGACCTGAACGGTGGGTGTGGGTCCTTCTGGGATGGGGGTCGCAGGGAGAGAGCCGGAGGTGCCTGCGGGGACATGTACGAGGGTGTGTGTGTGTGTGTGTGTGTGTGTGTGTGTGTGTGTGAGAGAGACCCCAAGATGCCTGATGCCTCCCCAGGACCCAGGGAGCCCTATCCTAAAATTGAGGGAATATTCTTCTCCCGGTAGCTTCTCTGACCAGAGAAAAAAGACCTTTCATTTGCTCGCTCGTGCAGCCATCCAATCAACACATGTAAGAGCCCGGGAGGCACTGGGCTCTGTGCTTCCACAAGCTCTTGTCTATCCCAAGAGGATCCATGGTCATGTGAAGGCATGGGTCCTCCGGCTGGGAACAGATGGAAGTGCCTACTGTGTGCCACCGGCTCTATGTCCTAGTATGTGTGTCTTAGTCAGCCTATGTGCTAGCATTGTCCTCTCTACTTTCCAGACAAAGAAACTGGGGTATGAGACTGCTTGGCCATGTCTTACTACTATCAAGTGACCGAGCTGCCCACTGAACCCAGGCTCGTGGTAGCCCAGGCTCTTGATCAACGGGCTAATTGATCTGCATGATACTTGCTTTCCCACTTCTAGAATCTGGGGCCCAACAGCACTTGCTTGGCCTTGTGTAACGGATGGAGGAGACCACGGAGATTGGGTTCTTTGGAGATCCACGGGAACCCTGGGCACGCACGCCAGGGGTAGGCGCTGCCCTGTCACACATGCACGGTCAGCAGTGCCAGCCTTTACGGAGCCTGTTCTGGGTCCCTGTGGTGGACAAGCCCGGGGCTGAGCCCAAGCCCTGCCCTGAGCGTCCCCTGTCTGGTAGGGGAAGTCTGGAGGACTTATGTAGACAGCCCTGGGCAGTGCGAGGTCAATGCCAGCGGAGGGATGCAGCCGTGAGAGCTGGAGGTGCTGAGAACTCAGTGATGGGGTCTTCAGGTTGTAGAGAACAGGAAAAGGCGGGATTTCCAGGAGGGGTGAGGGAGGAGGGTCCTAGTGTCCTATGTGGGGGGTCCCGAGGTGCCAGTTGCTGGGTAAGGAAAGCGCCTGGAAGAAAGCTGACCCCTTCTGCCCCGCCCGAGCTCGGCTGCTCACCTTGGACGAGTACCAGGGTGAAGGCCTCCGCCGAGCCCACCTTGTTGGTGACCTGACAGCGGTAGCGGCCGGAGTCCTCGGGGGCCACGGACTCAAAGTGAAGCATCTCGTTCCTGGCCGTCACCCTCCCAGGGAGGCTGCCCCCCACGCGGCTCCACTGGAAGGCGAGCGGGGGCGTCCCGTGAGCCAGGCACTGGAGCTGCAGCGCCTCCCCGGCTCTCACCGAAGTGTGCTCCGGGACCGTGGTGGCGTACGGAGGGCCTGGGGGGGGGGGGGGGGGGAGAAGCAGAGGTGGGGAGAGGGGGAGAGCAGAGGTCAGGACGGGGCAGGAGACTTGCCAACGAACCAAGGAAACGGAACGGTGAGCCCCAAGGACTGGGGATAAGGGAGCCCAAGGACCCGGGAGGGAACGTTGGGCTTTAGGCGAGAGGAGGCGCTGGGGTCTGAGGTGCACGGGACCTTCCGGGAGGGGGAGGGGGTTCTGTCCAGGGGGGAGGAGGGACTCGGACAGTGGGCCTAGGAGGGCAGAGGAGTGCCTTACTCTCCACGTGCAGGAGGATGGTGGCCTCCGCGTGGCCGGCGGGGCTGGTGGCGTTGCAGATGTACTGGCCCGAGTCCTGCTGGGCCACCCGGGGGATGATCAGCGTGTCGCCTTCCAGCCTGTGCTGCCAGGGCAGCGGGGAGCGCAGCTTGGACCAGTGGATGGTGGGCTTGGGGCTGCCTGTGAAGCAGAGGAGGAGGCGGCAGAGGTCAGCGGGCCGCCCCAGGGTCCGGCTGGGAGGAGGGCTGGGGAGGAAAAGGCCTGGGTGGTCTTGCCCCTTCACGGGAGGCACTGAGCGGGCACCGCAGCCGTCCCCCCAGGAGACGCAGCAGCGTGACACCGCCTTCAGGTTTCCTGTGCCTAAACGCCAAGCCCCGGGCACCACGGCTCTGCCTGCCCCGGGCGCCGGCCCCTGCCCGCACCTGTGGCCGCGCAGCGCAGGGTGGCCGTGTGCCCGGCTTCCACAGTCAACTCGACTTCTTCAACCTGGACCTGGGGGGCCCCGGGGGCCGCGTCGCCCGTGTCCACAATCACCTCCACCCGCTTCTGTGCCGCGCCCAGGGCATTCTGAGCCAGGCACACGTAGGTGCCCGCGTCTGACGGTTTAGCCGATGAAATCTGGAAGGAAAGCAAGGAGGCCGGTCAGGTGGGCACCGAGAGAGGGCCGTGGCGCCCGCCCCCTCTCTGCCTTGGCCTCACCTTTCCTCTCCCCTTCCTTTTGCTTTTAGCTCTCCTGTCTGACTGGCTGCCTGAGAGCTAACACTCAAGACATCTTACTGGTCCATCTATCCATTCACCCATCAAACCACCCACCTATTCATCCATAAACCTACTCATCCACCCACCCAACCCCTATCCTTCCTCCCTTCCTCCCTCCCCCCCTTCTGCCTCCCCCCGCCCACCTGTCTTCCAGTCTACCCACTAGCCACCTATCCCATTGCTCCCTCTCTCTCTCCATCCGTTCATCACCCGACTGCCCATCCAACGTTCTTTACTCCAAGCACCTGCTCCAGGATGGGCCCTGACTGGGCCTCAGACCCGGACCGAACAGCCTGGGCCCCTGGCCAGAGGGAGCCACGCCTCACCTGCAGCATCGTGTGGCTGTCCACGAACCCAAACGTCTGCTGCTCCAAGTTGGTGTGGCTGCCGACCCGCGTCCAGCGAGCAGAAGAGCGGGGCTCGCCGGCACTGACGCATTCCAGGGTGACGGCCTTCCCCGCTTTCACCCGCACCGGGCCCTCGGGCAGCACGGACACCGTGGGCGGCCCTGCCCAGGGGAACAACAGCTGATCCACACGCAGGCCCCGTGGTCACACTGCCGCCACCAGCCCTCTCAGGAACTACCGTGTGGGAACTCGTGTCCCCACACTGCACAATGTGGAAACAGGTTCAGAGAGGTGGGATGCCCGAGAGGGAAGCAGGGGCAGAGGCAGGAGTTAAACCTGGAGGCTCCGAGCCTGAGATCGGGGGTGGGGGTGGGGGTGTGTGTGTCTGGAAACAGGAAGGCAGAGCCCACGGGGGTGACGCCCCTCACCGTGCACACTGAGGTTCACGACGCTCTGGGCCACGCCATAGCTATTGGTGGCCACGCAGCGGTAGGCGCCGTGGTTGCTGGGCCGGGCGCCCACGATGGTGATGATGGAGCCGTTGGGGCTGATACGGACGTTGTCTGCGGGTCGGCATTGGGGAGGGCAGGGTCAGCGAGGGTGTCCCACGCGCGGGTGCCGTCAGTAGGCGAACCTCTCCCCCTCGCCCCTGACACCTCCAGCCTGGGTGTCCAGCCCACAGGGTCACGGACGGCAAACGAGAGAGTCCCTGCAGACTCCTGGGTCCAGTCCGGAGGCCCCAGAAGGGAAAAGGGCCTTGCCCAGGGCCACACAGTGAGTTCGGTGCCCTCCTCGGCCTCTGCCCACCCGCAGTGAGTGGGTCACTCTACATCGGCACCTGCCTCCAGCCCCACCCACGCCACCCAGCTCACCCTCCAGCTCTTGGTTACGGAACTTCCACTCAATGCGGATGGGGGTGACCCCCTCATGAACGAGGCACTTGAAGCTGGCGTCCTGGCCCTGCTGCACGGTGCTGCTGGGCGGGTCGATGGAGATGACAGGGCTATTGTAGCCTGGGGGGTGAGGGGCACGGAGGGATGGGCTCAGCGGGGCTGGGCTGGCTCAACCCCGCCGCCGCCTCAGCTCCAGTCTCCCCTCTTCCCCCCGCCCTGGCATCTGGCACACTCACGGAAGGAGGAGCCCGCGGCTTTGGGCTGGACAGTGACGGGGAAGGAGGCCTCCTGCTCTGGGCCCGCACCGCCCGTTATGCGGCAAACGTACTCGCCGGCGTCGGCTGCGGAGATGTCGTGGAGCCGTAGCTGGGAGCCATGGGTCTGTCGGAGCGAGGATGGGGCGGCCATCAGGCCAAAGACTGGCTCAGGACACAGCTCAGCAGCAGAGCCAGGAAAAAACAACGGGGTGTCTCGACTCCCAGGCTGGTGAGCTCTTCCCACGCCCCCATAGTATTTTCTCTCCTGGGGCCCCCCACACTGGCCAGGGTTTGCATGAGGTTTGGGGTGTAGAAGGGAACAGCAGGTCAAACCCTGCCTGCCTGGAACCACCCCACCCTGGTCTCTATACCTGGTGCCGGGCGGGCAGGCTGCCCCCACGCTTGTACCACGTGACCTGGGCGTGGGCCTGCCCGGGCACCACGCAGTTCAGGTCCAGGGTCTCTCCTTCGGCCACGGTGGAGGAGGGGGCCTCGATGTAGATGGGCTGGGCCAGTCCGGGGGCTGTGGGCACAATGGTGGGTGAGGAAGGCAAAGCCCCCAGGGTGAAGGCAGGGACCTAAAGTGAATGCCAACTGGTCCTCCTGGAGGCACAGTGACTGCCCTGGCTGTGCGCCATTGACCTAAGGGGGGGGGTCTCCATTCCCCGGGGCCAGGATGCCATGGTGGACTCGGCGTTAGACCCGGTGGGTGGGGAGCAGCTGGAGGACCTCCATGGAGCCCAGGGCCAGAGCCCTGCTGGGAGACCAGAGAGGGGGCAAGGCCAGAAAGGGTCCCCTACAAGCCAGCAGCGCCCCAGCACCGCCCACGGCTCCCAGCACTCACCGGGAATGGGGGCTGGGCTGGCGGCCTGAATGGTGACCTGGACGGAAGTTCGCAGGATGTCTGAGCCGCTGGTCACTTGACAGGAGTACTCGCCGGAGTCAGCGGGGGACACCTGGTTCAGCCTCAGCAGGGGGCCGTGGACCTGGCCAAGGTTGGGGTGAGGGTGGGGAGTGAACTGGGGGCCAGTGGCCAAGGCCTTCAGACATCCAAGTCCTCTGGAGCCTGTACCCCAGGACTGCCACCCGCAGTTATACAGGCTGCGTCCTGCCAAAGGCAACCCCCTCTGACGGCAGACATTGTCGAGTATGCTTATTAGGACATTTTTTTCTGGGAGGAGGAGTTAGAGCTGCCCTATTTTAATTCCCACCAAGGTGCTGGGGGGCCAGGAGGGGCACGCAGGGTTCTTGACCTCCTGACACCCAGTGGTCCTGGGGCTGGATTCCGGCAGGACGGCCTGAGCAGGGGGTGGGGTGGGGAGTGCCCGCATCCTGCTTTCTCCAGCTCCCTTACCTGGTGCCCGGCGGGAAGGCTGTTCCCTCGCCTGTGCCACGTGACCTGGGCGTGGGGCTGCCCGGGCACCACACATTTCAGATCCAGGGTCTGCCCTTCAGCCACGTGGGAGGAGGAGGAGGTTTCGATTCGGATGGGTGGGACTCTGCCTGGGGCTGAGGCTGGGGCACAAGTAGAGGTCAGTGAACTGGGACCCTCCCCCACCAAATCCCCATACCCCCAGTCCCAGCCCCAGAGCCCATAGGGAGGGGCCTTCGACTCCCCCTTCCCCATTCTCCCGAGGCCGGGAGCAGCTAGGCCAGTCTAGTGGCCAGAGGGGCCTCATTCTCCCAGCCCCGCCCCAGACACTGTCCCACCATCTCCTCCTGGGTGTCACTGACAGCCGGGGCTCAGGGCTCAGGGCCAGGCACCTCCACACAAACCACCGACGTTTCCCAAGCACGAGTCGTGTGTGGCTAAGAACTCGGACTCTGTGGCCAGATTGCCTGGGTTCAAAACCCAGCCCCGCCCGGAGCGCTGTGACCTTAGGAAAGGTCCTTCACTTCTGTGTCTCCGTTTCCCCATCCATAAAGTGGAGAGAGCACGCATACCTACCCCCAAGCGTTACTGTAAGGATGGAACGAGTTAATATGTGTAAAGATAACATTACTTATGCTATGTCATGTTTATCACTCAACAGTTCACCTGCTGTTATCATGATGTCTGCCACGGCCATGTATTCCCTGTGCTGTTAATTACTTTACATTTTCCCTTTGATGGACTCATTTTAAAGAAACACCTTTCATATTACCCCCGTGACAGGCAATAATTTCCATGAAATCGTGACAGGTTTGATGAGTTGCTGTCTTCCCCCTAATAGATCGCCATTAACATAGGAGACGTCTACAAGGGTGCCCCCTGCGTTTCCTACAGGTGCACTGCCAGTCTTTAGGGAAAGAGCTGACTGACCCCACCTCACAGGTGAGGAAAGTGAAACGCAGAGAGGAGAGGACTGTGTAACATCTCAGGGTGTAGACCGCGGAGCTGGGACCCAGGCCCACATATGCCAGGCTGCAAAGTCTCTGCTCCAGGGCCCCAGAGCTGGACCCCACTAGACCTTTGCCTGCTGGCTCCCCTCCCCCCTTTTCTAGCCTCCTGGCGCCACTGTAGGGACTCTTACCAGAGCCAGAGCCCTCAACGGTGACCATGATGGAGGCCTCCAGGGAGCCAGAGCTGCCCACCACGCGGCACACGTACTTGCCCGAGTCAGCGGGGGACAGCTGGTACAGCCGCAGCCGCGAGCCGTGAGCCTGAGCAGGGGCGGAGGAGCAGACTTAGCAGCTGGGACCCTTGAAGGACGGGGCCAGGGAGGCAAGTGCACCCCACAGGGTCCCCCAGGCCTCCTTGCTGGGCAGAGCTTAGGGAGCAGACCCCGATCCAGGGCCCCCGCGCCCAGCCGCCCTCCCACCATTTCCTGCCCCCGGACTCCCCTACCTGGTGGTGAGCTGGGAGGCTGCCCCCACGCTTGTGCCACGTGACCTGGGCGTGGGCCTGTCCGGGGACCACACAGTTCAGGTCCAGGGTCTGACCCTCGGCCACGTGCGAAGACGATGACTCAATCCTGATGGGCACGGCACCCGCGGCGGCTGGGGGCACAGAGACACCAAGTCGGGGCTTTGGGCATAGTCGGGTTGGGGAACAGCTGGGTCGACAGACACCTCAGCCACAGAAGCTCCCACCCCCAAGGTCATAATGATGTCGTCAACACTTGCTAAGCGCCTGCAGTGTGCTGGGCACTGCCCTAACCGCTTTCTGGACCTTAACTCATTTAGTCCTCACAGAATTCATAAACTTTCTGTCATTCCTTCGATGACAGAAAGGTTCTATTACCTGCACTGCCCAATACAGTGGCTGCTAGTTATACTCATGTGGCCACCAAGCACTTGAAATTAAAAAAAAAGAATTTAGCCGAAACCAGTTTGGCTCAGCGGTAGAGCGTCGGTCTGCGGACTGAAAGGTCCCGGGTTCGATTCTGGTCAAGGGCATGTACATTGGTTGCGGGCACATCCCCGGTGGGGGGTGCGCAAGAGGCGGCTGGTCGATGTTTCTCTCTCATCGACGTTTCTAGTTCTCTATCTCTCTCCCTTCCTCTCTGTGAAATATCAATAAATATATATTAAAAAAAGAATTTAATTGTCACATATCATCTAAGACAGCTCTATGAGGCTGGCACGAGCAAAATGCCCATTTTGCTGGGGAAGACACTGAGGCTGGTGAAGAGAATAACTCACTCAAGTCCCTTCTTGGTATAGGCCGGATTCAAACCCAGGCGTCCTGCCCAGGGCCCTGTGACCTGGGTCTCCTGGTCCCTTCCAGGGTCTTCATCAGACTCACCGGAGGGGCTGCCAGCACCGGGGGTGACGGAGACGGTGATGGAAGCCTCCCGAGCATCGATGTTGTTGTTGGCCCGGCACACGTACTCGCCCGAGTCGGCCACGGACAGCTGATTGAGCCGCAGGTGGGAGCCGTGGGCCTGGAGGGTCGATGGGACGGAGGGAGAGAGGAAGTGGGAGGGTCCAGGGGTCACGGCTGGACCGGGCCTCTTTTCCCAGGCCTCCCTCCTCAGACCTCCGAGGCCACGGGTGGGAAGCCGGCCACTGTCTTCACCAGCAGAGAGGCGCAGACAAGGAGCCGGGAAGCTGGAGACCTTGAGCTCTGGCAAAGGTCAGAGCTGTGCACCCACAGTTTAGTCGAGACAATGGAGCTGAAGCAACTTCCCCACCAGACAGTCACGTAAACCCTTACTGATAGTATAGTCTGCCCGTTACTGGAATGGCCTGCCTAAGGGCTATGGGTGGATCTCAAACCCGGATAAAAGGATGGCCAGGCCAGAGCAAAGCGGGGTCCTTCCTTGGGCTTCTGCCTGGCCCCCAACTTCCAAATTATTATTTCTGGTCTTGTCTCTTTCATTTGCATGCGGCCTCCTCCAGAGCCTGACCCTGAACCCTGAACCTGAACCCTGAGCCACAGGGGACGTAGGACGCTCGCAGCTCCCCTCTGTCTCCCTGGGGCGGCAGGGCGGACTGCCCCAGAATTGCCAGCTAATGCTTCGGGTTCTTTGCCCCACGGCTGTCCTTGCACCCGCCCCAGGAGGTGAGGACCACCCACCCCCCACGGCCACGTTCCACCCGGTACCTGGTGTCGGGCGGGGAGGTTGCCCCCACGCTTGTACCACGTGATAATGGCCTGGGGCTGCCCAGCCACCACGCAGTTCAGATCCAAGGTCTGCCCTTCGGCCACCGTGGGGGACGAGGACTCGATCCTGATTGGCGGGGAGACACTGGGCACTGGGGACAGAGAGGGTCAGACGTAACCAGTCAGCCAACACCGACGGCGCCAGAAACCTCCCCCTGCGCCCATTCCTGGCCCCCGCCCCCGCCCCGGTGTGCTCTCACCGTGGGAGGAGCTGCTGCCCTGGATGGTGACGATCAGCGAGGTCTCCTGGGAGCTGCCGCCATTACTGACGTGACACACATACTCGCCCGAGTCGGCTGGCGTCACCTCGGGGATCCGTAGCCGGGAGCCCACGATCTGAAGGGGAGCCCGCGTGAGTGGGTGAGGGCAGCCTCTCCACGTCCTGGGCATCTCTGCTGCCGGCCCTGGACGCTGGAGGCACCCCTGCCCTGCCTGGGGCCAGCCCTCACCCCGCGGCCTCCCCGAGGCTCCGGGCTGGGGAGCCGGGGCCTCTAGCCTTTGTACTGCCCTGGGGTGGCCCATCCTAGTGACTCCATAGCGCCCTCCGGTGGCTCTTGTTACACTGCTGTCAGCTGGCACATGGCCTCACCCTGGGAGCTCCCTGAGGGCCGGTACAAGGCTTGGCCTGGAGCAAGTTCTTAGGGAAGTGGAGTGAGAGAGTGACTCATAGAATGTTCTGTTAAAACATGGGATTCGACTGAGATCAGAGGGACTTATCTCCATGCCCTCAACACTGGTCCAGGGCCGATGCAGCAAGAACAGCCGGCGTTTGTTGAATGACTACATGAGCACTGAGGAGGTTCGGGAAGCCCCTCCCGCCTCCTATCGAGGCCAGTGCGCTCGGCTTTGCCCGCTGGTTAGTACCTGGTGCCGTCGGGGTAGGCTGCCTCCTCGCTTGTACCAGGTGATGGTGTGGGGGGCGTGGCTGGCCACCAGGCAGTTGAGGTCCAGGGTGTGTCCGTGGGCCAGGGAGGACGAGGAGGACTCGATGCGGACGGGGTACACCACACTCTGGGCTGTGGGGGGGAGACGGGAGGCAGGGTGAGGGGGGCCCAAGGAGGGTGGAGAGGCCCTTAGCAGCTGCACACCGCCTTCTCCGACCCCCGAGATACTCACAGTGGGAGGGACTGTGGCGCTGCTGGATGGTGACGAGGACCGAGGCCTCCTGGGGGCCCGAGCTGCTGGCCACACGGCAGACGTACTCTCCGGAGTCCGCCGGAGTCACCTGGGGCAGCAGCAGCCTGGAACCGTGCACCTGGGAGGCCAGGGGGAGGCGGGCTCAGGGCTGGGCACGGGGGCTCGCGGCCAGACTCCTGCTCCCTTTCTGGCCCCCCTCTCACTCTGACACCCCCCTTTCCCACCCAGAGCTTGAGGGAAGCTCTTCCAGGGAGAACCTCCATTCATGACTCTTCAAGTCCCCATCCCAGTGTGAGGGCCGGTCGGGCAGGAAGAAGAGAGGGACCGGCATCTGCTGATGTGCCACAGGGCAGGGGAAGCAGCCAGTGTGAGCCACGTGGCAGATGAGGACATTGAGGATCGGGAAGGCAAAGGATTGGCCAAAGTTACACAGCAGGCCAGAGGCAGAGAGCAGCATCCACACTTGGACATGCCTGGATTCAGAGACTATGGTGCTTATGCTGTAGTCACAAGGGTCCTTCGGGTCCCTCAGCAGCTCCCGCCGCCGCCTACCTGGTGCCGGGCAGGAAGGCTGCCCCCTCGCTTGTGCCACGTGATCTGGGCGTGGGCCTGCCCAGTGACCAGGCAGTTCAGATCCAGGTTCTGCCCTTCCGCCACGTGTGAGGAGGAGGACTCAATCCGGATTGGGAGGGTAACTCCAAGCCCTGGGGACAGAGAGCAGAGGGTCAATCCCTGGCTGGGCCGGGAGGAGGGGGTGTGGGGGAGTGAAGGCAGGGGCTTTGGTCTCGCGAGATCCTGCCATCGCTGGGGTGGAAGCTTCCCGCGGCTGGACCCGTAGCCTTCCCATTCCGCCCTCCTCCTGCCCCCCCCGCCCCCCGCCCAGTACCACTCACCAGGCACAGAGCTCACGGACTCAATGGTGACCCGGACCGAGGCCTCCAGGGGCACCGGGCCCCCCACCACACGGCACACGTACTCGCCCGAGTCGGCTGGGGACACCTGGTGTAGCCTCAGCAGGGAGCCGTGGGTCTGGCGGGGAGGAAGGTGCGGTCAGAGGGGGGCTCCAGGGGACCCCAGCACTACAGCGTGCCTCTCTCTCTGGGCCCTGAGGCCTGGCCATCAGCTCTCTCCTGCTTAGGGGCGGGAAGCAGAGGTCTGTCCCAGGAGCGCTGGGTGGCCGGGAGGAGCCTGGGTGAACTGGACCAGCACCGATGCCACACTCCATCAGTTCTGGGACATACTGTCTGATGTCTCTGATGTCCCGATGCATCTTTTAGAGTGAATAACCTCACAATTAAATGGCAGCTTTTCCCCCCTGAGAGCTGTCGTTCTCAACCTTCCTAATGCTGCGACCCTTTATACACTTCCTCATGTGGTGGTGACCCCCACCCATAAAATTATTTTCTTTTATTTACTTATTTTTTTTAAAGATGTGGGGCCTTTTATTTATTATTTATTTATTTATTTATTTAAAAAATATATTTTATTGATTTTTTTACAGAGAGGAAGGGAGAGGGATAGAGAGTTAGAAACGTCGATGAGAGACAAACATCGACCAGCTGCCTCCTGCACACTCCCCACTGGGGATGTGCCTGCAACCAAGGTACATGCCCTTGACTAGAATTGAACCCAGGACCTTTCAGTCCACAGGTCGACGCTCTATCCACTGAGCCAAACCGGTTTCGGCTTATTTTTAATTTTTAAAATATATATATTTTATTGTTTTTTTTACAGAGAGGAAGAGAGAGGGATAGAGAGTTAGAAACACCGATCAGCCACGTCCTGCACACCTCCTACTGGGGATGTGCCCGCAACCAAGGTACATGCCCTTGACTGGAATCGAACCTGGGACCTTTCAGTCTGCAGGTCGATGCTCTATCCACTGAGCCACACCGGTTTCGGCCATAAAATTATTTTCATTGCTACTTCATAACTGTAATTTTGCTACTGCTAATGAATTGTAGAGAACTGCTAGCAGGGTCGCCTAAGACCATCAGAAAGACAGATATTCACATTACGATTCATTAACAGCAGCAAAATTACAGTTATGAAGTAGCAACGAAAATAATGTTATGGTTGGGGGTCACCACAACACGAGGAACTGTATGAAAGGGCCGCGGCATTAAAAGGGTTGAGAACCACTGCTTTGGAGGCACCCAAAAATAATGGCGCATCTTGCAACCAATGGCATCCCAAATTCTATAAAATACACTAATGATAATGGCTAATGGAATTACAGTGAAAACACCGCTCATAGCACTTCCTGTGTGCCAGTGCTCTGAGCACTTAGCATAAATCTTAGTTCACTTCATCTCAAGACACCCGTGTAAGGCAGGGGCTGTTGCCATTTACGAGGTGCGGAAACTATGGCGGCACCGAGGGGTTCAGTAACAAGCCCAAGGCCACAGGCTAGTAAGTGGTGGGAGCAGCGTTCACGCTGAGGTCCCAGAGTCTGGGCTCTGCCCCTGCGCTCTACACCTGTGCCCACGCTTCCCCCGTCTCAGAGGATCCCCTGCCCCCCCCCCCCCAATCTCTGACCTCACCACCCAGGGGCCTCCCTCCTGCCTCCTCTCGAGTCCTATACCTGGTGCCGGGCAGGGAGGCTGCCCCCGCGCTTATGCCAGGTGACCTGGGCGTGGGCCTGCCCGGGCACCACGCAGTTCAGATCCAGGGTCTGCCCTTCAGCCACGTGGGAGGAGGAGGACTCGATGCGGATGGGCTGGGTGCCCGCAGGAGCTGGGGGAGAAGGCCAGTGGGTCACTCCCGTTCTCGGCACAGCTGCCCATCTATTATTCCCTTTTTCTGTCCCAGCCCAGCCTGGTGGCCCTACTCACGGTAGGCAAAGTTGGCCCCCTGGGTGCCGGTTACTGTCACTGTGATGGAGGCCTCCACGCCATTGTTGGCCCGGCAAACGTACTCGCCTGCGTCGGCTGGCGACGCCTGGAAGATGTAGAGGCGGGAGCCGCGGACCTGGGCAGCACGGGCAGAGGGGTGAGGAGGGCTCCCCAGAGCCCGGCAGATCCCCCCACTCCCTCCGGCCACCCTTTAACCCGTTCCCCTGAGCTGGGAGCTGCCAGCCCCTCAGCTCAGAGGCCAGGATCCCTGCCACCCACTGTCCATGGCTCAGCCCAGCGGACCCCCTCCCTCCCGCCAACGTTCTGTACCTGGTGCCGGGCCGGGAGGCTGCCGCCACGCCTGTACCACGTGACCTGGGCGTGGGCCTGCCCTGCCACCACACAGTTCAGGTCCAGGGTTTGCCCCTCAGCCACCGTGGAGGATGACGACTCGATCCTGACAGGAGGGACGGGTCCTGGGGCTGTGGGGAGAGGCGTGAGGGTAGTAGTAGATGCGACCGGAAGAGAGGGCAAGAGCTGCCCACCCTGCCAAAACCGGGGTGGCTCGGTGGACAGAGCGTCATCCTGCGGACTGAAGGGTCCCGGGTTTGATTCTGGTCAGGGGCAGGTGCCTTGGCTGCAGGCACATCCCCAGTGGGGGGTGTGCAGGAGGCAGCTGGTCGATGTTTCTAGCTCACTCCCTCTCCCTTCCTCTCTGTAAGAAATCAATAAAACATATTTAAAAAAATAAAATAAAAAAGAGTTGCCCCCTCCCCTTGAGCCAGTTCGGCCTCGTCTTCTGAGGCCAGGCCCGTGCTGGGGGCGTTGGTGGCCTGGGCTTGATGTCCTCAGCTGAGCAACCCCGAGGGAAGGGCTGGGGCATGGGCAGAGCCTTGCACAGTGAGGAGTGAGGAAGTGGGAGAGATGAAGGCGGACAAGGAGGCAGCAGCAGAAACATGAGGAGAGACGTGGCCAAAGGGTGGCGGGAAGATGGTGGGTAACTCAGAGAAGTGGAGTCTGCCTGGGCCAGGCCGAGGCCAGCTCCAACGTGAGCCTCCTGCCCCGAGTCACAACAGGAGACCCTAGGACCTCAGCACCTCGGGGGGCCCTAGACCTCCTCCAGCTTGTCCTGTCACCAGCAGCCACTCACCAGGAAGGGAGCCGGCGCCGGAGTCCGAGGCCTTGATAGTGACCAGGACAGAGGTCTCCAGGGGCCCAGAGCCAAGGACCACCCGGCACACATACTCGCCGGAGTCCGCTGGGGACACCTGGTTCAGCCGCAGCAGCGAGCCGTGGGTCTGCAGGCAAACGGGGAGGGTTGGGAGGGAGCCGGAGAGGCCAATCCGGGCCCTCCAGCGGGCTGGCCCCGGGGGCAGCTGTACCTGGTGCCGGGCGGGGAGGCTGCCCCCACGCCTGTGCCAGGTGACCTGGGCGTGGGCCTGCCCGGGCACCACGCAGTTCAGATCCAGGGTCTGCCCTTCAGCCACGTGGGAGGAGGAGGACTCGATGCGGATGGGCTGGGAGCTGCCCCGAGCTGGGGACCCACCAGGACCTGGGGCACAGAGAGGCTGGTCAGGCGGGAGACCTTTCTGGGGCCGGGACCTGCTCCTCAGCGTGGCCAGCCAGGCCCCCCTTCCCCTCCCAGCCTCCACCTCAGAGTTCAAGGTCCACGTGCCCACAGCCGAGGCCAGGGGTGGGCAAACTTTTTGACTTGAGGGCCACAATGGGTTCTTACACTGGACCGGAGGGCCGGAACAAAAGCAACCTGACCATGCTGGCACTCTCATCTTGGGCTGCTGGTGAAGGAGCGGAGGGGAGAGCAAGAGAACCCTCCGCTCTTTTGGCTCCAAGGGCCGGATAGAACAGCCGAACGGGCCGGATCTGGCCCGTGGGCTATAGTTTGCCCACGGCTGGCCTAGGCCAAAAGATGCCGACGATACCACAATCCCTTTCTATGGTGTCTGCCGTTTTCCTGTCCTATGGTGGCGGTATGGTCCTCATTGCACAGAGTAGCAAACTGAGGCCCAAAGGGTACAATGACCAGCTCAGAGCTGATGAGGCGTAGTGCTAGGATCTGAACCCACGTCAGCCCGATTCCCTACTCATTGTTCAACCCTGATTCCGCTGCTGCTTACAGCTGAGCTCTGAACACAGCGGCCTCATCACAGCCCCAGGGGAGCTGATCATCCTGATCCCCACCTTAGTCCTCTCAGCTCCCCCGGCAGGGAGTGGAAGGTCAGAGCCTGCGGAGTGGTCCCTCTTGCCCCGAAGGGACCACTGCCACCTTCCCTGGGAACAGTGGGGAGGCCCCAGGGCTCGGCCTCCGCCCAGCCCCCCCTCCCCCCCCCCCCCCGCCTCCTCACCTGCCGTGTGGCCGGGGCCCGAATGGGTGCCGTGGAGGACGGAGATGGTGATGGAGGCCTCCTTGGAGTCTGACCCGTTCTCCACTCGGCACACGTATTCTCCAGAATCAGCGGAGGAAACCTGGGGCAGCCGGAGTCGGGAGCCGTGCACCTGGGCAGGGCGGGGACAGAGGTGTGTGAGGACGGGGAGGGGGCTGTGGTCACCACTGAGCCGCCCCTGCCGGAAGCTGGAGAGGGAGGAAAGTCAGTGCTGGCCCCTGCGTGTCAAGTGCCAGGGCGGTGTGGAGCCTCCCTGGGCACAGCCCCCCACCCCACCCCACCCCTGGGACCCCTGCCCCAGGCTCAGGGAGCTCGTACCTGGGTGTGGGGAGGCAGGCTGCCCCCTCGCTTGTACCACAGGACCTGGGCGTGGGGTAGCCCCGTCACCACGCAGTTGAGGTCCAGCGTCTGGCCTTCAGTCACGGAAGACGATGAGGACTCAATCTTGACGGGCAGGGGGCTGGCACCTACGGGTGGAGGCAGAGAGAGGAGTGGGTAGGCCCCGGGAGAGCCCTGGCTGGTGCCCCCCACACCCTCAGCCCCCGCCGGCCCTGCACCTGGAAGGACGACCACTTGGATCCGGGCCTGCGCCGTGCCGGCGGGGCTGGTGGCCACGCAGAGGTAGAAGCCGGCGTCCGCGGCCGTGATGGCCGGGATGAGCAGCGTGGCGATGTCTGTGTGCTCGGACCGGGCCTGCCACACAGGGGAAGAAGGGTCAGCGGCCTGAGCGGCCGTGGCAGCCTGGCGAGGGCCAGCCAGCGAGGGTAGGCAGAGGGGGGGAAAGGCGGAGGCAAGCACAGAGCCAATATTGGGGCCCAGCGGGGCACCGAAGAGGCAGGGAGCCAGGCCACCCCGTGGGAAGTGGCGAGAGCCAGAAGAGGCAGAGGTGGGGGGGAGGAAGCACGGGCGGGAGGGGGCAGGTGGCAAATGCCGGGACTCCCTTGCGCCTGGGGCCCTGGCCCGGATGGATCCCCCCCTCACCTGCGTGGGGAGGCTGCCCCCTTCCTTCCGCCAGGTGATGGTGGCACTGGGCACGCCGGCAGCCCTGCAGTACAGCCGGACGGTGCGGCCCTCGTGCACTTGGGTCCGCTCTGGACTCACCTGGACCCGGGGCCCATTGCCCCCTGCGGACAGAGAGGGCCCCGTGAGGACGCCTCTCCGGGCTGCCCACGTGCCCCCGGCCCACCCTCGGCCCGCCCGCTCACCGTGCACATGGAGCACGGCCCTGGCCACGTGTTTCCCGGCGCTGCTGTGGGCATAGCACAGGTACTGGGCCTGGTCCGAGGGCTCCGCGGCTGGCAGGCGCAGGATGCCGCCGTGGACTTGCGCCTTCTGAGGCAGCTGGCCCCCGGGACCCCCTGATGCGGAGAAGTGGGTCAGTCAGCGCCTGCGGGGCGGGCACTGCGGCCCCACTCCCCGCGGCCTCGGGTGCTGCCCCCCGGCCTCCCACATCCCCGGGCGCCATTCCTGCCACGGCCTCCCTCACCTGTCCACTCCAGGGTGGGCGTGGGGTGCCCTGTGGCGCTGCAGCGGAACTCGGCCATCTGCCCGGGCTGCACGGTGAGCTGTGGTGGGTGGATAGACACCACGGGGGCAGATGGGGTGCCCGAGGCTGGCGGGAGAAAGAACATGTGATTGGGGGGGGGGTTGCCCTGAAGGGACCCATGGTTGCCCTCTTTGCTTCCACGCCATCCCCTCGTGGCCATTTGCCCACAGAGCAGGCAAAGGGAGCGTTGGAAATGTCAGTGGGGTCTGTTACTTGTGAAGTTAAGGCCTATCTGTGGCTCTCTGTCGCTCTTAGAATAAAACCTGACCTCCCTGCTGTGATCCGCCAGGTACTACACGCACTCACCTCTGCCCACTTCTTCAAGTTGATCATCCCCCGTCCCCCCCCCCCCCAGCTCCAGCCACATTGGCCATGCCGTCCCACCCACATCCACACGCTCCTGCCCCAGGACCTTTGCACGTGCTGCTTCCTCTGCCAAGAACACTCTCTGCCAGCTCCTTAAGAGGCTGAACACTTTCCCTTCCTCCAGATGCCTCCGTTCAGATGTCACCTCCCCGGAGAGATGCTCCCTGACCACCCACGCAGAGTAGCTCGGCCTTCTCCCACATCGTTTTCTCTTTCCTGTCCCCATTTATTACAAACCCAGCGGGTCTCACCCTGTGTGACTGCCCTGTGTGTTCATCTGTGCCGTGTTTAGCTCCGCCCTACTAGAGCATGTAGCGCAAGAAGGCAGAGCCCCTGTTTGACCTCCTTTGCTCTGTTTCTTCAGAGTCTAGGCCAGGACCTGGTAGACCACGGATGCTCAGAAACTGTCACCTGAACACGGGTCCTGCTGGGCATTGGGGAAGGCCGGGAGTGGTGGGCCAGGCATGGACACGAGCAGCATACCTTGCACATGCAGTGTGGCTGTGCCCTGGTCCATGGCAAACATGTTGGAGCCAGTGCACACGTAGGTGCCCGCGTCACTTGGCTGGACGTTGCGAATGGTCAGGATGCCGTTGAAGTCCATGGCTCGGTCTGGCAGCTTCCCGTTGTGCAGGCGGGTCCACACCAGGGTGTAGGCCGGAGACTGCAGGTGGGGCGAGGGGATGGGATGGGGGTCAGGGGCGGCGCTCGGAGACCCCGGAAGACCCTCTCCCCGGTGACCGCTCCATGCCTTCCTTGCCCACCTTGCTCTTGGCCGTGCAGATGAAGGTGACGTCGGCTCCCGGGCGCACGCTCTGGCTCCGCTGCTCCTCCACCGTCACTGTGATGGGCTTACTCGGCGCCTCTGCGGGGACGGGAGGCCCCGTGAGCGGTGCGCTGCCCAGGCCCCCGTCCGGTGGCCAGTTTCTCTCTCTCCACCATCTTGTCCGGGTGTCACTTGCTTCCCAGCCTAGCTTAGATCCCGTCCCCTGGCACTTCCCACCCTCCTCCACCCGAACCCCATTATCGTCTTTGTCCTGCTGGCACGGGGCGGCGGGCGGGCTGTGATGGGAGAGCGTCACACCATGAGCCCGCTTGGCTCCAGTTCCCGACCGCAGACCACAAATGAGCTCGGAACACTTCACACTTCGCGCCAACTGGCCTGCTGGGTCCGGTTCAAGTTCCCATCCTCCCCACATCACTTCACACTTCCTCCCACCCTCTCCACCCTCCAGCATCCAGCACCCCCCCCCCTTCCACTTTCGTAGCTAATGGCTTCAATCCACACTGGTTGAGAAAACAAATCGCTAGACAGGAATTTTCCCGTCTTTCCAAATCTACCCACCACCCCCCCTCCTTCCTGGCCCCTGAGGAACGAGCTCTCCCCCCACAGCCCCCACTTTCTGAGTGCTGGAGCCCCTCCCAGGACTTCCTCCCGCTGCTGTGCCCGCTCTTGCCACGTTTCTCCCTCTCCCCTGGATCATTCCTCTCCATAGACAAATGTGTTCTAGCATATTCCATCTCTGAAAACGCCCCCTCGCCTCCATACTCTCCCCAGCTACCACCCCATTGCTTGGTCCCCCTTCAGAGCCAAGACTCTTGAAGGAATTGTCTATACGTGCTGCCTTCCCATCCATTCTCTGCCTCACTCTAACCTAGTTCTACCCCTTGGCTCCGCTGAAAACAGTTCTTGTTAAAGCGTGCTCTTCAGCGGTTATTTCTCGGCCACACCTCACTTCCTCAGGGCATATGGTGAGGCGGAGCGCCCCCTTCTGGAGGCCTTCTCCCCTCTGGGCTTCCAACACGCACCTCCCCTCCCTGTCTCCCCCTAGCTCACTGGCCTCGCCTGCTCAAGTCTCCTGCTGTAAGAGACTCTTCAACTTGCTGAAGTTGGAGCTCCTTGTGGCTCTGTCATCAAGCCACACTCTCCCTGGTAATTTCACCCTGACCCATAGCTTTAAACGCCCACCCTAGCCCTAGCCAGTTTGGCTCAGTGGATAGAGCACTGGTCTGAAGACTGAAGGGTCTGAAGACCTCGGTTGCCGGCTTGATCCTCAGCCCTGACTGAGGTGCGTGCAGGAGGCAACCAATTGATGTTTCCCTCCTACATCAATGTTTCCCCCCCCATCTCTGTGTTTCCCCCTCTCTCTTCCACTCTAAGAATCAATGAAAAATATACTCAGGTGAATATTTAAAAAAACAATTAAAGCCGAAACCGGTTTGGCTCAGTGGTAGAGCGTCAGTCTGTGGACTGAAAGGTCCCCGGTTCGATTCCGGTTAAGGGCATGTACATTGGTTGTGGGCACATCCCCCGGTAGGGGGTGTGCAAGAGGCAGCTGGTCGATGTTTCTCTCTTATTGACGTTTCTAGCTCTCTATCTCTCTGTCTTCCTCTCTGTAAAATATCAATAAAGTATATTTAAAAAATAAAAATATAAAAAAATAAAAATATAAACACCACCCCTATGCCAACACCCCCCAAATTCATTTCTCTGGCTGGGGCCTCCTTCCGGAGTTGCAGACTCACATGTCCCATGCCTGCCGGATGTACCTACTTAGATGTTTCCCCAAACATCTCAAACTTGGCATTCCCTCTGGCTGGTTTGTAGCAGGTGCTGCCAGTGCCCCGCCCGGTCCCCTCACCCTGTTCCTTCAGGGCCACCAGGGCTGATGCTGCCAGGCCCCGCACTGCTTCGCACAAGGGTTTTCCCGGGTCCCCAGAGACCACGGTGCCTGCCCAGGAGGTGGGCAGAACGCCGGGGAGCGGATGCTCCTACAACAGCCCCAGTTGATGGCTGATGGGAGCTGGTATGTACACAGCCCAGCACCCCTGATCCTGGGGTGGGGTCACTCCAAGGTGCATGCTTTACCCTTGAGCTTCCCAGAGTTCCCTTGGCACATTAAACACCTGCTCACAGTGGTAACTTGCTCAGTGACACACCTGTTGCTGGCTGCCTTCTCTCCCCTGTCTTTCTTCACCTACTAAGTAAACTACTAACAAGCAAATCATTGCTTTTGGGGGAGCCCAAATGAAGAACTCTCCTATCGAGCCGCTCTCACCTCAATAAATGGCACCCCGTTTGCCCACCTGCTGGAAACCAGATGGCTAGGCATCATCCTAGCTCAGGGGTGGGCAAACTTTTTGATTCGAAGGCCACAATGGGTTCTTAAACTGGACCGGAGGGCCGGAACAAAAGCAACCTGACCATGCTGGCACTCTCATCTTGGGCTGCTGGTGAAGGAGCGGAGGGGAGAGCAAGAGAACCCTCCGCTCTTTCAGCTCCGCGGGCTGGATAAAACAGTCGAATGGGCCGGATCTGGCCTCCGGGCCGTAGTTTGCCCACGGCTGTTCTAGATGTTTCTCTCTCCCTCAGGGACCACAATCAAGTCCGGCCATCTCTGCTCTAAAGCCAGTTCTTAACTCCACCACCTCTCTCCATCTCCCTGGCCAGTGGCCCTGTGCAGGCAACCGCCATGCCCTCTGGCAGATGAATGTGCCAGCGGCCGGGGTCTGCAGCCTCAGCCCAGCCCGGGGCAGGCCGTCCTGGGGATGAGGAGGAGGAACTCACCAGTGACCAGCAGTTCTCCGCGGCTGGTATTGGCATGGTGGTGATTACGACAGGTGCAAATGTAGACCCCGGAATCAGAGGGCTGGACGCTGGGGAAGTGGAGCTCGGAGCCTGGTGGGGAACAACGGGAGCTCGTCGGTGCAGATGCACCCTCCTCCCTTCCCCCAGCCCTGTGTGAGGGCAGGACCCCCAGCAAGGAAAGAGACAGGCCACTGGGTGGCTCATGGGGTTGGGGCCATGGGTACCTTGATGTCGCTGCTGGGTGCCGCTGGGCAAGGGCCGCCCATCCTCACGAGACCAGTAGAAGTAGTGGGGTGGGCTCCCGCTGACTTGGCACCTCAGGGAGTGGGGGCCACCTTGGGGTACTATGCTCCGAGTCGGGTGCACCTGGACCACCAGTTGGGCTTGGTCTGCTGGTGGGGGGAGGGGAGGACCGGAGAGGCCATTCAGGTAGGAGGCCGAGCACATGGCACTGTCTCAGTATCTCTGCTTTCCCAGAGACTGGCCTCCCCTACTCCTGGTCCTGTCCCCCACACCTAGCACCTCTCAAACTCCCATCACCCCAACTTACCCTGTGGCAGGCATCGGCCCCCTCGCACATTGGGGTTCCCCACGTAACCGGGGGCGCACCTGTAGGGGAGGAACAACGACCAGTTCTGTCAGCTCCCAGGGCACCCAGTGCTTCACAGCGGACTGGGGAGCTGGCCGCCCAGTGTGGGCTGGGAAGGCTCAGTGCTCTGGAAGGATTTCAGACACCAAAGAGGCCTCCACACAGGGCCTTGGTGAGCTGAGAAAGGGGAGGGCAAGGGAATATCAGCAAGTTAGGTGTGCGGGTGGTAGCCTTTATTTTCCAGGGAGACATTCATTCAATTGATGTTTATTAAGCAACTATTATGCTAGGTTATGGAAATACAACGGTGAACACACAATTCCTGCTCTTACGGAACTAACTCACTAGGAAACCAACATGAAAACTACATAATGATGCAACCACTATGGAAAACAGTATGGCGTTTCCTCAAAAAATTAAAAATGGGCCGAAACCGGTTTGGCTCAGTGGTAGAGCATAGGTCTGTGGACGGAAAGGTCCCAGGTTCGATTCCGGTCAAGGGCATGTGCCTTGGTTGCGGGCACATTCCCCGGTGGGGGGTGTGCAAGAGGCAGCTGGTCGATGTTTCTCTCTCATCAACATTTCTAGCTCTCTATCTCTCTCCCTCCCTCTCTGTAAAATATCAATAAAAATATATATATTTAAAAAAAATTAAAAATGGAACTCCCATGTGATCCAGTAATCCCACTTCTAGGACTATATCCCAAGAAACCAGAAACACCAGTCAGAAAGGATATATGCACCCCTATGTTCACAGCAGCACAATTTACTATAGCTAAGATTTGGAAACAGCCTAAAGGCCCATCAGCAGATGAATAGATTAGAAAATGTTGGTACATCTATACAATGGAATACTACACTGCTTTAAAAAAAAAAAGGGAAGGAATTCTTACCATTTGCATGGATGGAACTGGAGAGCATTAAGGTAAGTGAAATAAGCCAGTCAGTGAAAGATAAATACTACATGATCTCACTCATTTGTGGAATATAAAGAACATTATAAACTGATACACAAAAATAGACACAGAGGCAGAGAAGCATCGAACGGACTGTCAAATTACAGCGTGAAGGCGAGGGAGGGTTGGGGGTGGTGGTGGTGGTAAGAAACCAACCGAAGGACCTGTATGCATGCATGTAAGCATAACCCAGTGGTCGGCAAACTCATTAGTCAACAGAGCCAAATATCAACAGGACAACGATTAGAATTTCTTTTGAGAGCTACATGTTTTAAACTTAAACTTCTTCTAACGCCACTTCCTCAAAACAGACTTGCCCAGGCCGTGGAATTTTGTGGAAGAGCCACACTCAAGGGGCCAAAGAGCCGCATGTGGTTCTCGAGTCGCAGTTTGCCGACCACGGGCATAACCAATGGATGCAAGACACTGGAGGGGAGGGGGGCATGAGTCGGGGATGGAGGGAGGGAGGGGAGGACAGGGGGAGGCCAATGGGGGGCAAAAAGGAGACATATGTACTATTATTAGTAATACTTTAAATAAGATAAATAAATAAATGAAGGAAGGAAGGGAAACTACATAACATGAGAGGGAGGAACATGTATTGGGGGCTGTGAGTGCAGGAGAATGGGGCTTCTGAGCTGTTATATTCCCCGGGACCTGTTATATTCTCCTTAGGCCACTTACCAATGTCTGTCATTATACATTTGTATGACCACTTTTTTTGCTGTTCTCTCCCCCCTCGCAGGTGGTAGACCACACAGGACTAGGATGGAGTCTGTGCTGTTCACCACTGCATCTCCAGCACCTCCACACACTACACGTCACGTAGTAGGTGCTCGATAAAAATGTGCCGAATGAATGAATGGAGCTGAGCCTCGGAGGCTGAACAGGAGTTCGCCAGAAAGGGGAAGTCTGAGGGTGGAGGATGTCCCATGTAAAGGAAATCGCTGGTGCAAAGGCCTGAGCGTCGAGGACTCACCAAGTTCAGCCCAACTAGAGCAGAGTCGGGTGTCGGGAGTGGATGAGACTAAGGGGTGACAAGACTACCCAAGGGCAACAGGGAATGTCAAGGGGAGGGACGTGGTCCTGGTGGAGAACTCTCTTAGCCGCACCCTGTCTAGGGCTCTCACCTGGGAATTGAGCACAGACCCCCCCTCCCGTCCCCCTTCCTCTTTGCAAACTTACTGCTCACAGTACTGGCCAGTGTAGCCGGGCTCGCAGGCTGTGCAGCGGTACCCACCACCTGCCTGGCTCTCACAGGTACGGGAGAACCTGGGGTGGAGGAGGCAGAGGTCAGGCCACGGGGTGCCCACGCCCCACCTTGCCCCCCTCACTCTGCCCTGAAGGCCGGTGCAGTGCCCTGTGCACCCAGTGGGAGTTCTTCCTCGGGCACCCACATGTTCTCCGGGTTGGTCAGCGGGCAGGCACAGGGCTG
Source organism: Vespertilio murinus (assembly GCA_963924515.1). Classification (NCBI taxonomy): domain Eukaryota; kingdom Metazoa; phylum Chordata; class Mammalia; order Chiroptera; family Vespertilionidae; genus Vespertilio; species Vespertilio murinus. Next base: position 11,797,204 of record OZ004706.1, read on the forward strand.
GCAGTCCTCAGGTGTTCCGGCCGTGGCATCGCCGTAGTAGCCAGGGGCACACAGCTCGCAGAACTCCCCAATGGCATTGTGCTGGCATTGCTGTGAGGTACAGAAACATCGGCCGCTCACCCTTTGGCAGGGTTTACCAAAAAGCCTCACAATTTTGGAATCCTTTGATCCGGAAATCCCATGTTTGTGCATTTATCTTAAAGGCTGTTTATCTCGGTGGTGTTTAGAGAAGCAAAATGCTGGAAATAAACCTAGACACCCATGAAGAGAGAACTAAAAACAACACCCACCCAAATATCTAACAAAGGATGATGTCGATGACATTTCTTACATTTTCTCCCTAAACACCTGTAATATCACAGGAACAGTAAAGGGGTACGTACACCTGGGTATGTGGGGAGTTTTAAAAATAAATGCTTGCCAAAACCGGTTTGGCTCAGTGGATAGAGCATTGGCCTGTGGACTGAGAGGTCCCAGGTTCGATTCCAGTCAAGGGCATGTACATTGGTTGCGGGCACATCCCCAAGTAGGGGGTGTGCAGGAGGCAGCTGGTCGATGCTCTTCTCTCATCGATGTTTCTAGCTCTCTATCCTTCTCCCTTCCTCTCTGTAAAAAAATCAATAAAATATTTAAAAATAAAAAAAATAAAAATAAATGCTTTATTGTAAATATGTGTGGGGTAATAGTCTTCTCTGAAGAGATTCATGTTTGTGTCATTAATGTGCCATGCTTCTTGCTCTGTCAACCACCTCACCCTGACCACGTACTGCAGGGAGGCTAACACAGCCCACTCTGAAAAGCTCAGGTGTAAAAAAAGTACTTAATGATATGGAAAGATGTGCGTGAGCTTGTAAGTGAAAAAAGCTCACTAAACGCAACGACCCTATGCTCATTGGGAAAGCAAAAGGTACATTAGTAAGTATAGACATCAGCCCAGAAAGAGAGCAAAAGCCTCCACACTAATGTCGACAGTAATCACCTCCAGGTGGTGGGACGACAGGGGTTTTTACTTTCTTTTTGGGTTAGCTCTGTAGTCTGACTCGTCTACAGAGAACCTGTGCCCCTTGGATGATAAAAAATTGCAGGTACCAAAGTTTTCTTTCATAAAGACAGATGCTGTTCCAGCCCCAGCCGGTTTGGCTCAGCAGAGAGAGCATCAGCCCACAGACTGAAGGGTGTCAGGTTCAATTCCCGTCAAAGGCACGCACCTCACTACGACAATCAGGGCTCGAACCCTGGCTTTGGTTAGGGCACGTTGGGAGGCAACCAATTGATGTTTCTCTCTCACATGGATGTTTCTCTCTGTCTCTCCCCTTTCCTTCCACGCTCTCTAAGAGTCGATGAAAAAATATCCTTGGGTGAGGATTATCTACTAAAAATAAAATCGTAATATGCTGCCGAAACCGGTTTGGCTCAGTGGTAGAGCGTTGGTCTGCGGACTGAAGGGTCCCGGGTTCGATTCTGGTCAAGGGCATGTACATTGGTTGCGGGCACATCCCCAGTGGGGGGTGTGCAGGAGGCAGCTGGTCGATGTTTCTCTCTCATTGACGTTTCTTGTCTCTATCTCTCTCCCTTCCTCTCTGTAAAATATCAATAAAATATATTTTAAAAAAATAAAAAAAATTGTAATATGCTAATGAGACCGGACAGCTGAACAGTGGAATGACAATCTGGATGGCCTTCCGGACAAAGCTGGGGCCAAGCCCCTTGCACGAATTTTGTGCATCGGGCCTCTAGTAAACAAAGATGGATGCTATTCCATTGTCCTGGCTACCCCATCATGGCTGCTGCCACTCAGTGACCAGACCTGCTGGCCTATGTGCTTTGTCCCACAGGCCATGCCCCCATGACCTTTGCCCCTGGACCTCGGCCGGCCTTACCAAGCCCATGCCCTCCCTATCCTACAGCGAGCCCTGGCACCCCACCCAGGCCCACCCCAGCGGACCCCTGCCCTGGCCCTGCTTGCATCTTACCGAGCAGGCCCCAGTCTCTGGGTGGCACAGGTCCGAGTGGCCGTTGCATTCACACAGCTCGCAATGGCCGAGGTAGAGCCCACTCCCAGTGCGTGTGTAGCCCGGGGCGCAGTCCTGGGCGGGGAGAGAGGAAGGTTGGTCTCCACCTTCAGTGCAGAACCAGCCAAAGCCAGGAGACCCAGAACTCCACGTCCCCGTCTTCACTTTACACTCCGAAGCTGGACGTTGTCCCAGCTCATCCTGGCATCGCCCACCACTTAAATTTACTGCAATAATAGTTCATCCTGAATGGAGAACCCATATGCATCCCCAGGACTCTCTTCCCGAAAATCCTTCTGGCAGGATCATTATTGGAAGAATGCAACCCTCGATGGAAAAGAGGGCTCAGGAGAGGATTTGGCATGAGCCCTTGAAGAGCTTCGCAACCACTTGTACATTCACCACATAAAGCGACCGAGGCTGCACACACACACACACACACACACACACACACACACCGGGGACGCTTTTCCTCGTTCTCGGTGAGTAGTCGTGGGTTCTGAAAACAATGACCTGCTGTTCGCCGGCCCTTCTTTGAAATCGCTCCAGGCCCTCCCCCTCTCCCCGACCATTTCAAAGGCACGTTTATAAATCTGCTTGGCTTCCCGGCAGAAAACATGCACCAAGGATCCTGCTTTCCCGTGGGGTTCTCCTTCAAAATGTGTTCAGTTTTATCATTTCAAGAGAGCTCAAGTGCACGTGCTTGGGTTTGAAAATTCCTGCGGCCGCAGTGAAGGGGCACCGACGGGAAACTGCAGAAATGTGGACTTCCCACGGGTGGGGTTCCCGAGTGGGTGGGAGGGAGGGAGGCTGTGTCCATGGTGGACCATCCCGCTGCCCTTCCTCCCAACGGGCCTCCCCATCTTCCCCCTGCCCCATGCACCTCACTCACCCTTGGTGGAGGGGTTTTCCCGGGGCCCAGCTCCCCCGGGGAGCCTTGTTCCAGGCCTAAGGAAGTTCCCACACCCCACCCCGGCTTTCGAGGGGCGACCCTTCTGCTTCGCAAGCCATTTCCCCACACGTTCCTCTGAGCGTCTGCCTTCCTGCCTAGACTCCTATCCCCTCCCCGCGGTCCCTGCTCTCTCTGAGACACTGCCACGCTCTGCGTTGGGCGAGAGCACTGCGTGTCTCCGCACGGGCTGCCTGTCTCTGCTGGGCACCCCGAGAGCACACGCTGGGTCTGAACCCCCGGAGGCGGCAGCTGTGCCCTCCGGAGGCCATTCACCCATCAGTGCCTCTTTTGTTTAAAAAAAAAAAAACTGTCAAAAGGGAATAATTACACATTTCCAGGGCTGCTGGGGAGAATAAAAGCGATAGTGCAGAGCAGATTAAAGTTATGACTCGTCAAATGCCAGTTGACCAGCTCGCAGATCCAGCTGTGCCGGAGCAGAGGCGCCTGGGCTGGCCACGCTCACCTGGCAGGACAAGCCCACGTAGCCCGGGGGGCAGCGGCATTCCTCCACCTCCAGGGCCGGGGGTCCCCTCGAGGGCCCGGGCTGGGCCACCTCCAGGCTGACCCCGCTGATGCTGGCCGCCAGGGGCGCCGAGGAGAACGTGGCCCGGACCAGGAGCTCGTCCAGGTCAGCCAGCGCCATCAGGAGGTGCTCGCGGGTAGCTGGCTGCCCGTCCGGCCGGCGCCAGAATTCCTGGGTTGGGGGGGGGGGACGATAGCGCGTGTGGGTGAGGGGGGTGGGGCTCTGTGGCTGCTTCTGCAGCAACCGCCCCCCTCCCCCCCCCCCCACTCCTGCCTTCCAGGCACTGGAGGAGGACTCTGAGGTGAGGACGGGGGAGTGAGCAGCAGGGTGGCTGGCGGCAAAGCCGGGGTCCAAAGCAAGGGTGGGGGTGGGGGAGAGTCGGACACAGGGTGGCCGGCGCCCCTTACCTCTCGGAAAACAATCTCGTAGCTCTTCCTCTCCGAGCCCTGCAGCGCTGGCTGGGAGGCCACCAGCATGATGTTGTTGCCCTGGGAGACACCGGTGGGATGTGGAGGGGAGTGAGGGGCTCGTGGGAACAGTGGAGTCCCCCACCAGATCCAGAGTCTCCGTGCCACCAGCCTCCCACGCTCCAGCCTCCCAGCTCAGGTGCCCAAAGGAATCTGGCACATGCCCACTGCCGCCTTCTCCCGGCAGCTGGGCATCCGCCGGGGGTGGTGTGCAACCAAATGTTGAGGTGGGGGTAATCCCCCCCCCCCCCGCCCGTGCCAGGCCAGCTGAGTGCTGGACTGAAAGGACAGAGGACACAATGAGGGTGCCCCCTGGCCTGCCCTCAGCCCGCCCGGCATGGAATCGGTGCTCACCATGATCTGGATGTCCGGGTCCGAGAGCGAGCTGCCCTGCGCCCCGGCCGTGTAGGACAGGGTGTACCGCAGCTTCCCGCCGTAGGCCGCCACCTGCGGGAGGAAGCCCGGCAGTCACAGTCTGAGCGCCCTCCGCTGGCGAGGGGCAGGACCTCGCAAGGCGCTTTTGTGCCGGCGCTGTCTCACCCACCGCCCAAACCGAGGCCGGGCAATGGGCCTGGCCCGTGGCTGCCTGGGAGACGGGCCATCACTCAGTTCTCTCACAGCCGGAGCTGGTGGCAATGACCCCGAGCACCCTCTTTTCTGCTTTGGGGGCTCCCCATTTCCAAGGGCCTGACAGCCACAGCGAACACGCTCCAAGTCCCTGTCCATGAGAAGGAACTACCCCCAGAGCAGGCTGGAGTAACGACCGTGACCACCCGGGGAGGCTGCCAAAGGTCCAAGTTCTCAGCCAGGGGAACGGGGCTGAGGGTGGCCCTTGGCGGTCTTGAACCCTGGGCAGGTGGGCTTGGTTTGCTCAGAATCCGTTCCCCGCTTTTGGCAAACTGCAGCCTTGGTTTCCTTGAAAAGAAACTACGTCCTACATGCAGGCCACGCAGTCTGAGCAGAGACGTGAGCCAGGCCTGGCCAATCCCACATCCGTCACTCCCCCTCTCCACTCCATCAGACCTGGGCACATGAACCTGGCTCATCTGCTCTATTTTTTAAAATTTATTTAAAAAATATATATTTTATTGATTTTTTTTACGGAGAGGAAGAGAGAGGGATAGAGAGTTAGAAACATCCATCAGCTGCCTCCTGCACCCCCCCCACTGGGGATGTGCCCCCAACCAAGTTACATGCCCTTGACCGGAATCGAACCTGTGACCCTTCGGTCCGCAGGCCGATGCTCTGTCCACTGAGCCAAACCGGTTTTGGCTCACCTGCTCTTTCTACTGGAAGAGAGAAACTTCCTTTGCCAGCCATCCTGGAGGCCGAGGACACCAACTGAGACAAAGTCCCAGTGACCCTGGATCCAGCCATGCCTGGTACCAGACGCCCTTGGACTCTGGAGTCACCCGAGCCAATAGATTCCTTTCTTTGTTGCCGAGAAGCCAGCGGGACTGAGGTTTTCTGTGGCTCACGATGAAACAGCCCTCAGGTCTGCCACCGAAGGCTTTCATGTGGGCAGCCAGAGCCTCCGCTCCGCCCCCCAGGACTTCCCTTCCTGTCCTTGGCCACCAGGGCGGATGTTCCGACCAACCCCACAGGGCGCCACGCCTAGCCCGTTCAGTTGTGAGCATTTATGAAATGTCCCTGGATGGCATGCGGGTCCTGGGCTACCCGGGCCCGGAGGATGCTCTCCACAAGCTCAGGGTGGGGTCAGAAGGTCAGGGCAGTCACCAGATAACCATGAAACGACTGGCTCTCTGTTTGCTTTGGATGCCAGTAAGTTCACTGTCATGTTCGGGACCGAGCTGCAGGCCTGTGCAGCAGGGTGGCCGAGGGAGCCGACTCTGCCGTCTGAGACCAGGGGTCAAATCCAGCTCTACTGACTGGACGGCCTTGGACAAGTCACTTACGCCCTGAGTCTTACGTTCTTCCTACGGACGTGGGAGTGAAGATAATGCCCCGCAGGGAGAATAGCATAAGGATTGGGTGCCACAGGCCACGCAAAACACGGCACGCGGCACAGCGCCTGCGATATCCAGCCCCAGGGCTGCCGTCCCCACCACGTCCAGTTCCATCCACAGCTTCGGCAGAGCTTCCCCTGGGCTAGACTTTCTTGTCTGCTGCTCTGCGTGTTATTTTATTACAACTTATGTGTCTTTTCTAGAACAGCGGTCTCCAGCCAGTGGTCCATAGACCACCAGTGGTCCGTGAGGTCCGAAAGGTTGGTGACCGCTGCATTAGAAGACTCGAAGTCATTTCTGGAATAAGACGGGGGTGATGCCAATATGACACTAATGTTAATAATAATGCTGCTGGTGCTGATCACAGGCAGGATAGTCAGACCAACAGTGAGCGCCGAGAGGCCGGCGTCTTCGCTCTTCTAACACACAGCTACGGCGCACAGTGAGTGCCTAACCAATGCTCCTTGAACGAAGGAATGCAGTGCCAGGAGCTAGCTCAGGGACGCAGGGTAACGGGAGCCCAAAGGAGGAGAGTCTCCCTTTAAGGCAAGACAGCCCCTCTGCCGGGGGCCAGTGGCCACCGAAGAGCAAGCGCTGAGCTGGGTGTAACCTCGGCTACTCGGACCCAAACGTGGAACCCCAGGCAGGTCCCTCCCCCGCTCTGGGCCTTGGTCTGCCCATTAGGTCATGAAGGGCGTTGACAAAGGGCCCTCTGAACTTTCAGGATTCAAGGACACCCCCTGAACCCTCCCAGCCCCTCGTTACCTTGTTCCCCAGGAAGGCTCGGGGCAGCTGCCAATAATAGAGGCTTTCAGGAAGCAGGGAGAAGCCTCCGTAGGAGAGAGAGAACTAGGACAGAAGGACAGGCGGTGAGAGCTGAGGGAGCAGGTGCGGGGCCCGAGGGCCGGGGGACAGAGCCCCGCCCCCTACCACCGAGGTCCCAGCCCTGCTTCTGGACAACTTGCTTCCCCTCCGTCTGGACCGAACACCCCAAACTGCTCTCACTGGGTGTGGTTTGGGTCCCGGCCTCCTGTGGACCCCAAGGCGACAGACGCAGCACGCCAGAAAACGTTTTTAAAGGCAACGGCAGGCGTAATGTGTACTTAAAAATGCATAGCTAGCATAACTGAGTTGTTACATGATTGATTTAAAGGGAAATCTGACCTAAATACTAATCCAGGCAGTGTGTGGAAACACCAGAAATTGTGAAGCCGGTTCAGAACCGGCGTCTAGAAAACATGGTGTGTGAGGGGGTCTTTGGGGGGTGCCTTGGCACATACCTGCGAGCCTACGGAAGACAGAGCGGAGGAGGTGGAGGAGGAGGAGGAGGAGGAAGAGGAAGACGAGGAAGAAGAGGAGAAGGAGGAAGGGACTGCTCGCAGAGCAGCGGCAGGCTGGGGAGGGGGCAGGAGCCGGGGGGCAGGGGGGTGAGGTTGGGCAGCAAAGCTGGAAAGGAGCTGCCAGATCTCGGCGTCCATCCTCCTCTGGGCCTCATCCACCTGAGGGACCAGGAGAGGGAGGGCAGAGGAAGGAGCAGAGAGGGACAGAAAGGATGTCGTGAGGCTCTGCCCTCCCGCAGGCCATGCCAGGCCCAGTCACCCATCTGCTTCTCCTCTATCTGTGCCAAACTGCTGGTGCCCGACGCTCTGGCCCTTGTGCCCGCCCCCTCGTGCTCCTCATGAGCCTAATGGGTGATCCCAGGACGGGCTCAGGTGACTACGGCTATGGCTACGGAGAGAGGCACATTTGGAGGGTACCAGGCAAGAGAGGGGCACACCTAGAGGCACCTGTGGGAAGGAGGGGCTCCTTGGGCCTCACTCCCCATGCGTACCCACGGTGCCAGGCCTAACCATTCCTGGCTCTGGAATGTTCCCCAAGGGCAACACTGGAGTGGACTGGGCATCAGGCTGGGGCCCGGTCTGGCCTGGGGAAGTGGCCCGGGAAGGCCAGGGCCTCGGCTCATGGTTTCTGCTCGGGCTAGGCTCTCTGAGGCCCCTGACACAGCCTGCTCAGGCCAGGCCCCGGTTACCTGCGAGAGCTGCCGTGCCCGGCCCCTGCCCTCCGGGGCTCCTGGGATCCTCCCAGTATTCACAGCTACCCGCAACTGCTCCTCTGAGAGGGACGTGCGGTTCTGATGGGGAGAGGGCACAGGCCGGCTCAGGCCTCCCCGGACCGAGCGCTGGAGGCCTGGGCAGCGTCCTCTCCCGGGGGAAACCATGGCCGGAAAGGCTCACACCGACTGGGGAGAGAGACGCATGCTCCTCGCCAGGCTGGCACACACGGTTAGCTCCAGGCGGCTAGAGGGCGGTCCGCACACAGAGGGTTAGCGGGGGCTGCTGGGATAACCCGGGGGCCGGGTAGTCACGTGGTGTTTAGCACTGAGTTAGTTGCCCTGCCACGGGGCCACCACTCTGGCCACCAGATGGTGGGCACCAGAACTGGACCACACAGCGGGTAAGGCACAGCCACCTCCTGACTCTAACTCCCAGCACCGCAGGGGCTTGGGCACAACGGTGACACGACCAGGAAGCCAACGGGCACTACGTGGGCTCATGCAGACCCACAATGCCTTGGGCACTGGGCATCTCCTCATGCGGGGCTGCGGGCATCCAAACACACACCATGCCCATGTCACGTCAACTTCACACCACTCCGGTCCCCGGCCTACCTGGTGAGCCCGGCGCAACCGGGCAAAGTATGCCTCCCTCTGTGGGTGCAGGGAAACACCAGGAGAGGAGTCAGAGAGAGGGGTCGAGGAATTGCAGGCCAGGCCAGAGGAGGAGGAACCCGAGAAGGGAGAAGAGACTAGAAGGCAGCCAGCCCTGGGAGGAGGCTGGGACACTTGGGTCTGTCCAAGGAACAAGGACAGGACAGCTCGAGGCCCCACCTCCTAAGTGCCCCTGACCTTCCTGGGGCCCTGGGTGAGGGGACACATCTGCTTGAACACCAGCCTCGGCCAGCAGGGGTGCCACCTCTGGGTGCCACCAGATGACCAGGACTACTCAAGGAACGCATTTGGGCAAGCTGCCCCGGAGTCCGCCCCTAAGACCCTGCACCCCACAGTACCACCATCACCACCCACTGACCAGACCATAACTCTGGAGTAGCAAAGACATGCTTGTCTCTGACTCGTGTAGTTAGGGGGGGCCTCGGACCTGGGTGTGCGTCCCAGCCCGGCCACCTTCTGGCTATGGGAGCTCAGGCAAGCTGCCTAACCTCTCACCCCAGTTTCCTCCCCGACGAAGTAAGGCAGACGTGGTACACAGCTCACACAGCTGTGATTTGTGATCTACAGATAAGTGCCCGGAACAGTGCTGAGCACGGAGTAAGAAGAGCTCAATAAGTATGACCTACGATAAGAATTGTTATTACGCCCAACACCAAGCACAGAGCCATTAGCACAGGTGAATTTTCAGTGAGCAAACGAACGAAACTGAAACTGTGTCTTATTCGTCCTTGTGTCTCGTCCAGGACCTAATTGCATTGAGAGCTAATAATCACTAAAAGATGAGCACTTACTATATGCCGGGCACGATCTCCAATCCTCCCAGCAACCCTGAGCTGAGGGTCACCAAAGGGCAGCCAGCTGGTAAGTGGTAAGGTCTAGACCAGGGGTGGGCAAACTTTTTGACTCGAGGGCCACCATGGGTTCTTAAACTGGACCGGAGGGCCGGGACAAAAGCAACCTGGCCATGCTGGCACTCTCATCTTGGGCTGCTGGTGAAGGAGCGGAGGGGAGAGCGAGAGAACCCTCCGCTCTTTCGGCTCCGAGGGCCGGAGAGAACAGCCGAACGGGCCGGATCTGGCCCGCGGGCCATAGTTTGCCCACGGCTGGTCTAGACTGAGGCCTATCCGACCCTAAGGCTTGTGCACTTAACCACAATGTGGCTGGCACCTGCCTGATGGCCCAGACTGCTCCGAGGTCACATAGCTCTGAGTCCCCACTGGCCGCAAGGCTCAGCAGAGGCCTGGCCCAAAGAGGACGCCAGGGAGGGCCTGCCAGCTGCTGCATGCCATACCTTGTCTCCCTGGTATGTCTCCGGCAGCTGCCAGTAGAAGGACTCGTGACCAAGTTGGGCGAAGTTGCCAAAAGAGAGCCGGGCGCCCTCGGGCACGGGCTCCACGGTGAAGCCTCCTGTCAGGCGGCTGTTCCGCTGCGGGTTCACCAGGGCAAAGCCTTGGAAGTCCCCGGGGGCAAAGTGGGTGGAGATCTAGAAGCAGATGGGTGGGTGTGTCAGCCTGGGCACCGGGGCTGGCACCTTGGTGAGGGAGGGGCGTGGGAGGACATGAGGGAAGGTGGTAATGGGGATGGCTGAGGCCAGGGCTGGGACAGAAACAATGGGGGGGGGGGAGATGGGGGGGGGGCAATTGGGGAAAGGAGGGGCATGAGCCCAGTGCTGACAGGAGCAACTATGAGGTCTTCGGGAGCATGAGGGCAGGGCGAGTGTTGCTGGGAGCTGCCCTGACACGGCAGTAATGGAGGCATGGGTGTAAGTGTCCTCACAGACAGTGGGGATGCCCCTGGGCCAGGGTTCTGATGGGCCCCAGGGACGGGTCAGGGAGAGGCGGGCGGCAGGCCCCAGGGCAGGGGTGGGCACAGGCTCTTACCAGGTGGCGGGTGTAGGAGGAGCTGGCACACTGCTGGCTGATGCCCATGCAGAAGCAGGGCAGGCAGCCGTCGGGGTTGCTGGCGCTTAGGTGGAAGTAGTGGGGCTGGCACTGGCTGCAGGTGAGGCCTTGCACCCGGGCCTGGGGGGGCGGGGGGCGAAAAGGTGGGTGCAGGGAACGAGGCTGGGTCTCCTGCACCTCCAGCCACCTGTGAGCTCAGTCTTCCCGGCCATGTCCAGCAATTCTGGGAGTCCCTTGCGCCCCCATCCCCAGGCCGCAGATCCCATCAGCTGCTGCCTTCCTGCCCAGCAGTCTTGGAGCCGTGGGCAGAGGGTAGGTGGCCGGGGCTCAGGCACAGTCCCGAGGGCGCGGTGAGGAGGCCTGGTCACCGCTGTGGCCGCACGTCGGGGCCTCACAAAGGCCTGGGCCTTAGACTAACCTTGCACTGGCATTGGCCGGCGGCGTCACACTGGCTGCCGATGCTGCCCTGGGGGTCGCAGGCACAGCCAATTGGCTCTGGCATCTGGCCGTCTCCTGCAGGGGAGGGAAGCCACAGCTGGGATCCCGAACCGGCTCCAAGCACTCCCATTTCCACCACCCCCGGGTCATCTTACCGCCAAAAGAGGGAGTGTTTGTTTTTTTTAAAAAATGTTTTATTTTTTTATTTTTATTTTTTTTATTGATTTCAGAGAGGAAGGGAGAGAGATAGAGAGCTAGAAACGTCGATGAGAGAGAAACATCGACCGGCTGCCTCTTTCACACCCCTTACCGGGGATGTGCCCGCAACCAAGGTACATGCCCTTGACCGGAATCGAACCCGGGACCTTTCAGTCCGCAGGCCGACGCTCTATCCACTGAGCCAAACCGGTTCCGGCGGGAGTGTTTGTTTCTGAACGCCCACCCCGTAGGCCTTCTACACATTCACAGCAGCCCTCTGGCATGGGGGTGCCGTGTACTATCCCCATTTTACAGGCAAAGAAGCTGAGGCTCACTCAGAAAGAGAAAGTCACCCTCCCCCCCCCCCCCCCGGGAAGGAGAACAAAGGCTTCCCCCCTATCTTCCCCCCTGGGGCAGACTGGGTAGCCCAACCATACTCACTTCGGCATGGCTGGCCCTGGCTGGGATTGCCATAGTAACCGGGGGCACACCTATGGAGGGAGAAAGCACGAGATGAAGGGGGGGCAGAGCTAGCGAGCCCTGCTGAGCCTGCTTTTTCGGGGAAGACTCTGGCCAGCGTGGGTCTGGGCTGTTGGGGTTGGAGGTGAACTGCGGGTCTCCGGGGACCTCAGGCTTAAGGGAAAGGAGCGGACCACGTTCTGGGGGCTTGTGGAGGGTGAGCGGGAGGCTTCTGCTCCCTCCAGGTCAGACGGGCTGGGCCCAGCCCGACTCCAGGGGCAGCCCCCCCGCACGCCAGCCACCCTGCTCGCCGAGCCGCCTCACCTCTCACAGTGCCGCCCACTGTGGCCGGGGGAGCAAGCGTCACAGGTGGGGTGGCCGTCTGTGTCCAGGAAGCAAGTGTGGGTGGCCCTGAGAGTGTGGGGGCAAATGCCCGGTTAGAAGGTCAGCAGCCCTTTCTTCCGGACCAGGGGCGCGGGGAGGGGGAGGAGGGGCATGGGGCACCACCACATTCTGAGCGCCAGGCGCTTTACTAAGGGCTCCACGTGCATCATCTCAGCCAGTTCTTCCACAAGGAAACAGCTGGGGCACATCGCCATCCCCGTTTCACAGACGAGGAGGCCGAGGCCCAGAGCGGGAACGTGTGTCATCTCTTAAGACGACACACGGAGGGGGCGGGAAGGCCAGGACTGAGCCACTGCCTTTCGGGAGGGCCTGGCAGGAAGGGGGTTTGGGAGGGGGCAGTGGACAGGCAGGGGGTGGACGCACTGGCCAGCAGAGGGAGGTCCATGGCACGGGCATGGCTGGCAGTCGTGTGGTGTCCCTTGTTGGGCGTCCCCGTAGTATCCCGGCTGGCACTGCTCACACCGAGGGCCCTCTGTGTGGTGCAGGCAACCCTGAAGGGGCGGAGCATGGTTAGGGATGAGCCCCCCGAGGCCACAAGCCCAGGCCCCAGCTCCCGTCAGCTGCTGCTGTTTCCTGCCTGGCCCCGTCCCCCTCCTGTGTGTCCCTCCTGGGGGCAGGAAGAAGGGCGACACCCACCTGGCAGTCGCCTGTTTCGGGCTCACAGACCTCCGTGTGCCCATGGCAGCCGCAGCGTTCGCAGGTGCCCAGGTAGAGCCCGCTAGGCGTGCGTGTGTAGCCGGTGTCACAGTCCTGGGGGCGGGAAGGTGGCGGTGGGAGGAGCGTCCTCAGCAGGACCCGTTCTGGGCAGGGGCCCCTGGGTGGGGAGGCTGGGTGGGCTTGGGAAGGTGGGAGGAGCTGAAGGGAGCACCAGGAGAGGAGCTGGCGGGGCAGGTGGGTGGGAGGATGGGCTCACCTGGCAGGAGGGGCCACGGTACCCGGTGGGGCAGGTGCACTGCTCCACTTCCAGCGCGGTGTCCTGGCCGGTGTCCTCGGGCACGGCCACGTCCATGCTGATGCCCGAGATCCTGCGAGTGACCAAACCCTCTGAATGAGCCCGCGCTCTGTGCCAGGCATCTCTGGAATCCCTCCGGCGGGTGTCTCATTCACCCTCCCAGTGGCTCTGTCAGGAGGCTACTGGGTCCCCGCCAGTTCCCTCACTAGGCGTCCATCCCCCGGCTGCTGCCAGGACCGTGGCCAATGGCTTGCACCCGCAACTGTCTCCAGAGACCACACCTTCCTGGCCGGAAAGGTCACACCACCTTTGGCAGACTGACCCGGGCACAAAACCCCCTTTGTCCCAAAGCAGGATGGCGCGGAAGGGTTCCGTGGAGGCTCCACCTGAAACTAATTCCTGCCTTCTGACTGGCTGCCACGTCCCCCGTCTGTGTCCCTCTCTCCCTCCTCCCCACAGGTTCCCCCCGTGAACCACGTGCACCCCAATACCCGTTTCAGGCTTTGCTTCTAGGGAACCCGACCTGAGACAAGCCCTGTGAGGGAGGCACTGTTATCATCTCCATTTTGCAGGTGGGAAAATAAGGCACAAGACGTCCACACCGCCCGCAGGAGTAGAGCTGGCAGTCTGGCGGCGCCGCATCCCCCCACTGAGACCGGAACCGCCTCCCGCCCGTCCCCAGACACCTGCTCTCCGCTGGCTGCTGGCTGTAGGATGCCTGGATCAGGAGAGTATCAATGCCCGCCAGTGCCATCAGCAGATGCTCCCGTGTGGCCGGCTGCCCATCGGGCCGCTGCCATGCTTGCTGCCGAGACAAGGATACGTGTGCTACAACCCCTGACATCATGGGAGACTGGCACCCCTGAGTGGGAGAAGCAGGGGCCCCTCCTCCTCCTCCTCCTCCTCCTCCTCCTCCTCCTCCGGAAGGCGCCCGGGACGCCGCTGCTCACCTCCCGGAAGGGCACGGTGAAGGTGGTGGGCTGGCCGGGGCTGGGCTCCCGGGAGGCGTGATGCTCCAGGACGATGCCGTTGCCTTGCAGGACCACCAACGGCTGCCTGTGCAGGGGCAGCGAGCCGGGCTGGGGCTGCTGGGTCACCGTGAAGCGCAGCTCTCCGCCGTAGGAGGTCACCTGGGGCACGGGGCGAGCAGGGGCTCAGCTGCGGGCCCCGCAGTCGGACCGGCCGCTGCTCCGGCCTCCCGCTGCCCCCGCCACCTTTTCCACCTCTTCCCCCACGGCACCGCCACGCCCCTGCTTCTGAGCCTTCGCCTGGGCTGCTCCTGCTGCCTAGAATCCCCTCCCTTTTCCTTCCCATCATCCCCTGCCTACCTTGTCCCCCCGGAAACACGAAGGGAGGCTCCAGAAGTGGGGTCCGGAGAGGAGGCTGTGGAAGGAGGAGAAGACCAGCTCCCCAGGCGAGGGGGACGAGATGCCCATGCTGGTGGTGTGGGTGCCCGCAGCGTTGGTCAGGCTGAACTGGCTGGGGGCCTCGGAGGACCCCTGCACCTGGGAGAGGAGAAGAGGCACGGGTGAGGCTGTGGCCTGGCGCTGAGTCCCCCCAGCCCTGGGCGTGGCGGTCCCGCCGGTTTGCCCACCCATCCACCTCGCGCAGATACCTGGGCGCGGGTCCAAGAGGAGCTGGTGCACTGGCGACTGACGCCCATGCAGAAGCACTTGAGGCAGCCCTCGGGGTTGCGGGCGCTCAGGTGGAAGGAGCCGGTGACACACTCATTGCAGAGACGCCCCACCACGTTGTTCTGCAAGCACAGAGCTGGGAGCTGCCGGCTGGCCCAGGGGAGGGGCGGCCTGGAGCTCCCGGCCACGCCCGCCCACGTTCAGAGGGGCACCCGAGGGCAGCGGGAGCCACAGAAAGAGCACGGGTGTGAGGCGTCGAAACCACGTGAACAATAATTTCCACTTTACAGGGAGCTTATGCAACCCATCATCCTCCCCCTTTCTCTTTAGTTGCTAGAGGGCTCCCGAATAAATTTAATTTACAATACAGCAGGTTGGTTACAATAATTACTGCTACGGTTATGGAGCGTCTCATGCGCTCTGCTAGTTTCTGTTCAACCGTCATCTCACTGAACTCCTCTGTGTACCTTGAGAGAGGTATGCTATATCTCCATGCTTCACGTGAGGACACGGAGGCTCAGGGATGCAAAATGACTTACACAAAGTCACACGGTTTGCTAATCCACGCTGGAATTTAAGGTTGGGGTGCTGGACCCCAAAATCTGTTCAGTTCTTTTTTTCCAGTGACACACTCTCAGTGCAAATGACTGCCCTCCACTGAGCTTCTATTTCCTCACCTGTAAATTGGCGATGCTAACACCTACCTCACCATGTCCATGTGAGAACTGAAGTATGGCCGAAGCAAAGACACAGATACAATGGGTGTACTAAGAATGACTAGCAGAGGGCTTGGGACCTGAACCTGGGTCACCCGACTCCCCAACCACCTCTCATGATGTGAAAAGCCTGCCAGCCAGACTCATCGGCCTCTGGCTAGGCCACCGTCCACCAGGCAGGGAGCTGTGGAGAGTGCGCGCCCTCCTTTCTCCCTCTCCCAGGTCCTCAGGGTGCGAGAGGGAGGCGTGCGTACCTTACAGCGGCAGGCCTCCCCCGAGGTCTCCAAGGTGCCTCGCTCATCACAGCGTACAATCTCCTGGCCTGGAGGCACAAAGTGGGTTTGGGCAGGGCAGGAAGAAATGACAGGGACAGTATGACAGGGACAGAAATGACAGGGACATACTCTGAGTGGCCAGATTATAATACTATGCATTCAGAGATCATAATAATCTGGCTACTCAGTGTGTGTGTGTGTGTGTGTGTGTGTGTGTGTGTATTAAAAGGCTAATATGCAAATTGTCCCCTCAACCAGGAGTTCGACCAGCAGGCAGGCAGGCCAACCATCCTGTCCCTTCCCCCTGGCCAGGCTGGCTGGACCCCCCCCCCACATGCACAAATTCATGCATGCACCTCTGTATATACTGAGTGGCCAGATAATTATGCGTTCAGAGATCATAACAATCTGTGCAGATGGGGGACAGACTGGGACAATTCCTCAAGGACCATGGGGTTTATGCTAGGCTCCAGGACTGGGGCCTGGTGGGCAGCAGGGGGAGGGCCGGGGGAAGGTGGCTGAACTCACCGGTGGGCTTGCACTTCCCGCCTGGCTGGATGGGGTTGCCCTTATATCCAGGGGCACAGCTGGGGGGGGAGGGAGAGTGGGTCATGAGCGGCACTTCCATGCCCCAGCCCCCCCTCCAACCTGCTTTCCCTAAGCCCCCACAGGCCTCGTTTACCTCTCACAGCGGCGCCCTGTGTAGCCTGGGGCGCATGCATCACACGTGGCTTGGCCATCTGTGTCCAGGAAGCAGGTATCTGAGAATCTATGGGGACCGAGCGGAGAGGACACGGGACAGGCTAAGGAGATGGGCCGGGCCAGGCCTTACCGTCCCACGTGGGGAAATGACCAGTGTTCACACAGACACAGTCATAATGTCATATTTTTCCCCACCTGTCCATGATCTGCAGCCTCATAACAACACAGGGAGGCAGGTGGCCCATTAGAGGTCAAGGGACATTGAACAACTTAGTGGCCAGGTGAGGATTTGTTTGAACTCAGGCCTCCCACCTCTTTGCCTAGAGCTGTGGTCGGCAAACTCATTAGTCAACAGAGCCAAATATCAACAGTACAACGATTGAAATTTCTTTTGAGAGCCAAAAACCGACTTCTGCGCATGGGCCACGCTAAGTTTCAATCGCACTATATGTGCACGCCCGCACGTGGTATTTTGTGGAAGAGCCACACTCAAGGGGCCAAAGAGCTGCATGCGGCTTGCGAGCCTCGGTTTGCCGACCACTGGCCTAGAGTATGCCCCAGCCTGTCACACCGCCCACTCACCCAGACATAGCCGCCCCATCCCGAGCTGGGTCCTACCTGCGGGAAGCATCAATGTACGGGCACGGGCAGGGCCGGCAGGCCGTCGCCGTGCCCTTTGTGGCATCCCCAAAAAAGCCGGCCTTGCATTTGTTGCACTGTGGCCCCTCGGTGTTGTGCTGGCAATTCTGGGAGGAAGGAAGGGAGTGGCTCAGAGTCTACAGAGCAGCCTCTGCCCCCAATGTGGGGCCACACTGGGGGGGGCCTCTGAGGCTGTCTGGCCCCGCCTCGCCCACCACGCTGAGATTACTCCACAGCTTAGCAGACGGGGAAGCATCATCCAGCTGCACCGGAGGAGGAGCTCACCACCTCACATGGCAGCCAAAGGCCTGCTTCCGGCCGACCTAAGCCCGCCTCCCTCTTCTAGTCTGCACCCACTGGCCAGCTCTGCCCTCTGGAGTCCGCTCCTTCTGCCCTTGACAGCTCCTCAGAGATTTGGAGATAAAAGTTCTCCCTGCTTGAGCCCTCTCTTCTGTCAGCTCCACACTCCCAGCTCTCTCCATTATTCCTCCGAAATAACAGGATCTACAGGCTCCTTTACTTTACATGGTACTCTCTAGCACTGGTTTTAAAAAATATATATACTTTTATTGAATCCAGAGAGGAAGGGAAAGGGAGAAAAAGATAGAAACATCAACGATGAGAGAGAATCATTGATCGGCTGCCTCCTGCAAATCCCCTACTAGGGATGGAGCCTGCAACCCAGACATGTGCCCTGAATGGGAATCAAACCAGTGACTTTCACCGAAACCGGTTTGGCTCAGTGGTAGAGCATCGGTCTGCGGACTGAAAGGTCCCGGGTTCGATTCCGGTCAAGGGCATGTACATTGGTTGCGGGCACATCCCCGGTAGGGGGTGTGCAAGAGGCAGTTGGTCTCTCATCGTCTCTCATCGACGTTTCTAGCTCTCTATCTCTCTCCCTTCCTCTCTGTAAAATATCAATAAAATACGGTATATTAAAAAAAAATACAACAACCAGCGACCTTCTGGTTCATAGGTCGATGCTCTGCTAATGCATCCAGAGGTCACAGTAGCTTGTCTGGTGGCCATGACCGCTGTCTCTGTCCCCTGCCCCTACCCAGTGTCCAAGTGCCGGCTGGCACCACTCACCAGACAGTGGCCATACACGGGGTCGCAATAGGTGGCGTGGCCGTTGCAGTTGCAGCCAGAGCAGGTGCCCAGGTAGGGCCCTCCGGGCACCCGGGTAAAGTGGGCATCGCAGCTCTCGCAGGACAAGCCGGAATAGCCGACAGGGCACCTGTGGGGAAAGGACCAACACGGCGGCTGCAGGAGCTGTGAGGTCCTGCTGTTTCTCTCCTGTCCTTGCCAGGGTCCCGGCTGGGTCAGGCACCTGCACTCCTCTACGCTGTGGGCACGGCCGTGGCTGGTGGCGTAGGTGACAGTGGTATCCATGGCGATGTCGCTCAGCCCCACGCTGGCCATCTTGTCGTTATACACCGTCTGGATGAGCACGGCCTCCAGGCTCTGCAGCACCTGCATCAGCTCCACCCGCTGCACCGGCTGGCCAGACTCATGGACCCAGTGTTCCTGGGTGCAGACAGAGGTGTGGGGGGCGGAGGGGTCAACCGTCAGCGCCTGCCCAGCCTGCAACCCCCTTACCCCCAGCCCTGAGGGCTCGCTCAGGCATTGCCCACCTCAGAGAACTGGACTTGGCGCTGGTTCAGAGCACCAGGCTGGGTGGGCGTGTGGCCTCGGGAGAGCAGGCGGTATCCGGCACCCACGAGGACCACGTCCGGCCGCTGCACGGGCTCCAGCGTGCCTCGTGCCAGCTCGTAGCGTATCTTGTAGCGCAGCCAGCCCCCGTAGGAGTCCACCTGGCCAAGACAGAGCGAATCAGGGCAGGGCAGCCATGGATATGCTTGATGCCCATTGTGTGTTCAGCCGTCCCTCCCCCTCGCTCCGCAACCTGGTGACCACCGTGTGCCTGGCATGGAGCTGGGCACAGGGAGCAGAGAGGGGCGGGACCCGGGCTCTGCCTTTGGGGTGCGCAATCCAAGGTGGGGGGAATATGATAATTCTATGCAAAGGATGCCCAGGGAGACCTGAGGAGGGGCCCTCATTTCCTTCCTGGTGTGGAGGTGGAGTCGGCTGGCGTTCCTCCCAACTCGAGAGGGGCGGGCAGGATGAAGAGCTGCTGCCCCCGGGGGCTGTGCTGGGGCCCGACACCTGGCCCCGCAGCCGAGTCTTCCCTGCTGCCCACTAGCGTCGGAAGGAGGGGAGCAAGCCCAGGCAGGTTCTGGGCACGTGAAGAGGGGCTTCACCCCCTTCTGACCCAGGTGGCAGCTGGACCCCTCACCTTGTTGCCCAGGAACTGCCCAGGCAGAGCCCAGAAAGAGTCGTGGACCAGGAAGCGCCGGGACAGGTCGACCAGCTGGAACTCCTGCAGAGCGGTGTCGATCTGCAGCTGAGTGGAGGAGAGGGGTGGCATGCTGGGCTGCGAGGGCATCAGCACCTTCACGCCTGTGGGGGCAAGAGGGAGGGGTGAGGGCCACGGCATGTGACTGCCCAAGGTACCACCTTTTTAAAAATATATATATATTTTATTGATTTTTTTACAGAGAGGAAGGGAGAGGGATAGAGAGCTAGAAAGATGAGAGAGAAACATCGACCAGCCGCCTCCGGCACACCCCCCATCGGGGATGTGCCCGCAACCAATGTACACGCCTTTGACCGGAATCGAACCCGGGACCTTGATCGGAATCGAACCCGGGACCCTCCAGTCCGCAGGCCGACGCTCTACCGCTGAGCCAAAACGGTTTCAGCCCAAGATACCATCTTAAATGATGGGAAAGAAATCTGATTTAGAGAGAACTTCAGCCTCTTTCCCAAAGGGAGGGTGGGGGGAAGGCAGTTTCTTTCTCTTCCTGAAGCTTTGGCACAGGAGAGCCAAGGCTGTAGAATGATGGCTGGGTGGGGACTATTTGGGAACCACGGGGTCAGAGAAAGGTCAAAGGGATTCTTTGTAACAGGACTTCTCAGACCCTTTTGCTTGCCTGTTAGGTCCAGGAACTGTAAGGTTTGGAACAGCCCTCTGGGGGGCAGTAAAGAGCTACCCGAGGCTGAAGAATTAGGCACCCAAGGCCGGGTTCCGCCACCCTCCAGAGATGAGTCTGGGCAAAGGCCTCAGTTTTCCGATATGTAAAATGGGGTAGCAGTGGCTTGCCTGATAGTATTATTAAGAAGATAAAACGAGCAGGCTGATAAAAAAAAAAGCTTAAAACAAAGTGTGGCCCAGAGGATGTTAGTGCTGGTGTTGGACGGTGAGCTGTGGCTGCTCTAACCGCATCAGGTCCTCTAATCTAACCCTCTCCTACACACACAGGAACGCTCTCCAGACCTCTGGGTTGGCACCAACCACCCAAGAGAAGATTCCGTGGTGATGGAAATACCCTCTCTCTACCTGTACTTCCCACATGTGGCTCCTGGGCACTTGTAATGTGGCCAGAGTGACCGAGGAACGGAATTAATTTATTTAAATGTAAGCAGCCACACGTGGCTAATGACGACCACACTGGACAGCTCTCGGGGATGGGGAGCTCAGTACTTCCAAAGGCAGCCCCTTCCGAGTCTGGGCATGACTCTCGGAGAGCGCTTCACCGGCTTCTGTATCTGCCTACAGCTGCAATAGCTCTTCCCCTGGACCCCAAGTCTGCCCAGCAGCATGGAGGAGCCAGCCCCTCCTCTGCAGAATGAGCATACACAGCCCCCAGGACCAGGCTGTCCTGCCCCATGCCTGCCTCCCCCCTCCCTCCCAGGGGTGCTTTTAGGCCCCCCCTATATCCCGGTCACCATCCACGTTCAGGCCACCGACTCCCCCCGGGATTTCCCGCCCACCTTAACGGTTCTGACTCCAATCAGACAGGCCTCTGAAACAGCTGTGACACCACCACCCCCTACCCCGCCCCGACCTCTGAGAACCCCGAGGTCCTTATATGTAAATGGTATAAACAGCCGCAACCGGGCCAGGACTATTAGCCACCCAACGACTGGGAGTCCAGCCACAGTGCCAAATGAGTGCTTGTGAAATGGTGCCCTGGGCCACTGCTGTTCTAAATACACCCAGCGAACGACCTCGGGAGGTAATTATATTTCGTAAGTCACTCTGAGGTTCCTTAACCAACAAAGGGACAGCTTAGGCCGCATCTGTTGAGTGCTGGCTGTGTAAGGCGTGAAGCCTTCCATTTGCGGTGGAGGCAATGAGACGAAGGGCTGGCTGGCTAACGTCAGGTGGTAAACGACAATGCTGGGACTTGAACCCAGGTCTGTCTGATGTCTGGTCCCACGCCATCCTGCCTCTCAAAGCGAGAGAAGCGAGTCCAGCTGTCTGCCTTTATATTTGGGAAAACAGGCCCCGAGAAGCCAAGAGGCTTGGCCAAAGTCACACGGGCACTACTCTGGCGCAGCCGGAGGTCAGGCTGGGCTGAAGGGCCAAAGCCTGGGCTCTTCCGCTCGGGGGGGCAATGACGCCTCCCCATCTGCCAGGATGAGGGAGACAGTAGGGAATACTTCCTGGGCACTTCCCGTGGACCAAGTGCTCTTCTGAGAGGCTGGCATATATGAACCCACTAAGTCGTCACAACTCCCGGGGAGGTACTATTTCCTCCCCATTTTGCAGATGAGAAAACTGAGACACAAGATAGGCTTGACGGAGGGTACACAGGCAGCGAGGGCCAGAGCCAGGATGTGAACCAGGAATCTGATGCCAGAGCCCGTCCTCTTTACAACCGGAAGCAGGCAAATGTCAAGGGTGCATTTGGCTTTTCCTAAAAATGTTTCTTTTGCCCTTGAAACGCTTTTCTCCACAGGACTCGGCATTTCTTCAACAACCTTGTATCCCTTCCCAGTGCTGCTGTTCCCCCATGTCTTCCCTCCCTCTAAGCCCGCTGGACCCTGGTGCCTGCCTCCCACCCTGATAGTGCCCATCCACCCGCCCGCCCGCCCGCCAACGCACCCTTGAAGTCGTCAGGCTGGTCAAAGCATAGCCGGATCTGGTCTCGGAAGCGGCGGCTGCTCTGGCACACGTTGGTGACCCCGAAGCAGAAGCAGGGCAGGCAGGAGGCGCTGTGCTCCAGGTAGAAGTGCCCATCGGCGCAGGGCCCTGTTGGACGGCACAGGAGTGGTCTGCAGCCGGCCCCGGGCAGGCAGCCCTGGCTCACCCCCGTGCCCGTGCCCTCCAGCCCGGTGGTGGCACCTCGCTGAGGAATGAGCTCCAGGACACCGTCCGGAATGCCGAACACCATGCCTTGGGCATTCATGGCCTCACAGGTGTAGGCGCCCTGATCTGCCTCCTTCACGTCTCGGATGATCAGCGTGCCCCGGCCTCCCTCGCTGGTCACCGTCACCCTGATGAGTCCCAAGACAGATGCGGCAGGGTCAGGCCCGGGCCGTTGGCTCAGCCGCCTCCACGTCCCCAGCCCCCAGCCCGGGCCCGGGGCCACACCTAGGATGAGATGGGATGTGGCCCCAGTTGAGTCGCCAGTTGATGATGGGGGTGGGGACACCGATGGCCACGCAAGTGAAGGTCACTGTCTGGCCCCGGGAAGCCTGGATCAACTCCTGGGGAGGGGTCACGACCTGGGGCGGCACTGGAAGACAGGGGTAGATGTGAGGCATGTGAGGGGCAAAGGGATAGGAAGCGGGGGGGATGGGTCAGAGGAGCCAGGCAGAAGGAGGGCTGAGGCTGAGACTACAGAGGGGGGCCCGTGGAAACCAGCCCAGGATCCCCCTCCCGCCCCCCAGCGCCCTGCTCACTGCAGCCAATCTCATCGCTGCGGTCGGCACAGTCGCTCTCCTTATCACAGTGGTAGCTGGCTGCGATGCACTCGTTTGTGGAGACGCAGCGGAACTGCGTGGGCGCGCACACGTCCTCGGGGTGCTTGGCAGCTGGGGGACAGAGCAGGTGGTGTGGGCAGAGGGTGGACCACCCCCATTTCTGACCTGTGCCCACGGCCACGCCCTGCCCACCTTCCCCAGGTGTTCCCAGGGTCACTCTCTCGTCTCGCTCACGTGATGACACACAGATGCCCCAACCAGGCCCAGCCACTTGCCACAATACTTCCCACGAGGTCACCATCATCAAGGCGGCCATCCAACAGCTCATCACATTACCCTACTCCCTTACCCACCCCCTCACTCCTTTGACTCTTTCCCTGCTCCTAGACAACAGATAGGTGGATGGCAATGAATGGATGGCTAAGTGGAGAGATGGATGGGAGGAAGGATGTTGTTGAACAAATGGGTGGATGGACAGATGGGTGGACAGATGGACAGTGAAAGGGTGGATAATAGAATGGATGGTGAGACGGACAGGAGGATGTTGAATAGATAGACGGATAGAGAGATGAAGAGCTTTGCAGCTAGACCATGGTGGATGGATAGTTGGATTAAAGGGTGGGCAGACAGTTGGAAGGAAAGAAGGACGCTGGACAGATGGACAATGGACAGTTGAATAGACAGATGGATTAAGAGCTGGGCTGATGAAGGAACAAATAGCTCAGAACTAGCTCTAGGTGAACACCCTCAAGGCCCATAAGGGGAAGGGGCCTTGGACTCACACACGCATCCAGGAACCCGTGAGCCAGGGACCCTTGCGTGTATATAGAGCCCTCTTGGCCACTCATCCGACCCACACACACAGGCATAAACAACAAAGACAAGATTAATGGTAGCAAAATAAAGAAAAGAAAGAGAGAGACATTAACCATGGGCAACCTGCCCAGACTGCTTGCTACAAAGACCAGCTCAGAGCCAAGGGCTCTCCATGCTGGGGTCAGAGAGGGATGAACCTTCAAGTTTGTCCCCAGAGCCGTCACCACGCAGCCAGGGAGGGTAAACAAACCGACCCGAGAAGGGACAGGACAGGGGTGAACCAGGCCAGGGCGGGGGGCGGGGGCGCCAGGCAAACCCCGGGGCACTTACGGCAGTCGGCCTCATCGGTGTGGTCCTCACAGTCGGAGTCGCCGTCACAGCGCCACAGCTTGAGGACACAGTGCCCGTTTCCGCAGGGGAACTCGTTGGGCTCGCAGGGCGGCGTGGGGCCTGCGTGAGCCGGGCAGGGTTCAGCCAGAGGCCCGCCCCTGGCCAGGTCCCCCGCCCCGCGCCCTCCCCCTCCCCCCCTCCCTGCCCAGTCCTCACCACAGTCCAGCTCATCACTGCCGTCCTTGCAGTCCTCTTGCCCGTCACAGACATAGTCTTTGGGGATGCAGTGCCCACTGCGACAGGCGGTCTCCTGGGGCCCACAGGGCCTGACAGGGCCGGGAGCCAGGGCGTCTGGATATAGCGCTGAGATGTTTGCCTCTGGCCGGGGTGTTACAGGTGAAATCTCCACCGGATGGGGTGGCGTGGGGCCGAGCTCTGGAACGGGCTCTTCTGTGGACACAGCCCACTTGGCGTTGGCAGGGGGGTGCGACTCCTCACCCCTTGCCCCCCCACACTCCTCAGGCCTGCCCTGACCCTGGTATCACCCTTCCATGTCCCTGTCCACCTCCCTCAGACCCCTCTGCCTGCACCCAACCCTTACAACCCCGACTGACTCGCCGGCCCGGGCATATCCGGACCCTTCCCTGGCGTCTGCAGGCCACTGTGCCCCCAGGCAGCCCCTCACCACAATTGAGCTCATCAGACATGTCCCTGCAGTCAGGCCTCCGGTCACAGCGGTACTCCAGGGCCACACACTCATTGTGGCTGTGGCAGGCAAACTCGGTCTCGGTGCACACTCGGGAGATCTGGGGCACTGTGGGATCGGGGGAGTCAGAGGGGCAGGCGGGGGGGGGGTCGATGGGAGGCGTCAAGGGCAGCTCTGGCACCGCAAGGCTGGGCGTGGGCTTTGGTGCCCTGTGGCAGGCCGTGTGGTTTGGGGCAGACTCAGCAAGGGCGAGGAGCACACACGGTGGGCACCTCCACAGCACACACGAGACACACTGGATGGCACAGGCCTCGCACACCGTTAACATGCCACACCCATGCAACCGCCGCATCACACACATGCAGGCCACAACCTGGGCCCGGAGAGGATAGAGAGGAAGAGGAGAAGGGGTGGCTTGTGGGCTCTGCCCAGCCATCTTGCCCTCATCCTTCCTTCCCCTCCACCTGTTAACTTCAGTTACTCTGCCGGGCCTGGGTCTGGCTTACACTCTCACCTGGTGTCACCGCGGCCGTCACCCCGCCCAGGTGGGGCGGGGGTGTCTGTGCTGGAAAGGAAGGGGCGATCAGCAGCCATCCCCCCTGGGACCTGGGACCTGGGGTGTGGGGGATGCCAAAAGAGCAAACCCGACCCGCGGGGACATTCATTAACGGTTTATGTGCCAAAGGAAAAGGGGGTGGCTGTACTACATCTTCCTGACTGGGCTACACCCCGATAGGGAGCTTGTTCAAGTTCCGAGTTCCACCGAGTCAGAGAGGGTGGCGTGTGGGAGATTCCCGGGAGAGGGGACTGAAACAGAGACCGCTGAGACCCGTGGCCCAGGAGGAATGAACTGGAACTCAAGAGACAGGCTGCAGTAAAAAGAACCCCGAGTTAATCGAGAGTACAAAGGCCCAGACTTTGCTTCTACCAGCCACGCGGCTTCGGGCCGGTTTCCTATTCTCTCTGAGCCTCAGTTTCTCACCCCATCTTATCATAGATTCTGGCGAGACTGGCGTAGACACAGGGTCTGGCTTACGTCCTTGCTTTTTCCATTGTCAGTGTATGTGGATCTGGACAAGTCGTTTTTTTTTTCCTTCCTGGGCCTCAAAACCCTCGTCTCTAAAGCGGGGGGTATGATATCTCTTTCACAGGAATTACTGTGACGATTGAATGGGCGGCCGGAAACAAGGGCACATTGCAGAGTGCCTAGCGTGTATTCGGCGCTCAGTAGGTAACTGTTGGTGATTATCAAATAACACCAAAGTGTTTGGGATCTGAAAGTGCTGTGTGAGGAAAAGATTGCCTATGGTCGATGCACAGAGGTAGATGGAGAGCAGAAACTGGGTCTAATGGGTACAAGTCAGAGGAAACCACGTGTGCTCAGCCCAAGGCGAGGCTGCATAAAGATGGACGGGGCAGACTTCTCCGGTGGTGAGCTCCCTGTCCCCCGTGGTGTGCAAGCCCGGGCTAAGCCAGCCCCCGTGGGGATACTCAAAAGGGATCCCCCCCGAGTCTCATACACCGCAGGAGGTGGTCCCCGGCTCCAAGATGGGCTCACCTGTGCCCAGGTGTCGGAACTGGAATCCCTGGAGGGAGGTGGAGTAGGAGGCAATGGAGCCCCTGGAGATGATCGAGCGCAGCACCTCCTGGATCTGAGCGCCGTCTGCGTTCCCTTCGGAGCCCACGTCCAGCTCCACGAAGACCCAGCCATCCAGCTCCCTGGGGACGGGCGTGGGGCGGGGGAGCGGCGTGAGAAAGAGGCCTGTGGTCTCAGCTCCTCCCTTGGTGCCATCGGAGAGTCAGACCTCACCTCCTGACACCCTGCCGCCCAGGCAGGGCATGCTAAGGTCCCAACGGTCCCCCCCACTAATTCCTGAATTTTTACCAATAGAGATTCGCCTGATTAGGCCTCTTCTGCCTCCCCTCTCCTAGTACCCAGGCCTCTCCCCTTCTTTGTCAGCTTCTTCCGGGGTACCCACCAGCCCCCAACCACCCCCCGGGGACCCTTCTCACTTGATGAACACCACACTGACAATCTGGTCTCCGGGGATCTTCAAGTACTCTGACTCCAGCTGGGGGCGGAAACAGCGCTGTCAGCCTCCAGATGCCTTCACCCCACCCTCAGTCCTGCCCGCTGACACCCGGGGAACCCCCCAAAACCCCTTGGCCTCACCGCGTCTACCACGGCCTCGGACACTTCCCGGAAAGCCTGGGAGCTGGCGTCCTCCAGCTGCGGGCTGTAGTGGATGGAGCGGGTGAAGTTCACCAGGGCGCGG
The DNA here is from genome assembly GCA_963924515.1 of Vespertilio murinus. Lineage (NCBI taxonomy): Eukaryota > Metazoa > Chordata > Mammalia > Chiroptera > Vespertilionidae > Vespertilio > Vespertilio murinus. Next base: position 11,824,072 of record OZ004706.1, read on the forward strand.
AAGTAAACTGCAGGAGGACCGGAGAGGTGTGTCACTGTGTGGTGGCCCCAGGCGGTCGGGCCGAAGGTGGGAAAAGGGAGATGTTCGCCGAGGCCTCTTGCGGAGGCTGACACCTGTGAGCCTACAGCTCTGCCCGGCTCTGCCCAGCACGGTCGCCATCAGCACATCCTACAGTGGCCCTGGCTCGTCTGCCCGGGGGTCAAAGCCGAGGCCCCGCCTTTGAGTGAGGGGCTTCAACGAATAGGGGAAGTGGTGTGACCCAGAAACCAAGTGATGGTGCAGAAGAGGAGGTAGCACAGAGGAAGGCTGAACCAGAAAAGTGGCTTCTAGCCGAAACCGGTTTGGCTCAGTGGTAGGGTGTCGGTTTGCAGACTGAAGGGTCCAGGGTTCGATTCAGGTCAACAGCATGTACATTGGTTGTGGGCACATCCCCGGTGGGGGGTGTGCAAGAGGCAGCTGGTCGATGTTTCTCTCTCATCAACGTTTTTAGCTCTCTATCTCTCTCCCTTCCTCTCTGTAAAATATCAATAAAATATATATTTTTAAAAAAATAAAAGAAAGAAAGAAAGAAAAGAAAAGTGGCTTCCAGAGGAGGCTGGCCTAGTCCCCAGTGTGTTTTTTCCCCCAACTCAGTATTTATAATTTACACCAAGCGTATCAAACTCGAGACCCGCAGGCCGCACGCCTCCTTTATTCGGCCTGTGTTAGCCTTTGAGTTTGACATGCAAGTGACCAACATGCTTCCCCCCTCTTCCCCTGCCAATGCCTCCTCACCCCTGGGGACTGAGCTCAGCTCAGCCGTCACCTCCTCCGACCCTGGCTGGTGGGAGACCCCTCCTTGAGGCTCCCCAGGCTCTCTGCTTCTCCACCAGAGCACCCCCTACCCCACCTTGCACAGTCCTGCCTGAATACCTGTGGATCCTCGAGCATCTTCATAAGAATCATGGGTTCTGAGGTGAGCCACACCTCAGACCTCACCTCCCTGAGCTTCCTCAGTCAACTGGGGGCATTGGTTACATTAAACACTGAGGGCAGCTGGAGGGAATAAATGATATGCTTGCACGCACCTTCTCTCTGTGTGCTCAGATGTCGTGCCTGGTACAAAAAAAGGGCTAGAGCTGAAACCGGTTTAGCTCAGTGGATAGAGCGTCGGCCTCTGGACTGAAAGGTCCCAGGTTCGATTCCAGTCAAGGGCATGTACCTTGGTTGCAGGCACATCCCCAGTAGGGGGTGTGCAAGAGGCAGCTGATCCATGTTTCTCTCTCTCATCGATGTTTCTAACTCTCCCTCTCTGTAAAAAATAATATATATAAAGGGCTAGAAAATCAGAAGCTGTTGTCACCTTTCCCTCTCTACTGCTAGACTATGAAACTGATATCAGGGGGTGGGAAGACTGCAGATCTCATGCACTCCTGTATCCCCAGTGTGCGCATCGAGCACATGGGAAGTGCCTAATAAGTGATGGCTGAATCAAATCATTTCAGACTGGTGTGAACAGATACATACACCTAGCGTTCCTCAGCAACTACTCTACATTCTGTACACATTACATCCCCTAATGTTAACAAATTCATATAGCAGTGATAAACATAATATACATTGCAAATGACTCATACATTTGTACGTAAACACATACACCGGTCATTTCTTGAGCACCTACTAAGGTCAAGATTTTTTTAATGCATTAATTCTCAATATCATGAATTAAGGTGTAAATCAAGCATGTCAAACTCAAAGGCTAACACAGGCCAAATAAAGGAGGCATGCGGTCTGTGGGTCGAGAGTTTGATACGCTTGGTGTAAATTATAAATACTGAGTTGGAAAAAAAAAATACTGAGTTGGCATGAGTTACAAATGAGTTTTAAATATGTGCAAAGCGCTTAGCACAGAGCTTGGCACACAGTAAATACAAAATATTGTGACCAGTTCCTATCTGAGAGGCAGTGTAGCTTAGTGATTAAAAGCTCGGCTTCTGGAGCAAAGCTGCCACTTACAGCCCCGTGACCTTCAGAAAGTTACCTCCACGGAGCCTCCGTCTCCTCATCTATAAAATGAGAGGAATAGCAGGGCCCACCCCAGGGTAAGAGTTTGAAGAGTAAGTTAACAAATGTCAGGTGCTTATAACAGGGGCTAGCACATAGTAGGAGCTACATGAAGTTAGCTGAAATTATTCCCTCTGGTCTTTTAAAAAAAATTTTTTATTGATTTTTTTATTGATTGTTTTTTTTTTTTTTACAGAGAGGAAGGGAGAGGGATAGATGGTTAGAAACATCGATCAGCTGCCTCCTGCACGCCCCTACTGGGGATGTGCCCACAACCAAGGTACATGCCCTTGACCCGAATCGAACCTGGGACCTTTCAATCTGCAGGCTGATGCTCTATCCACTGAGCCAAATCGGCTAGGGCTCCCTCTGGTCTTTACAATGAATGTGAGGCATGAATTTGGTTTCCTTTCTTCCCATCTGAAGGGGGCCTGCATTGCTTTAACAAACGTATACTGAGGGCCTTCTGTATGCCAGGCAGTGTTCTAGGCGCAGGACATGGAGCAGCGAACTCTGCAAATGACACGTCCTGTCCCCACAGCGATCACTGTCCAGTGGGAGGAGAAATGAGATGAAACACATGCGGATGGAATATGTGGAGGAAGGTCCACTTTCCCGGGGGGCCAGGGAAGGCCTTCCCTCACGGGGCATCCTGGAAAGAAGGCAGTGAGCGAGCCATGAGGGGGAGGTGGCTGAGAGAACAGCATACTGGGCTGAGGGAGTAGCAGCCGCAAAGTCCCTGAGGCAGAAGTGGGCTCAGGTGACAGAAAACCAGCCTGTAGGTGGCGGAGGAAGTGGCATCCGCCGGGCCTAACTACAGGCCTGTCCGCCTCCCTCCTCACTCTGTCAGGCCCAGAGGTGCCCACGCCTCCAGGACCAGGACCCCGTCCCTCTGGGGCTCAGGCTGAGCAAGCCCGGGCGGAGGTGCCGGTACAGAGTAAACTTAAACTTCCACACCAAGAGGGGGTGCTGGTGAGGGCAGCGCGGCCTGCTCTGAGCCACGGGGACACGCTGGACTGGACTCCTGGGGGCCGGGCGGGTGGGGCTCTGGGGGCCGGAGTATGGACGCCACGAGCGTGGCCACAGAGGCCCCTTGTGAGCGGGCACAGAGGTCCATTGAGAGTGCCCCCCACCCTGGCCCCTGGCCGCAGCCCCGCAGCACGGAGAGGGCGCGGAGGCCAGGCCTCTGCCCAGGAATGTGACCGCTCCACAAAGCCCCTTTCTCCCGGGGCCTGGGAAGGGCATAGACCCTCCGGCCCGACCCCACCCCCGGCTCTTTGCAAACCCGGGTAGGTCAGGGCGGGCCCTTCCCTCTGCCACCCCCGGGTGTGTCCCCGCAGCAGCCGGCGCCTGAGGGTTGGGGCAGGTGAGGCCTGTCTGTGTCAGGAACCAGCCTCCGGAGCTGAGGGTGCTGGAAAGGGGGCGGGGGGTGCTGCCAGAGCTGGGAGTGCCCGCTGGGAGCCTGCCCAGGCCAGCCCTCTCCCTCCTAGTCCTCATCCTGACCCCACTGGAGAGCTCACTCGGAGCCGGAGGCTGGAGGGACAGGGGGCCCAGAGCTGCTTGCACCCAGGTGGGGGTGCGGAATGCAGTCTACCCTTACTCCCCATGCTCACTCCCTGCTCGCCGGAAGTCCCACACACACCCAGGCCCCTGAACCCCAGCCCTGGGTCCCTTAGGTGGGCCCCTGATCAAGCCGGTCCTCAGGCGGACACAAGTTGGCTCCAGACTCTAGGGCAGCCATGGGCAAACTACGGCCCGCGGGCCGGATCCGGCCCGTTCGGCTGTTCTATCCGGCTCGCGGAGCTGAAAGAGCGGAGGGTTCTCTTGCTCTCCCCTCCGCTCCTTCACCAGCAGCCCAAGATGAGAGTGCCAGCATGGTCAGGTTGCTTTTGTTCCGGCCCTCCGGTCCAGTTTAAGAACCCATTGTGGCCCTCCAGTCAAAAAGTTTGCCCACCCCTGCTCTAGGGCCTTGCCCTCCAGAGGTTGCCACACCCATCCCTGCCCACCCAGTACCCCGTGGGGACAACACCAGGCCCAGCCCACTCTGATCAGACTGAGCGCCCAGATGGGGCCTAACTGCACCCTGGGCGGGGCAGGGGTGGGGGGGAGAAGGCGGGCCAGCTGGGGCAGGGCAGTGGCTGGCCTGGCCCCCAGACCCTGGAGGGAGGCGCCTCTGAGCCTCAAGTGTGACAGAGTGCAAGCTGGGGAGGCAGAGGGGAGGAAGGAAAAGGAGGGAGAAGGGAGCGTTGGGAGAGAGGGTGGGAGGGAGAGAGAGAGAGAACGCGTCTACCAGGCTGGCAAGTCACTTACTGAGAGGAGACGCCTCGTCAGGCTCCGAGACCATCATGCCAGACAGGGGCGGCCCGGGGCCTGCAGAGTGGAGCAGCAGAGGGAGGCGAGGAGGGGCAGACACAGCCAGGCAGGCCGGGAGGACCAAAGGGAGGGACAGACGTGAACCAAGAAAGAAGACAATAGACCGGGGGGGGGGGGAGCGGGGGGGGGCGGGGGGGGGACAACAGAGACACAGAGAGATGCAGACGGAGACATGGAGGAAGTGGGGGGGAGAGTGAGAGAGAGGTGAGACAAAGGCAGAAGGAAGCGAGGCAAAGACAGAGAGGCACGGGGGCAGAGGAGGCCAGCCAACGAGGAAGAGAGACAGAGTGAGATGGAAGGATGAGGCACAGAGTGGGAAAGAGACAGGGGAGGAGCGGAGCAGGAGAGATAGGGAGACAGGTCAGAAGATGGAAAGGAATTGGATGAGAGGAAGTGGGCAGGGGCTGTCGAGGAGGGGCGCGCGGGAGGGGGGGTGGGGACAGAGCTGGGGCAGAGCCCTGCCGGAGGGAAGAGGAGAAGGGAGGTGCCATCTCTGAGGCTACATTCCAGGGTCTGGCGCCGGCCCAGGGCCCGGGCAGGGGGCACAGCCAGGGGCGGCCCCGTCACGGCCAGCACGGCCCTGGCTCAGCGGCACAGGGAGGGCAGGGCTGAAGAATGCAGGCCGGGCCCCTGGGGACCAGACACACCTGCTGCCTCCCGGGCTAAGCGTCGGCCCAGCTGCACGGAGCTGCCCCAGAGGCGGCGGGCGGTGCCAGGGCTCGGGCCTAGAAGATCCAAAGCCCTACATCTTCCCACGGTCGGCCATATCCACAAGGAAGGGGCCCTACGCTCGGGCCCTCCCCAGCTGCCACTGCCCGTCCCAACCCTTCTCCCTCCCCGGCCTCTCCTGCCCTCACAGCTGCTTCTCAGGGGGGGGGGTGGGCTGGCAAACAACTCAGAGTGGGCAAAGCTGCTGCCGTGGGCAGCCCCATGGGAGGGGCTGTGGACATCCCAAGTGGACAGGGTGGACCGGACCATGCCCTTCACTCGCAGGCAAGAGGCAGCTCCCCGGGCCGCATCAGCCCAGGCCATTCTGGTGTGAGCTGCGTGCATGGGCCCACTTGGCACCCACTCCCGGCCAGCCCAGCTCCCAGGCGGCGTCTGAGTCCCAGGAGCCGGGAGGTCACAGTCAGGACTGCCCCGCCCACAGGCCAACCCTCCCCCTGTTTGCACTGGCTTAGGTAGGATTGCCTCCCGCTGGCATTCGGATGCCCCTGAGATGCCAGCTGAAGGGAGTCGACCTCACCCCTGGAGATGCCCAGGCCAGACTCGCCCCGGCCTGCCAGTGTGGGCAGCGCTGGGTGGTGGGGGGAATGTCCAGTGTGGTCAGGCTGAGCCGAGCCCCACCCTTGGCTCTGATCACAGAGTGCCCAGCACCGGCTCCCAGAGGTCAGTGGGGGACGCTATGGAGCTGCTGGGGCCTGTGACCAGCTGGTCCCTTCTCTACCCAGCATCCTTGGGTGGGAGGAAGCAGGGACTCTGAGCCCCCATCCCAGTGCTGGGCCAGCCCCCGCGCTGGCTGGCACTCCGGGTGCTGGCAGAGTGGGCAGCTGACAGAGCTCCTGATTCCTTTCCCTCCGTGAAGCCCAGCCCTCTTCCCCCACCTGGGAGCCCTTGGCTTCCCAGAGACGACCTCCCCTAAGGCAGGTTCCCTCCCATGTCCCGGGTGAGGCCGACTCCCTCCCTCACCCCCCCATCAGCTCTGTTGGCCAGTCCTCTGCCACAGAGCCCCCCTGGCCGCCCACCCTGCCTGGGGTCCCCGGCTCTGCAGCAGTCCCCAGGGGGGCTCAGGAAGAACGTCGCAGCCCAGCTGCCCGGGGAAGTGAGGATTTTGCTTTGAACGCTGAGCAGCTGGCTCTCAGTCCCTATCAGAACCGGGGCATTTCTTATCGACAGCCATTCCACCCTGAACATGCCTGATCTCCTGGCCACAGAACCAGGTACTTCCTGGCACAGGCAAGCACAGAACCGGGCCGTGCACGACCTTGCGGGGACCTGCACACCGCTGTCACCGGGGAGGTACGAGGCCACCTTCCCAGCAGGACCAAGGACCCGCAGGAGGTCCCAGAGATAGGGCTGGGAAGACCCGCTCCGGACTTTCCCCGGCGCGGGAAGGGGCCTCCAGGGTGGACCAGCAACTTACCCATCTGGAAGTCCCCGCTGCCCACGTCTCCGCTGCCCAGGCCGTCTGTAAGCAAAAGAGAGACTTATTCCGCAGCAATATTTGGTGAGTAACTCCTGGGGGTCAGGCACTGTGCTGAGCACATAGTGGGGAAGGTCAAACACAACTGTTGCCTCCTGCCCCAGCCTGGGGGGGAGGGGGGCTGGCCTGGAGAGAGGGTGTGGGCCCAGGGTGCTGGGGGGAGGGACCAGGCCGGGCTGGCCTCCAGGGGAGGACAGGGGGAGACGGGATAGGGCAGGAACTGTCCTCCACCATCTTCCCCATCGGTCCTGACCATCCTTCCTAGGAGGGGACTGCTTGGAGGAGCTGCCACTAGCCCAGGGTCACCAGGTTGTGAGCGGAGAATCCTGGGGTCAGTGGGATCAGGGCTCAGGACGCACACAGGTCTTAGCCCATCTCTCTCTCTCTTTTTAAAAAAAAATATATTTTATTGATTTATTTTATTTATTTTTTTTTTACAGAGAGGAAGAGAGAGGAATAGAGTTAGAAACATCGATGAGAGTGAGTCATCGATCAGCTGCCTCCTGCACAACCCCTACTGGGGATGTGCCCGCAACCAAGGTACATGCCTTTGACCAGAATCGAACCTGGGACCCTTCAGTCCGCAGGCCAACGCTCTACCCACTGAGCCAAACCGGTTTCGGCTTAGCCCATCTTTTGAGGTGCAACCTTGGGCAAGCTTCTTGAGGCCTCTTTCGGGCCTAGTGGGGACAACCTGATTCTGCCCCTCCTTCCTCCCTCCCTCCCTCCCTCCACCGGAACCTTCTGCCCACCTCCGGAGGCTTCGTCAGCCAGTAAGTCCTCGTCGTCAGAAAGGTCCGCATTACTCCAGCCAGCCCGGCCCGCGGTGACCGTCTCCGCGTCCTCGGGCAGAGACGCGCCATCATATGCCCTCAGTCCACGGGTCACCTGTGGGAAACCACGCAGACGACTGGGTCACACGCTCCGGCTCCTGCCGAGCCCAGGACCCCTCCCCTCCCTTCCAGAGGCTCCCAGAGTCCCACCCCCAAAGGCCTGCGGGGTTAAGTCAGATGTGGTTTGGCTAAAAGAGTCAGGCCGGGGCTGAATCACTACTTTCGACTCAGCTTCCCCAAACCTCACTAGCCCCCTGAGGCCCCAGAGCCCAACCCTGCAAATCCACAGTGTCTGGATTAGTCCTGATTCACGGACAATAACAGTAAAACCACTTGGGTACGCGATGACTCTTCTTCTTTTGGAGGTACCCGGGACATGGGTTAGTGGGTAGAGGGACAGAGGCAGGTAAAGGGTGAGCCGGACCAGCAAAGGTGGGCGAGTGGCCGGGGTCAGCGTGGATGGGGACAGAGGCAGGAACGGAGGGTGAGCTGTGGCCGCCAGCAGCAGCTCCCGGCCAGGTCAGCTTGGCCGCCTCGTCCTGCCCCAGTCTGGCCTCCAAATCTCCAGGCCACAGCGAACGCATTCCAGCCACGCTGGAGAAGAAGTTCTGGAGAGGATGGAACCCCACAGCTGGGCCGAATGGGGGCAGGTCAGGCATGGTGTCAACTCCACGTGACCCCGGGCTGCTGCTGAGCCCCCCACATGCTCCACGAGGGGCCGCTGAGACCCCGCCCCCCGCAGGCTGGAGCAGAAGGGCCCCAGCGGCCGGCACACCTGCCTGTGGCCTGCCACACGGGCGGGCGTGGGAGTGAGAGCCTCTTCCCCTCAGACAAGATCGAGATTTTTCCAAATGAGTAATACCAAATCACTCAGTGGAAAACAAGCCCAGCAGAGCCCCAGGGAACCTCAGAGCCCCCTCCCCTGACGAGTGCGCGCGGATCTGCTGTGACCCCCACGATGCGCGTCCGGGCTGAGATGGCCTGGCAGGAGCGTCTCGTGGCCGGCCCTGGCCTCGGTCCCTCGGGGGAGCCCAGCCCCGCCAAAGGAAATGGTCTTGCTTGTGAAAACCAAACTTAGCCATCCCTGGCTGGACCAAGGGTAGCAGCGGGAGAGAGGCCGAGGGAGAAGAAAGAAATCGAAGAAACAGCCTGTCCCTCTCCCTCCCCACCCCCCAACTTCCCAGCCCGTGTCCTGGAGACTCTGGTCTTTTCTCATCTTGGCCCCGCTGTCCGAATGTCCTTCCTCCCTTTGTTTACCGGGCTAAGTTCAATTGTCCTCCAAAATTCAGCTCAACATCATCTCCTTTAACTGCTCAGAAATAAAAAGGAAGAAATTGCAGACAGGCGCGGCCACACGGATGAACCTCTCACACACTGTGCTAAGTGAAAGCAGCCAGACACAAAGGACTGTATGAAACTCTACGGGGAAAAGTCAATTTACAGTAGTTGCCTGGGACCAGGGTTGGGGGGGAGAGGGGCGGGCGCTGACCAGGGCACGAGGGAGCCTTTTGGACCGATGGTTCCCTGAGTACCTACATATCCTTCTCACTACTGAACTGCACACTTGAAATGGTGGCTATGTTGTATAGCTCAATAAAGATGTCTAAAAAGAAAACCCCTGTGAGACTTGTCCTGACTCCTCGCCTTTCCCTGCCACCTGCACCCCAGGCTGGGCTCCGGGCCCTCTGGGGCTCACCCTGTAACCGCCTGTACCTCTGCTGAAACAGAAGCACCTTGAAGGCAGGGACTGTGATGAGTTCATCTCGAACTTCCCAGTTCCTGTATCCAATAAATACTTGAATGAATGAATGAATGAATGGACAAAAATGTCATCATCTATTAATTCTAGAAGCTTCCTGGAGCTGACTTGCTCTGGAGGGTGCACAAACCCCCACACAGTCTGTTCATCTCCCTTCCTAGGCGGGGAGCCTGCGGGAGGCCCGGGCTGAGTGCCATTGGGTCTTCTTGGTGTTTGCAGTGCTACCAAACCTTGTGTAAGGCCTGCATGCTGACTTTATCCTCTACTATGGCCTTAGCATCCACGCCCCTCCTCAACCCACGCACCCACAAGCCATGGGCAAACCCCTCCTATTCCTCTCCTCCCCGTATCCTCTCCCTCTGGAAAAGGGTGGTCAGTGAACTTCTGGGCTGGGCCGTGAGGTTCGCATCCAGGAGTGAGACATGGATTCCTGGGCCGTTTCTCAGAGCCACTGAGTCAGGCGCCCTCACCTCAGGCCAGCCGGTTACAGTTACGGATGCCCAAGGGGATTCGCACACTCACCGGTTAAGAACCACAGGACCACCCCCATCCCGGGGTTCTCCCTCCTCCCCTAGATGGAAGTGTGGGTCCTGAGCACACCCCGATGGACCTAAGGGGGGGGAGAGGGCGTGGAGAATGAGGCTAGCGCTGGTACAGGGGCTACTGACACTGGCAGAGGGGGTTAGAGGGGCAGGCGAGGGCTCTCTCTGTGCCACGGACACACCCTCCTTCTTTTTAAAAAAATATATTTTATTGATATTTTACAGAGAGGAAGGGAGAGGGATAGAGAGCTTGAAACGTCGATGAGAGAGAAACATCGACCAGCTGCCTCTTGCACACCCCACACCGGTGATGTGCCCGCAACCAAGGCACATGCTCTTGACCGGAATCGAACCCGGGACCTTTCAGTCTGCAGACCGATGCTCTACCACTGAGCCAAACCGGTTTCGGCCGCCCTCCTTCCCATGGAAGCAAGGCCGAGGAGGGCTGCGTGAGCCACAGGGATTCCTGGCACCCCTGGACGCCAGAACGCTGTTTGGAAAAAAGAGAACCCGGTGAGCAAGGTCCGGAGCTTCTCCCAGGGAGGGGCTTGGGACCGGACAGGAAATAGCAAAGTGAGATTCATTCTGGAAAAAATGTCAGGCACCTCACACATCTGCAGGGAGAGAGGAGAGAGAATCGGAGCATTTTGGGTTTAGAAACGGGCCCTCCACATGCCCGACTGCCCTGGCGTGTAGCCTCTCTCTCTCCAGGACCCCAAGGCTCTGGGGTCAGACCGGGGCCTGCAGCAAGGGCCACGCCAGCGAGAGCAGAGACTCCGCTTTGTGCAAAGCCGGAGATCAAAAGGTTCTAGCAGCTGCATTTCACATCTGGGAGAGGAGAAGGAGCCAGGCCGGAAAGAGCCCGAGGAAGCCCGAGACCTGCCCGTAGAAGGGAACTTGGACTCAGACCTGGGAAGTCCGGGGTCTCCTTGGGGAAGAAAAGGAGCTGATTTACTGGGCACTTACTGTGCACCAGGCACTCCTTTAGGACTTGGATGAGTTAACTCAGGTGATAGGCGCTAATCAGCCCCACTGTGAAGATGGGGGAAGGAGCAGAGCCAGGCCACCTGCTGGAAGACCTGGGCAGCAGACCTGGAATTGCAACCCTGGTGGTCTGGCTCCAAGGGCTCAGTAAGCTCTTACCACTGCACCACACTGCCCCTGTAACCCGGGCTGTGCAATGAGCCCAACTCACCGAGAGGCCACCGAGAGGCACTCCTGCAAAGCCTCCCAGCCACACTGCATTGACAGAACATTTCCTAGGCCTGTGTCATTTGACCCTGACCATGACCCCTGAAGCGGCTGAGCAAATGCGAACGGCCCCCTTTCACAGGGGGAGACTTGCCCATGATCCGAGCCAGGATCCCAAGCAACCCTGCTCATCAGGAAAGGAGGTGGGGCTGGGCGGGGCTGGGCCAGGAAGCCCAGGGCTAGCTGGTCCCCATCCCCAACCTAACCAGCTCCCAGGGCGGATCCCAGGAGCTGGCAGCGGCCTGGGCCCCTGGGACAGTGCCTGCGATCCCGGGAGGGCCCTCAGAGACTGTGACGTCAGAGGCAGAAATAGAGCCCAGGGTGCCTGCCTTCCGGCCTGTCTCAGGCCGTGACTTCCTCCCAGAGGAAGGTCCCGGTCCTTCAGGCGTGCGTCGGGGAAGGACGGTGGGCCAGAGGGGGGGCGTCCAGAAGGCAGCCGGGGGCCAGAGAGGAAGGAGCCAGGCAGAGGAGGATTTTTCAGACCCTGCAGGTTCCTGTGGAGGAAATGCGGGCAGCTGACTCATACAGGCCAGGGTCAGAGGGCTGTTCGAGTGCGCCGAGAACAATTGTTTAGGATGGGGGTGTGGGTAGGGTGACCCCACCCCACCAATGAGCATAGGAGGGCTTGGGGGTGGGGATTGTATCAGATCGACAGGGGACCTCGGAGAAGCACCCGCTCCCTGAGGCTGGGTATCCAGGCCTCCTGGGGAGGATGTGGGTGCACATAAAGCTCCAGGTTTAAGTTCTACGGAGGCCCTTGGGGGCAAGGGACAGAGGCTGGGCCCTCTTCCGGCCTGAGTAAGGATGCAGAGGGAGGCAGGGATGGCTGGGAGAGCGTGGAGGTGAAGGTCAAGCCATTAGAGAAGAGAACAAACGTTAGAGAAGGCATGGGGTTCAAGGAGAGGTACAGATCCAGGTATAAGAAATAGGTTTTAAAAGTTTATGAGGACCTAGGGCCCTGCAAAGCATATGTGTGTAGGCGAGAATTTCCAGAGCTGCTAAGATCAGAGCTGTAGGAAGATGGCGCACAGCGAAGAGAGGACAGTAAGAACGGTCAGATCCACACGTTCTCCCCTGTTCGCAGCTGGGAAATCAGAAACGGGTTGGAAATCTCTGTAAACATTTTATGTCTGTTCCTTTTGTGTGGCTATGAGAAAATGTTGTCACTCTCAAACCGGTTCTCAGAAAACTATATTGTGTAAAAATGTGTTCCTTTTTGTTTGTTTGTTTTTATTTCAGAGAGGAAGGGAGAGGAAGAGAGAGAGACAGAAACATCGAAGATGAGAGAAAATCATTGGCTGGCGGCCTCCTGCACGCCCCACACTGGGGACCAAGCCCGCAACTGGGGTACATGCCCCGACCGGAATCGAACCCGGGACCCTTCAGTCCACAGCCCAACGCTCTAACCAATGAGGCAAACCGGGTAGGACTGTGTTTCTTCTTTTACCTATGTACCTTTAATATAAATTATATTATCTAGGCATTCATTAGACAGTCATATAATAAAGAATAACAATAAGGAAAAAGAAAAAAGAACGGTCAGACTCCATGGAGGGCTTTCTCCATCGCAGCAGCCGGGAGGGTCGGCGCTGCAGGGCCACCCTCCCTCGTGTGCAACAGGAGAAATCCAAGGCGCTGGCTCTGAAAACCAAGAGCGGGTGTGTTTTTGTAAATAAGTTTATAACAAGCTCATTAGCCACCGAGTCCTGACCTGAACTGACATGAAGCTATTCATAGCTTATTCACTCTGCTTCGGGTGAACGGTCTCACGTTTTGCTGCAGCAAGAGTGAGGTGTTTTGTTGTGAGGGGTTGTCTGGATTCTACCGATGTCCCATCACAGCTGGCATGGGCTCTCGGTCACCTTTCTCGGGTTTGAAAACTTCTCTGCATTCCCAAACACGTCTGACCGCAAGGATTTCAGTGGCGAAACTCGGCCTGTACTGTTATTTCCGTTGCGTAGATGAGGAAACGGACACCCAGAGAGGGTCATCTGAGTCAATGGGCTCCAAGTCTGCGAGGCACTCCGCGTGGTCCCTGTCTACAGTGAGGGCTCCGTGAACATTCGAGGTGGTACCACATAGGGGGTCCGGGGTGGAGGTGAGGGGGGCATGGGCGTGTGGGGTGTGGGCTCAGGCCTGGGGTCAACTTCCAGGTGTGGGAGGACGGAGGGGTGTGGCTCCCGCCCTGGGCTGGCGGGGCACGGACCGGGGGTGGATGGCAAAGCTTAGTTCCAAGGCTCAAGTTGTCTGCCCGCTCTGAGGCCGACTCCAACACGAGCACTTGAGCCTCAGACTTCTCCAGAGACATTCTTCACATGCCTTGGGCGACCAGCCCGCCCTCCGTCCATCCGTGGCCCGGGCCCGCGGCTGAGCCCCCTGCCGCCCCCGCAGCTGGGCAGAAGGTCTAAGCTCCGCGGTCCCCAGGGCGGCTGCAGCTGCCCGGGGCGAGGCTCCAGGCATCTGGGCTGGAGTGAGCTCACCCCATCGAAATCCGGCGTGGGGGCGAGGGACAAACGGGCCCCTGCCTGCCCACCTGCCTCCTGCCAGCACAGACGCTGCCTCGGCGCGGCCCCTCCCCTGTGCCTGGCAGAGGAGCCGGCAGATGCCGTGACCACCCACAGCCCCCGATTCCCTGGGACACTGGACCCAGACAAGTCCCCCTACTCTGCTCTCTGATGCAGGCTCCCAGGTGACCCCACAATGCTCTCTCTACTCTGTTACAACCCAGAGAGAGGGGTCAAGGTGCCCTGCCAGCTCCCCTCCACCCCCTCACACACACACACACACACACACACACACACACACACACACGCCATGGTACCCTGTCCATGGACAGCGAACGGCAAAAAGGAAGGAATCTGTCGGGGCAGCACTTTGCTGTACAAACTGCCGGGGGCGGCAGAGCCAGACACAGAGGCCAGAAGGCCTTTAATCCCCTGGCAGGCCGAGAGGGGCGCCGGCCGGAAAGAAGGTGGCCGCGGCCTCCGCTGGCATGCCTGCCCTGCCCGTGCGGCTCGGGAGGCCTGCCAGCTCCCCACACTCAGGCTCCCAAGATGGCAGCGCCTTCCCAGCCAGCTGGCCAGGAGGACCGACGACGATCCCCAGAATAAGAAGGGCGGAGGCACGGGTGCTCCCGCTGAGATAAGGCTTCTGCGGGTGCAGGCGTTGAGTTCCGTGCGAGGCCTCTAGCTCGCGCAAATCCCCCGAGGCAGACACACTGGCGCCCACAGACGGTCCAGGTAAAAACCCAGGGCCCAGGGAAGCGAAGGCCTCGCAGCGGAGGCAATAGGAACAGAGTCTGAAAGCAGAGCCCTTCTCTCCCGGCTGTGGCTAGCTCGGAGGCTCTGACCCCTACCCTCTAAACCAGGGGTGGGCAAACTTTTCGACTCGAGGGCCACCATGGGTTCTTACACTGGACCGGAGGGAGGGCCGGAACAAAAGCAACCTGACCATGCTGGCACTCTCATCTTGGGCTGCTGGTGAAGGAGCGGAGGGGAGAGCAAGAGAACCCTCTGCTCTTTTGGCTCCGGCCCCGCAGGCCATAGTTTGCCCACGGCTGCTCTAAACTCACACCAAGGCCTAGGACCTGGAAAGGCTGCATTCCAGCCAGGGCCTGGGGGCACACCGCGGGCCCATCAGGGCCTTTGACACAGACCAGGAGGCAGAAGCTGGGGTGTGGGGTTCCTTGTCCCAGTTCTGCCCCAAACTCACCACGTGGCCTTCCCTTCGACAAGCTCCTTGTCACCCTCCCCTTTTAGCAAAGGGCGGCAAGCCCCTAGGATATGTGGTAGGCTTCCCGCCCCCCGACCCCGCCCAGGTGAAGAGGACGCTCCAGGAAGGCAGTGGCTTTGTGCGTTTTGATCTCTGCTGCACCTCTGGGACCGAACACACACACTAGGTGCTCGGTTAGCATCTGCGGACGCAGACAGACTGCACGATCGAATGAACAAACCTGGGGCGAGGGGTGCGCTGCTTTGGGAAGCATGGCCGAAAAACTCCAAGTCTGTCTCCTAGCAGCCCTTTCCCGGGTGGGCCTGCCACGGTCCCCGCTTTGAAGGTCCCTCTAAGGTAGCCGGGGGGTGCCCTCTCACAGGCCTGCTCCTGCCACGGCCGAGCAAGAGCGCTTTGTCCCCCAGGCCCAGAGAGATGCGGCCAGGGGTGCAGAGGGCAGACTCTGCTCAGACAACCCGACTCTAGGCCTCAGCTTTCTCATTTGTTAAAAAAAAAAAAAAAGGGGGAGGGGGACTCAGTGGATAGAGCATTGGCCTATGGACTCAAGGGACCCAGGTTCGATTTCGGTCAAGGGAATATACCTTGGTTGTGAGCACATACCCAGTAGGGAGTGTGCAGGAAGCAGCTGATCTCTGTTTCTAACTCTCTCTCCCTCTTCCTTCTTCTCTGTAAAAATGCAATAATATATATATATATTTTAAGGGATAATCAACCAGACCTGCCGGATCAGGTTTAATTTTAGTCACTTGGACCTTTCCTTATCGAGCACCTACTATGTGCTGGGCCCTGGGAACAGAGCTGGGAAGCAGACAGGCACACGAAGAGCTCTGAAGAGGAAGGACGGGGCTGGGAGAGCCGGGAGGAGGGTCCCCTCACTTGGGGAGGCAGGGTGGAAGTTGGGGGGATGTTCCCCAGAGGGGGTGACAATTCCGCCGGGTCTGAGCGGTGATTTCAGCCAAGTAGGGTGAAGGAGGAGGGAAGTGCGCGCTAGGCAGGAGGGAGGGCCCACCCCGAGGCCCGGCGGCGGGACAGCGCGCGGCACAGCCGAGCGGCTGGGAGCCTGGAGCGGTGGGCACGGTGTGCCAGGTGGCAGAGGATCAGAGGGACCAGCTCTGAATGGTCTTTTCACTCAGAGAGTGGCGCCCTTGGCCATGCTGTCGCCACGCTGCCAACCGGAGCCCAGTTCTCCCGGTGCCCCCCGAGGCCACGCACGCTCCTCCTGCCCCACAGACGCCCTAAAAGCGGGCCTCCCCCGGTGCTGAGGGAGCCGCCTGCCAGCTCCCAGGGGGGACGCGGGAAGCCGCCGGAAGTGCCCCTGCCTCACCCGGTTGCCGGGTGCCGCTGAGGCGGGGGAGGTGGCCCAGCGGGAACAGCTTCCGGGCCGGGCTGCCCAGCAAGACGATCCCCAGGGGCCGAACCTTATCCGCCGGGCACTGCTGGTGCCAACGGCGCCCGTGGTGTCCACGTGCCTGCCTCCTGCCAGAGGCCCGGCCGGCTCTCAGGTTCCCGGCTCCCGGGTGGTCCGGCTGTGGGCCTTCAAGGCCACACCAACCGGGTTGGGCCTGCCCATGCCCACCGGGGTCATCGCCCACAGCTTTCTTGAATGACGATGACCACTTGCTAAACCTATGAGGCTAGGCCTTTCCATTGCTCTTGACTCGGCCACGGATTAGAAGAAAAGCCCCGATTATGGCCGACCAGGTCCTGTGTGATCTGCCTGCACAGGAGCATACGCCTACACACACCCCTCCAGCCTCCTCTCCCGCTGCGCCCTCCCCACTACCCGCCACGTTCATCTCAGCCCTCAAACGCAAGCCCCCTCCCGCCCCAGGGCCTTTGCACTTGCTGTATTCCCTGCCTGGGGCATGGCCCCTACATATGCTCACCCCTTCTCTTCCTCTGGGTCCTGCTCAGATGTCACATTTACAGAGGCCCACCCTGATCACATTCCAAGTCCAGAACCTATTATAGTTGGCTGTCTGTCACTTCCTTACCCTTTTCATGGCACCTCACCACCTACATTCAACCCTGTATTTACATGTGTGATATATATATATATCTTTATTGATTTCAGAGAGGAAGGGAGAGGGAAAGAGAGACAGAAACATCAATGATGAGAGAGAATCACTGATTGGCTGCCCCCTGCACATCCCCTAACGGGGATCAAGCCCGCAAGCCAGGCATGTGCCCTTGACCGGAATCGAACCTGGGACCCTTCCGTCCGCAGGCTGATGCTCTATCCACTGAGCAACACCAGCCAGGGCATATATTTACATGTTTATCCACTTATCACCTGTCTTCCCTACTAGAGCATCGGCTCCACGAAGGCAGGGACTTTGTCCACTTCGCTCCCCGCTGCACCCCAGCACCTAAAGGCACCCGGCATACGGCGGCTGCTCGGCAATATTTGTTAAATTAGGTAATGAACGGGGTTTACAGACGAAGACACCGAGGCTCAGAAAGGTGACCTGCCCACAGTCACAGCGCCAGAAGAGCTGGGCCTGGAAGCTTGACCTGCAAACCCTCTACGACCTGGGAGTCCTCGGCCATCTCTGACACCTGGGGCTTTCCGCCAGGAGGGCCCATCTCTGGGAGACAAACAGCCCGGGGTCACTGAAGAGGAGCTGCCCACTGCCCAGACCAGCATCCCAGGGCGTGGGCAGGGGTCTCAGAGGCGAGCCGGGCCCAGCGCCGGCCCCCGGGCCTTGCACAGGCGGCCACGCAGCCCCGCCTCCGCGGCTCCACTCCGCCTGCTCCCGGGGGCATCGGCAACAGGAAAAAACAGCCCGGGCAGCCCCGCAGCTGCGGCGAGGCGGCCAGCTCCCCGGCCCCCCGGGCTTTCCCCATCTGCTTCCCGGAGGCGGGGGAAGTTGGCAGGCAGGCCCGAGCCCACGGCTGACCAGAGGCCTTGGGCAACAGACCTGGAAACAAGAAGGAGGCCCCTCTCCCCTTTGCTCGTGTCCATCCCAGCACGGGAACGCTGGATGCTCTGGGGAGGACACATCTAGGAGCGGCGGCTACACAAAGCTGAGCTGGTTCCCTACGCCCTAACGTCTCTAACACCACGATGGGGGAGCGGGGCGGCCAGCGTTCCCCAAGCTTGCTTAACTTGGAAGCCTTTCTTCACGCAGAGAGCATGGGACGAGGGTTCCACAGAACACACGCTGGGAACACCCACCCCAACATACGCCTTTCCTTCAGCTCCCTACCAACCAGCTCTCCCTGAGCAAGGCCTCAGATGGCCCACCACCACCACAACTAGGGTCTTGAAAGGCAGTTCTTGAAGACAGAAAAGTCCATGGCATGGTGTGCTGATGGAGAAAAAGCAGCCCCGGTGCCAGGCTAGCTGGTGGCAGGAGGGGTACGCTCTCTCTCTCCTCGGGGGGACCCTGTCAGAGCCTCCGGACACACAGGCAGGAGCTGCCCTTCCCTCTCAGGGAATGAGTCCACCAGAGGGGACAGAGAGGGTGGCCTAGCCTCTGGTCTCTCCCGGTCCCCTAGGACCGGACAGCAGGTCCCACGCCCTGGGGTGGGGGTGAGGGGAGCCGAGTGTCCTCGGGGAGAGTTCAGCTGCGGGACCGGGGACTGCTGACAGGGTGGGGGTCGGGGGGAGCAGCGAAGGGGCTGGAGCACCTCAGGGTGGACTAAGAACCGGCCTCCAGCTCACCTTGCTGTCCTGGGCCAGTCCCTTCCCTCTGGGCCTCAGGCCCCCGCTGTCAGAGGATAAAGCAGAGATCTCAGGTTTCCCGTCTGTCCTCAGCAGCGTGGGGGGGGGGGGGAGGAGGAGGGAGGGCATTAGAGAGTGGCAGAGAGATGGTTTGACCCCCTCCCTCTCAAATACTCACTTCAATGAAAAGAAATCTACCTTTTTTTCCTTTTTACATTCTGACCGTCTACATTAATATGTCTGGTTCGGCCCCTGGTTGGCTGAGAGGCTGTGAGCAAGTCATTTCACCTCCCTGGTGCCTCCATTCCCTCATCTGTAAAATGGGCATGATAGCAATAATGTTATCTTCTCACAGGGTTCAGTAAAAATGTAGCATGCTACCGATAGAGATTGGAGTGAGGTGATTGGGCACAGTATGTGCCAGAGGCTAGAGGTCTGTGAGGATTCAATAAAAATGTAATATGCTAGCCGAAACCGGTTTGGCTCAATGGATAGAGCGTCGGCCTGTGGACTGAAAGGTCCCAGGTTCGATCCCAGTCAAGGGCATGTACATTGGTTGCGGGCACATCGCCAGTAGGGGGTGTGCAGGAGGCAGCTGATCGATGTTTCTTTCTCATCAATGTTTCTAACTATCCCTCTCTCTTCCTTTCTGGGAAAAATCAATAAAATATGTATTTTTTAAAAATGATATATGCTACAAACAGTATTAGCACACAGTGGATGCTCTGTGGTTGCTATTATTTGTCAAAATAATATAGTACTGAATCACAATACTATTATTTTTATTGTAGTAGGGTTTCACTGCTCATTAAGAGTAAGTTAGAAAGCTCTTAACTTAGATGATTCCAAAGGTTCCTTTTAGGCCACTGAAACTCTGAAACAATGGGATTCTAAAACGCTAGGCCGTGACCCCAACCAGCAGAGCGGGCAGGGCTACTGGACGGAATTACAAAGTCAGAACCAAGCGTAAGGAGCCGATGGAAGGGAACTGACCGGCTAAGGGTTACCTCCGCCTCCATCTGTCTATGTCTCCCTCCCCCACCTCCCAGTTCCGAGAAGACTCTAAGCAGCTTACAAAAATGTGCGCATAATAGCAAGAGAACTGAACATCCGTACGAAAAACTCGGGTAGGCCGAAACCGGTTTGGCTCAGTGGATAGAGCGTCGGCCTTCAGACTGAGGGGTCCAGGGTTCGATTCCGACCAGGGGCATGTACCTTGGTTGCAGGCACATCCCCTGTAGGGGGTATGCAGGAGGCGGCTGGTCGATGATTCTCTCTCATCCATGTTTCTAACTCTCTATCCCTCTCTCTTCCTCTCTGTAAAAAATCAATAATATATTAAAAAAAACCAAAAACAACTCGGGTAGGGCTACAGGTGGAGCCGGGAGTGAGGTGAGCAGACACAGTGTGTGCCAGAGGCTAGCGGTCTGGGAAAGCCACGGCTCACTTGGCTCTGAGCTTTCTGGGGGCCGACGGGAAGAAGGAAACCGGACCGGCCCCTGGGCTGCGTGTCCCACGAGGTAAAAACAAGCCAGCTGCTTAGAAGAAGCACGACTACTCCCGAGGTGAGAGCAGGGAATGCCCCAAGGGAAAAGGCTTGTCTGGTGCCCTTCTTGGCCCTTGCCAGAGGGCCGGCACCCCCTAGGAGTCCTCTGCCCACGAGCCTCTGAGGCCGCACTCGGTCAGAGTCTACAGCAGCCAAAGATCCAGCGCCCTGGAATGGCGGTCCAGGCAGCGCCCCAGCATCCCCGGTCTGGGCAGGATTACCCATCCCTCCCCAAGCCCGAACACAGCCAGTGCCCAAAATAGCCAGCGCAGGAGAGGGTGCCAGGAAGCCCCGGGCAGGACCTGGGCAGGCCCGCCCACCGCGGAGGGCCCCGTGGGCCAATGAGCACGTCCCTGACACACAAAGGAGCACCTTCACTGGGAGGCCGGGCCCTCCCTGGGAGTCTCCCTCCCCCCCAGTACCCCCCCCCCCCCCAGCCAGGCTCACGTTGCTCACGCAGAGCCCAGGCTGCTGCTCCACCCTTCCCACAAGGCGGGCCTTCCTGCAGGAGCCAAATGGAAAAGTCTTCGAAGAAACACCACCCATAGGCAAGTGCCGGCCCCCACCTCCAGGATCTGCCTCCCGCGGGATCCTCCCGGGGCCCCCAGCTGCTGGCCAAGACAATGGGGTTATTCTGGGCCGCCCCGAGGTATTTAAAGCTCTGGCTGTGCTTCAGGCCCTGGGGAACGAGAGGCCTTGACCTCGGCGAGACCTTCCTGAAATTGTTGCTGCCCAGACTGAGGTGGCGGCGGTGTCCCATAAGGTCTGCCTCCAGCCCCCCCTGCCAGGCCCGCAGGCCCGGTGGGACACAGCACACAAGCGCCTCCTCTTCCGGGAAGCCCTCAGGGCCTCTGCCCAAGAACCTCAGAAGAGCCGGGGTCTGGCCCCTGCTCTGCCACCAGTCTCCTCTCAACCTGCTTATCCACCCGCAGAGCGTGGGTAATAACACCCGTGTGCGCTCAGCGCTCGGAGGCTTCCGTGGCTAAGATGAAGTCGCGCCTCCCCAGACACGTGTGTGGTGACAAATGGAAGCGGGGGGTGGCAGTTTTGCCTGTTTTGTCTGTGTTGTGTGTGTGTTTTCCAGCACCTTACACACCGGAGGACCCAAACAAACATTTACTGACCGATATAAACATTGGTGGGATGTGTCTGTAACCCCCACAGACCCACCCGCGGCGCTGGGCGCACCGGTGGCTGACACTCTGATAACGTCGCCAGATCTCCTGTGGGGCGCTTAGGACACGCCGGGCTTCTGCCAAGTGCTTTACGCGGATCCTCGTTTGATTTGCTCAATAATCCCAAGAGATGGGGATTATTATTATCTTGTTTATAAGCCAGAAAACGGGAGTGCCACTCTCAGGGGTTCAAGAGCTTGCCAGGAGTCCCAAAACTACTGGGTGGCCACGCTGGGAGTCAAACCCAGGAACCCAAGCGTCTCTACCGCCCGCACAAACTTGCCCTGAAGGAAGGAGGCGGAGTGAGCACTGAGCTAGGAGCCAGGAGCCCGAACTCAGCCACTCTGAAGCTGTGTGACTTCAAGCAAGTCACTTGGCTTCTCTGGATCGGATTTCTTTTTTTTCTTTTTTTAAAATATATTTTATTGATACTTTACAGAGAGGAAGGGAGAGAGATAGAGAGCTAGAAACGTTGATGAGAGAGAGACATCGACCAGCTGCCTCTTGCACACCCCCTACTGGGGATGTTCCCGCAACCAATGTACATGCCCTTGACCAGAATCGAACCCAGGACCTTTCAGTCTGCAGACCGATGCTCTACCACTGAGCCAAACCGGTTTCGGCGGGCTGGATCGGATTTCTTTCCCATAAAAACAGGGGCATTGGTTCCTATTTCTCTGTGTCCTGAGTAGGGTCCAAGGGACTAGGGGATGGGACCGTGCCACCATATCAGCCCCAACCCCTCCCCAGGGGCAGCAGCTCTGGCCCGTGCAGGGGTGTGTGGGGGGGAGATTTCCCGGGGAGGAGGGCGGTGCCCAGGGCTGGCTCTGGAACGAGGCTCAGCAGCTGCGGACCACAGCTGGGAGGAGCTCTGGGCCTGGCCCGAGCCCGGGGAGGGAGAGAGGCGGGCTGAGAAGTCACCTCTGGCCCTCCTCTGTCACCATCCCCTGCTGACAGCTGCCGGGGCCTCAGGGCCTGGGGCCCCCCTGCAGGAGAGGGCAGGAGCAGGCTGGCTGGTTCATCTCGGTCCGCCCGCTGCCAACTGCTCAGATCCCAGGGTGCCAGGACACAGGCCTCGTTGCCCCACCCCACAGCCCTTTACCCAGTTCCTGGGGAAGTCTGGGGTAAGGGTGGGTGGAGGGGCTGGGGCAAAGGTCTATGGCCCAAGCAGGCCCTGCCTGGAGTCTGGGCTGCCCCAGAGACCCCGGTGGGAGGAAGGGGGGCAGGGCTGAGTGGGAATGGGGTTTGAGGAGAGGCCTTGTGATTTTTCCTGGCAACGAGACGAGGTTGCAGGCCATGTAGGGAGGCTGCTTGGAGCCTGTGAACTTGGCCTCGGCTGGCCCCACCCCAGGCCCCTCTCAGCCCCCCTCGGCTCCACTCCCAGCTCAGTGCCAATCCTCTCCAGTCCACTCCAGCCCACACGGCTCTCGCTCCTCTGAACTCCGGCATACCCACAATTACATATTTCCCAAAGCACTAGAGAAACAAAAATTTAACAAAGGATTCCTGGGCCACTTCCGGTGTGAGAGGCATCCTGGGAGATGTAGTTTGTTATTTGCACAGGTACTCAGATTCCGGGGCCTGTCCGCCATCTTTTGGGAAGGCTACTGCTTTTATTTCGTTTCACTAATAAATAAATCAAAGCTACCCTAGGAAATGTGTGTTGGCCACAGGTCCCTCCACAAGGCCCTAGCCTGGCAGCTTCCTAGCTGTGTAGCCTTGGGCACGTCACTTGACCTCGCTAAGCCTGTGTTCTCCTCCGTAAATGGAAACAAACAAGGCTGTTGGGAAGATGCGACAAGACAGCCTAAGAGCTTAGGCCAGTGTCTGGCACTTACAGGGCTGAAGTGTCACTTCTTCCCTTTCCTCCCAGCCCAGCCCAGCCCCACCCAGCCAGGAGCTCACCAGCAGGAAGAGCGACCTGACCTTTCGGGAGAGCAATTCCTGTTATGCCCTCCACGGGCTAGGTAAGGCTCCAGCCAAGTCCCGGGCCCCTGGCTGCCAGCGATGGAAACTTATCAGAAGGGGAAACCGACCCCAAGAAGGGAAGTGAGGCCATCAAGGAGGACCAGCCAGTGTTGGAGAGAGGGCCCGAGTTCAAATCCCATCTGTGACACGGACAGCCCCACCCCAAGCGCCGCTGTAAGGATTAGCAGCTGCAACGAGGGAGGGAGGAGTCTCACAGCCAGGAGCCCCAGGACCCAGGTCTTTTTTTTTTTTTTTAAATATATTTTTATTGATATTTTTACAGAGAGAAAGGAAGAGATAGAGCTAGAAACATCAATGAGAGAGAAACATCAACCAGCTGCCTCTTGCACGCCCTCTACCGGGGATGTGCCCGCAACCAATGTACATGCCCTTGCCCGGAATCGAACCTGGGACCTTCCAGCCCGCAGACCGACGCTCTATCCACTGAGCCAAACCGGTTTCGGCAGGACCCAGGTCTTTTGGCTTCTAACACAGGGTCCTTCGCCTTCCACAGGGTCACCCTCTTCCCCAAGGCTAGCGTCTGGGGCCACACAGACGAGGACTTCGGGAGGGTGGCATCAAGCTGGGCCTTTGTCAGGGGTTCGGTCGGCACCTGAGGTCCCCGTCTCAGAGCTGGTCCCTCAGGTCGGGCCGGAGCCCCGGGCAGACAGGCCGAGCGGAGGAAATGACAGGCCAGCCAGTGAGCGGCTATGTCCTTGGCAGGAGAACGCCTCCCCTCCCGGGGGCTCAGGTTACCGGGAGGAAGTGGTACATCTGCTGCCCGCCACCTCCGAGCAGGAATGCGCGCCGCCTGTGGGGACATCCTGTCCCCCGGCCCCAGGCAGCCCAGAGACACCCCAGACCCCGGTCCACCTCTGGGAGCTCAGGTTGACCTGTGGGCTCCCCAGCCAAAGGGCATCTGTCACTCTGGGACGGTGGGAGCGGTTGTCACTGACCAATCACAGAAGAAGAGAGGGCTGGAAGGGCACCCCAAAAAGACTGAGAGCCAGCCACCCCTAAATCCGACCTGCCCAACACAGATTCTGAGATCCAAATTTGGGTGAATGGGCTGATCTCGTTCATCCAACACGGGAGGCGGCATGGGGTGAGCTTGGGGGCAGGACTAACCCCACTGGAGACGGGGGTTCACCACCTCCCAGCGGGGTGACCTGGGCAAGTCACTGCAGCCCTCCCGCCCCTCATCTCCGATGTGCAAGTGACAAAGCCGTGAAGGGGGCCCTGGGAAATCCAAGGAGCTGAGAGGGGAGGGCCTGGCACCTGGGAAGGCCTGGGAAGCAGTGGCTGTCGGGCAGTGAGAAGTGTTGGGAAGAAGGGAACTAACCAGGCATTGTTGCTATGTGAGCAGGTTCTCTGAGCCGCGCACGTGTTCTGCCCTCGTGGGGCATTCTACTTGGAGCCAGCTGGGCCCTAAAATAGTATTTGCCAAATGACGAGAATGCTAAAAAGAAAAACATAGCCAAGTGAGGGGACAGGGAGTGGCTGGGTGGGGTCGCCCCGTTCCACAGGCCAGCTAGGGAAGGTGACACACAGGAAGCTGGTGCGTGGACAGAGGAAGAACGCTCCAGAGACAGGGCACAGCGGTTGTAAAGGCTCCAAGGCGGGGAGTATCCTTGGAATGTCCTGGAAACAGCCAGAAGACCAGTCATCTAACCCTCACAACTGCCCTGAGAGCAAGGTAGAATGCTCCCTATTCAAGTTCAGAGAAGTTTGTCTAAGGCAGCCGTGGGCAAACTACGGCCCGCGGGCCGGATCTGGCCCGTTCGGCTGTTCTATCCGGCCCGCGGAGCCGAAAGAGTGGAGGGTTCTCTTGCTCTCCCCTCCGCTCCTTCGCCAACAGCCCAAGATGAGAGTGCCAGCATGGTCAGGCTGCTTTTGTTCCGGCCCTCCGGTCCAGTTTAAGAACCCACTGTGGCCCTCGAGTCAAAAAGTTTGCCCACCCCTGGTCTAAGGTCACAGAAGGAGCAAGTGTCAAAAAAGCCAGGATTCCAACCTTCCTTCTCAGCAAAGTGCCCAGAAGCTATTGTCCTCAGAGCTCCATGCAGAGACAGAAGGGACAAAAGCATGTTGGGCATTCAGAGTCAGAGGTCTGATTCCTGCAGGCTGACTGTGTGATCTCAGACGCTAATTTCCTTGCTGGGCCTTCATGCCCTCAACACTGGCCCGGCGATGCCTGGTCATCTACCTCCCAACTGATGAGGCAGGGGGCCAAAGGAGGAGGGAGGGAGAGCATGATGCTTCTCTGGCATCTCAGACCAAAGCTCCTCCCAGACAGGTGTGAATGCCGCAAGCAGGCCCTGCCAATCTGAACTGGCCTCCTGCCTGGCCCCCAAGAGTTTGCAGCCTGCCTACACCCGCGTGGGCCTTGCCCCGACCCAGCACCCAGGCTCAGCCTCAGCTGGGAATCTGTCCCGCACTCCAGGTGTCAGACATGCCCGTCCGTCACCTTAGGACGCGGACCAGGAATAGTTCCTTGTGTCCTGACCCATGATTGGCCTTTGTAACCAGGGGTGCCAAAGCAGGCCAGCCCTCGTGGGCACCGGGCCAGACCCGGAGGCCCGGCCAAGTGCAAACGGCACGCCTGATGCCCAGATAGGGCGCGTTAGAGTGGGCAGGCTGCCCACTGCCCCGTCACAACAAACCACCGTCTCCGCCCTGCTGAGAGGGGCCCGGCCGCCGGAGGGGAGCTGGGGCTGCCAGGGAAGGCCTCCTCCCCACCCCCCACCCCCCTCCCACCCCCTGGGGATGGGCAATGAGAATCTTGGAGGCTGGCCGTGGAGATTCCAGATGCCAGCCACTGAAAGGGGACACAGGCAGAGACAGGCTGAGGGGCGTGGGTGGGAAAATAAGGGGAGAAGGTGGGCTGGATGGCACCAAGTCTTGGACTTTAAAAAATATATATTTTTTTCATTGATTTCAGAGAGGGAGAGAGAGAGCTAGAAACATCAATGATGAGGGAGACTCATTGATCAGCTGCTGCCTCCTGCACGCCCCCTACTGGGGATCGAGCCGACAACCCGGGCATAATACACCCTGACCGGGAATCTAACTGTGACCTCCTGGTTCATAGGTAGATGCTCAACCGCTGAGCCTCGCCGATCAGGCGCCAACTCTCAGGCTTTTAACATTATCGACGGGCTCGGGTGAGGGAACAATGAGACCTCGAAGCTGCTGGTGGGAAATGGCACAGGACCACAGAGGGCAACCTTGTCCAGCTCCATGGAGGCCCAGGGTCTCTCAGGGCCCCATACCTCGAGGGAGCCCCAATCTGGGACCGAGAATGAGTAATAATAACAATAGCCATTTCTTACTGAGTGCGCATGGCACTGTGTATGCACCAATGTCACCCAATAGAACTTCCTGCAGAGACGGAAGTGTTCTAGGTCTACATTGTCCAATAAGGCAGCCACGGGCCACCCGGGGCTATCGAGCACTTTAAATGTGGCCTCAAAATGATATTTTTAAATGTTTTATTCCATTAAATCTCTCATTTAAATCATCACACGTGGCTAGCCGTGACCACACTGGACGGCGTCGATGACACCGTCCTTAAACCAAGACGCGAGGCAGCGCCCTCCCCACTTTACAGAGAAGGAGGCCGGGGCTTGCGCGAGGCACACGGCTCGGAGGCCACAGGGGCGAAGTCAGAACCCAGGCCTGGCTGCCGGGCTGCGCTCCCCACCCAGGGTCACTGTCGACACCGGGAAAGACTAGCGAAAACGGTGCGTGTGTGCGTGTGTGGGTGACGAGGCGGCCCGCTAACCAAGACACCACGTCTCTTGCTTTCGGCCTGAGTTGTGTCAGCAACACTGGTTATCACACCCTGACCAGAAACTCAGACGGCCATTTATAAAAGTCTTCGGTTGGAGAAAGGGCAGACAATGATAGACTAATCCCAGCTGGCTGAAGAGCCAGGTCTCTGAGGACTGGGAACCTTCGATGGCAGGAAAGCTGGGCTTGGCCTCGCCACTTCCTCACCCCAGACCCCATGCCGCCTCCTCACCCCAGGCCCCACGCCACCTCCTCACCCCAGGCCCCACGCCGCCTCCTCACCCCAGGCCCCACGCCGCCTCCTCACCCCAGACCCCACGCCGCCTCCTCACCCCAGACTCCATGCCGCCTCCTCACCCCAGACTCCATGCCGCCTCCTCACCCCAGACTCCATGCCGCCTCCTCACCCCAGGCCCCACGCCGCCTCCTCACCCCAGACTCCATGCCGCCTCCTCACCCCAGACTCCATGCCGCCTCCTCACCCCAGACTCCATGCCGCCTCCTCACCCCAGACCCCACGCCGCCTCCTCACCCCAGGCCCCATGCCGCCTCCTCACCCCAGACCCCACGCCGCCTCCTCACCCCAGACTCCATGCCACCTCCTCACCCCAGACCCCACGCCGCCTCCTCACCCCAGACCCCACTCCACCTCCTCACCCCAGACTCCATGCCACCTCCTCACCCCAGACCCCACGCCGCCTCCTGACCCCAGGTCCCACTCCACCGCCTCACCCCAGACCCGATGCCGCCTCCCGATGCTCCGAGAACTGGACGGCACTCTCACAAGACACATTTTCCTGCTTCTAAGCTTTTGTGTACACCGTTCCCTTCTCCTAGAATGCTACTGCCATGCCTCCCCGTCTAAACTGCTCGCCCACCCCTCAAGGCTTCATTGCTGCCTCCACCCTGACGTCTTCCTGGAGGCCCCACAGAGAGGACTGTCTCCCCGCACAGCCATAGCACTTAATTTCTACCTTCCAAGAGCTTGAGGTTCCGTCCTCATTACAGTCACCGAGAAAATGGCCATCCTCTCCTGCTGGAACCAAAGCTCCGTGGGGGCCAACGCCAGGCTGGGGTTTTTTCTTTATATATATTTAAATCTTTAGACACTTCCCAATACTGAGTAGCAGCCAGTGGATAATAAACATAGTAAATTGAACTGGATTATAATGGTGGCTTAGAAGTTTGGGGAGTCAATATCTTATGGCTCTCCCCAATTTCCTGGGACCCCGACAGGTGAGTCCCTTCCCTGCTCTGGACCTCAACTTGTCCATTTGTAAAATGGGGGCAGGGATAGTACCCATCTTGTTGGGAGATTATTTGTACATATTATATTTATTTATTTTTGTTTTTTTTAAATATATATTTTATTCATTTTTTACAGAGAGGAAGGGAGGATAGAAAGCTAGAAACATCGATGAGAGAGAAACATCGACCAGCTGCCTCCTGCACAGCCCCCACCGGGCTTGTGCCAGTAACCAAGGTACATGCCCTTGACTGGAATCGAACCCGGGACCTTCCAGTCCGCAGGCCGACGCTCTATCCACTGAGCCAAACCGGTCCCGGCTTGTACTTATTATAATTTATTTAACAAACATGATGTGCCAGGTACTTGGCAAAAGGTATCTTCATAACAACCCCATGAGAAAGAGGTTATGAATAACTATCCCCATTTTATAGAAAAAGAAACCGAAAGTGAAATTCAATAGATAAATGAGATAATGTAAATCCAGTGCTTATTACACTACAGCACATGATAAGTGCTAAATAAAGTACAGTAACTTTTTGGGTTGTTCTGGACAATGAAGCGTCTATGGAATTAAGAAAAACGTGGGATACTTCTCCAGGACTGGACACATAGTAGGTGTCTCACAAAATATTTTCTGCTAGATTGACTCAGGGTCAAATATTCCAGGGACAGGCAGGGGGACCCTAACTAAGCCCAGGTTTCTGACTCCCCAACCCTCCTCTGACCTGCAGGGCAGCGCCACTGCCGGTATCACGGGCCACAGCAGCAGAGGACGCTTTTCCTGCTCTCTTCGTTCTTCGAGGACCGGAAGCGTGGAAGGACTTTGGGGAGGTGACCCCTGTCCAACT
Source organism: Vespertilio murinus (assembly GCA_963924515.1). Taxonomy (NCBI): domain Eukaryota; kingdom Metazoa; phylum Chordata; class Mammalia; order Chiroptera; family Vespertilionidae; genus Vespertilio; species Vespertilio murinus. The sequence continues at coordinate 11,853,050 of OZ004706.1, forward strand.
GTATCGGTCCCGTGGGGCAATGGAGAGAAGAGTTTGATTAACTCCCAAAGGCAGGGGACATTCTTGGCCTTTCCCAGTCCCGCCAGGGGTTTTGACATCACATTCATCTCCCCAACCCTGGCCCGGACCGGAAGAAGGGAAGACGTTGGGAGAGAATGAACGCTGATGGGAGTTTCTACAACGGAAACTATCCCTGCATCAGCTTTCACAGCTGTCAAATGACGGTAACTCCTACGTCACAGGGGTGGGTAGTCTGCAAGATGAAATGAGCCTTTGTCTGTAAAGAGGTGGCTCCACAGCTTCAACATGCACAAGGATCTCCTGGGGATCTGGGGATCTTGTTCACATAGATTCTGACTCCGTGGATCTAGGGGGCCTGAAACTCTGCATTTCCCAGGTGCCTGGACCAGCCCATGGAGTGAGAACCGCACCTTGCACACAGTGGCCCTCAATAAAAGTTAGCGTCCCCTTTTCTTCTTTAGAGAGTTAATCCTTTCAAAGCATCCCTAGGGGACTGGGACCGTTATTTCACCACGGGTGACGTTGAGTAACTCGCCCAAGCACAGAAGACTGGAATTGGAGGCCAAGTCTCCAGAGCCATCCTTCCCCACGTGTCACACCACCCCGGGCCCCACCCGCAGCCGCGGCAGCCACAGGCCTGGAGCTGAGGACGCACCAGCTCTGCCCCTCAGCCTCATCACAGGCCCCTGCTGGGCCGGCCAAGGCCTCCAGCACAGGGGGCCTCGGCCCCCCACAAAGAGGCGGTCGGGCATCACCTTCTCTCCCGCAGGGGCAGCTTCCAGAGGCCTCCCCCTCCATCGCCTTATAAAGCGGCCCGAGCTGCTCGTCCAAGTTGCAGTTTCATTTTATATGGAGTGAACCGACTGTCCTCTCCCTGCAGCCGGGGCCCAGCGGCTTCGCACATTCCTTCTGGAGCAACATTACCTAATTTAACCATACCCTGCTCTCCGGGGCTCCCAAAATAGCAGCTGCACTGGGGGAAAATGCCCGAATGGTATCAAAATAAATGATTCTCCCTCCTCCCCCACGCTTGGCCTGCACCAGCCTCGGGACCCAGCCCAGGGGAGAGCCAGGGATGGGCGGACTGAGGGAGGCCGGGGCGAGACAGAGGGACCTCACCAAAGCCTCGTGATCTCCATCCTTCTAGCCACCTCCATACATACATGTTCTTAGGATCTCCCCATCCCCCTGCCTCCCCCAGATCTTCCAGCTCCAATCATGGGCCAAGCCTAGGATTCAACTTTCACGTTCTCCTAACAATGAAATCTACCATAGTAATAACTGCTACCATTCCCCAGATATTAACACTTCCCACACCTTGCCTTGGCTGACACCAGCAAAGTAGGAATTAGTAGCCTCCTGTTTCAGATGAGGAGATGGTGCTGAGGAAGGTAAAGTGACTTGTCCAGGGTCACACAGCCCGGAAGTGGCGGCGTCGGGGTTGGAAGCCAAGCCCAGCTGCTCCCCCCAAACCCTAAATATCACACCCGTCTTCTAGCTCAGACTTTCCCGCAGAGCCCGAGCCCAGGAGAGGAGGAGCCCAGGGGATTTTATGAGCTCGAAGAGGTTTGCTCACCTGGTTTATGACTGTAGGGTCTCCTGGGGACAAACCTCAGGGGCCTGCTACACCCTCGCTCACATTTTGCTCAGATCCTGTGGGCCCTAAGTCTGTCCCCTGGACCCCAGGGGCACAGGCTGCTGATCAACTTGTGGCCAGGAGCCCCAGGCCTGGCTCCCCCGCCCATGTGCCCCAGAGCAAGGCTGCCACATTAAAGCAGGGAACACCCAGGCTGCTGACATACCTCAGGTGCAACCAGTGGTTAAAGAGCTGGGAGGCGGGGGCCTCCCTCTCCCCTGCTCTCTTGCAGCCCAGAATAATCATTAACTGGGGCAAAGCCAGGAGGGAGGGCAGAGGCAGGAACCTGGGCTTTCGCACCCCTGGCACCAGCTCCAGGACCCTTCCCAGCTGCGGCCTTCTGGGGCCGCCTTCCCAGCCGCACAGCTGGGCTGCCAAAGCCCCCGGGGTGGGAGGGAGTGGCTTGGAATGCCTAACCTGGAATCACTAGGGCTGGTGGCCCGGCAGGCCCCAAAAGGGAGCCGCTGAGTACCCGGGGGTGAGAGGGCTGGTGGGGGTGGAAGTGGTAGGGAGGGAGAGGTCCCCTCCCCTAGTCTGAATATGCCAAGTAACGGTGGTCCTTCCAGTACCTGCCAGGGCAAGAGCTAGGACTTCTGGGAGACTGGGGGTAGCTGAGAAGGGACGCCTAAGGCTTGCATGAAGTGGGGCCTCCCGGAGTGTTACAGGGAGGAGGTGGCTCCCGCTAACGCCCTCCCCCAGAAGGTCACCATTCTTCATCCTCCTCCAGCTCGAGAATTCCCTTCAATTGCTCAGGTGAAACTAAGGTGAGGCCCAGGCAGGCTGCAAGCTTTGATCTTATCACACATTCCTACCCCAGCCCCAGCGGTCCCTGTCTCCTTTCCCTCCCCCTTCCCCACCCCAGGTGACAAAGCAGCCATCTTAACCCTTTCCTCCCATTTTCTCAAGTCAAATCCACGCCTGAGCTGATCTCTCTCTGCCTCCCGCCCGAGACTCCCCCCCCCCCCCACGCCCTCTCACCCCAAAAGAGGGAAGACGGAAAAGAGGAAGGAAATGGAAAGAAGGAGCTTCAGGGCCATTCCGCTCGCTTAACTCACTCAATGCCAGACCTGAGCTCCGCAGCTTCCATGTCTCCTAAATTAAAATAACCGGGCTCAGTATAAATAGCCCCACTATTTTCCACATCCATGACCTCATCTGAGACTCACAGCAAAATCAGCCTGTTCTCCTCTCCACCCGTGTGGGTCTTATCCTCTGCCTTAGCCCAGGGAGCTGTCTCCGCGGGTCCCCTCTTCTCACAAGCTGCTTTCAAGGGACGCAGACTGTTCAGTAACTACAATAACAAGCGGGGCTGAGACGGTCTCAAAGGCCCCAGACACCCCCAACAGGCCATGTGGGCCCTGAAGTCTCTTTCTTGATTGCAACCTCCTTGCCCCTCAACCTTTTTTTTAAAATATATTTTTATTGATTTCAGAGAAGAAGGGAGAGGGAGAGATACAAACATCAATGATGAGAGAGAACCATTGATCAGCTGCCTCCTTCTATCTGGGCATGTGCCCTTGAGCAGAATCAAACATGGGACCCTTCAGTCCTCAGGCTGATGCTCTATCCACTGAGCCAGACTGGATAAGACTGCCCCTTACCTTTTATTGACTCTCCTATCAGACTGAAAGCTCCTCCAGCCCGTGCTTGGTGTTTATACCTAATGCAGGACCTGGCACTCCATAAATGTCTGCTGAATGAATGCAGGAATGAATGATCCCATTTTTTCATATGGGAGAAATTCAGCTCGGAGAAGCTAACGGACTTGTCCTGGATCATACAGGGGTAGAGGGAGGGGGGTCAAAAAGAATACAGGAATCTTATGCCTCCTCTTCTTTTTTTTTTCTTTTTTCCAATATATATTTTTATTGATTTTTTACAGAGAGGAAGGGAGAGGGACAGAGAGCCAGAAACATCGATGAGAGAGAGACATTGATCAGTTGCCTCCTGCACACCCCCCACTGGGGATGTGCCCACAACCAACGCACATGCCCTTGACTAGAATCGAACCCCAGACCCTTCAGTCCGCAGACCGACGCTCTATCCACTGAGCCAAACCGGTCTTGGCTTATGCCTCCTCTTCTATGCTCACTCACTAAACACACATTGGCAGGTCCCCTGGATGTTGGCTTAGCGGCACTTGCCCCAGGGGCACAGAGGTGAACCAACATGGCGGACCACTGCATGAGTAATCCCAGGTCCACGTGGGTGGACAGGCGAGGAAGAGCTAAGGAAGCAGAGAGCCATCTCCCTCATCTGTTTCCCTCGCCCAGGCCCTGGCCCTGTGGGCTGGTGGCATCAATGAATTGGTAAGGTGGTAGCTTCTCAAGGTGGCTGCCACCCCGGGGCCCCAAAGAATGGAATACCATCAACTCTTAAGGGGAAGCTTTCTCCCAGAACTCAAGGTCCTGATCCTCTGACTTGGCAGGCGGCCAAAAAGCAAGCAAGCCGCCCATTTTGTGGGTAGGAAAAGCGAGGCCCAGGCCCTGACTTCTTGCCTCCTGGCCGGGCTGAGGTCAGGGGACTGGGATGTATTTTACCTCAACTATGTGGTGACTTCCTCTCATTCTTTTCCAATGACTCCAGCAGCAGACCACGACTTTCCTGTCCACACTCAACAACAATGCACATCTAGGCACAATGGGGATGACTCCCTGACCCCTGCCCTGGGTGTCTTCCTCCTCCACCAGCCTAGTTCTCCCTGTTCAAGCCGAGGTTCCTCCAGAAAACTCATGCCTAACTGATTTTTGCCTTCCCTGACCATCTAGCTGCTACTGTCCGGGCATGGAGTTGTGGTGGGTACTTAGGATTCCCCAGCCCTGCCTCTGCAAGACCCAGAAGCTTCTGGAGAGCAAGTACCAGGCCCCTAACTTCTTCCAAGAGGACACAGAACTGAACTCGGCTCCTACCTTCCTCTGCACCTGGCTGTGAGATCGTGGGCAAGACACTGCCCTTCCCTGAGCTGTTTCTCATCTATGAAATTAAAGTATAATCCCAACTACACAGGAAAGTTGATAATGCAGATGAAACACTTAGCTTGAAGTCTAGCACACAGTAGGTCCTTCGGCTATGAGTGAGTGAATAAGTGGACGGACGGATGAACTCTTGGCTCCTCCACTACCCAGGGATGCTCCAATGACACAGTTCGGGGCTTGCATGTAGAGTCTGGCCGCCAGCTGGGTCATGTGCTCCTGTGGCTCCTGTTTCAGCCTAGCCCCCAACATAGAGGTGGGCAAAGCGCTGGCTCAGGACAGGCCCCACTCAGCAAAAATTCGCCGACTCCCAACCGCAAAACCCACAGGGAGCCTGGGACCTGGGTGAGAAGGATCCAGGTCCCCAAGGGTCTTATTCCCAGAAAAAGGCAAATCCACCTCCCTGGGGAATGTTATCGCTAAATTGAGATAGAGACCCAGAGGCAAAAGGCACTTTGAGAAGGAGGAGCTGGACATGTCCACATGGCCAAGATGCAGCTTACTGTAGCCTCTGCCAAGTCCGGCCCAAACCACCTCCTCCAGGCAGACCACCCTGACGATGCCAGTTGATCCAGACTGTCTCCTCTCTGCACCCAACAGGCTAAACCCACTCAGGTCAGAATGACAGCTTTGGGGTCAAACAACCTGAGCTCCATTCCCAGCTGTGCCATGTACTAGACAGACGACTTGGACCAGCCATTGCCCCCCTCTAAACCCCCATTTCACCCTCTGCAAAATGGAGGCTATTGCGCCAACCTCAAAAGATTGCTGGGAGCCGAAACCGGTTTGGCTCAGTGGATAGAACGTAGGCCTGTGGACTGAAGGGTCCCGGGTTTGATTCCAGTCAAGGGCATGTACCTTGGTTGCAGGCACAACCCCAGTAGGGGGTGTGCAGGAGGCAGCTGATCGATGTTTCTCTCTCATCAATGTTTCTGGCTCTCTATCCCTCTCCTTTCCTCTCTGTAAAAAAAAAAAAAAAATCAATAAAATATATATTTTTTAAAAAGATTGCTGGGAGGGTCATATTCCGTAATGCTCAGAGAGAGCCCCTTGAAAGGCTTGGCTTAAGAGAGAATGGCAGCCGAGGCCGGTTTGGCTCAGTGGATAGAGCGTCGGCTTGCGGACTGAGGGGTCCCGGGTTCAATTCCGGCCAGAGGCATGTGCCTTGGTTGCGGGCACATCCCCAGTGGGGGGGGGAGGGGGGGTGCAGGAGGCAGCTGATAGATGATTCTCTCTCATTGATGTTTCTAGCTCTCTATCCCTCTCTCTCTTCCTCTCTGTAAAAAATCAATAAAATATATACTTTTTTTTTTTTTTAAGAGAGAGAATGGCAGTCTTAACCAAGCGAAGGCGGAGCGTGAACATTCACCGAGCGCTGGCTGATGACGGGGTGACAGGTCACTGGGGAGGAGACCCTCCTCTCTGTTCTTCCTGTGCGCACAGGAAGGCAAACGGCAAGAGAGAGAGGGAAGAGCTGTTACGTGACAGAAGCCACGGGGGCTAGGATTTGGAGGCCAGAATTTCAATCTCTCCAGCCCAGTGAGGGATCCAAGAAGAGGCATGATCGCAGTCCCCAACTATTTGAAAACTGGAGACGCCAAACAAAGAGAGGGATGAGTCAGCTGGGGTGAGGAGGGAAGGCCAGGACCAGGAGATGGGGGCAAGAGCTGGCTCCTTGGGGTGAGCATGGGGAGGCGGGAAAGGAAGACGTGGGAGCGCGGTCCTGGAGGTGGGCTGGGGAGGGGCCGGAGGCGGCTGGGAATTCCCCGCCCCGCCCCACGAGAAGCATCTGCGGGGTCACCCGAGGCCGCCTCTGCAGTCCTCCCCTTGCCCAACCCCAGGCTGCTTCCCTCGCCTCACAAACTGGGACTGGGGGAAAGGTGGGGAAGGGTGCCAGATGCTAAAAAACGAAGCACCTGGATGCGGTCCATGCAACAGCCCCAGTCCAAGGCAAGCGTGGGGGGAGAGGTCAGCGTGAACGTCGGTCTCGCTGTTTCTCGGAGAGCCCGTGGGATCGGGTTTGGAGCTGTGAGGCCTCATCAGCCCTCGGAAATGAGGAACAACCGCTGCAGGTTTTCCCAGGGCTCCCTGGGCAAGGCCTGCCTCCTCCAGCCCGGGCCCGAGGGAGCGTGGACTGGGACGGAGTCCCAGGAAGCTTCCCCAGCCGCTCCCCTAACGGTGCATGAACATCCTTTCTGCGCCCATGGGAGCCTCCCGGCCACACCTCTTACTGCTCAGGGCCCAGCAACTGCACACATCTGGGAAGGGGACAATGGGTCCACAGGCCCCAGACTTTCCCAGGCCCCACCCTGGGGGGTGCCCCTCCCTCTCCCCCTCCGGGAAGGAGCAATCGGGGTGGAAGGGTGGACTCTGTCCCGCAGCTGCGGCCTCAGTGGGGGAAGGAGGGGCAGTGACAGAGCAGACGTCGTCACCCTGAGGGCTCTCAGACTTCGGAAGAGAAACAGAAAGAGCAGGAATATGAACCCTTTCCTCGGTCATTCATTCGACAAGCCCAGAGCAGGGCCTGGGTGGACAGATGGCAGAGGGCAGCAGTCCGGATCAGAAGAAACTGTGTCACGCTGGGCACTGTGAACCCTGAGTCATATACCGCTCCGGCCTTGTCCTGTGCGGGGACAGGACTAATAGAAGGGCCACCAATTGTCCAACACCTACCCACACCCCAGACACTGGGCCAGGTGGCCCCACCTGGTCTCACATTGGCTTGGGAGGTAAGCACCGTGATCCTCCTTGCTGACCCGAGGCTCAGAGAGAGGAAGCCACTTGCCCGCAGTCACACAGCCAGTTGGGGCTGAGCCAAGGCCTGAAGCCAGAGCCCTTTGAGCCCACACCGTTCCCTCACCCACAGTGCCCAGGGAAAGGGCACAGATAAGTGAAAGGCAGCAAGGCAGGCACTCAGACGTGGCCACCCACGTGTTCCAGGTGGCCAGTCCAACACTGCCCCCCGCCCCCACGCCAGCCCTCCATCCCCTGCCATTCTGCACCTTCCTCCCCAGTCTGGACCTCCAGGAGTTTCCCGCTCTGTGAGTGACAGCTCCATCCTCCTGGATGCTCAAGCTGGAAGGCTGTGGAGACACCCCCGACTCCTCTCTCTCTGCCCCACCCACACCCGATCCCTGGCAAACCCTGTTGACCCAACCTTCACAGTAGCTTCAGGATTCAATGACTTCCTCCTACCTCTGTCACCCTGGCACAGCTTCCGTTGCCTCTGGCCTGAGTCACGGCCTCCTTGCTTTTGCCTTTGACCCTCCATGTCCTCTCCACACGGCAAATCAAGCGATCTCTCATCTCACCCAGAGGCAAATCCAAAGTCCTTCCCCTGGCCAAGGCTCTGCCCATCTCCCCTTGCCAATCCTCTGGCCACAGCAGCCATGCTCCCCTCCACTCACGCCATGCCAGCCACATGAGCCTCCCTTGCCTCCCGCAAATGTGCCAGGCACACCTCTGGGCCCTTGCACTGGCGGTGCCCTCCTCCTGGGGCGCCCTTTCCCCGGGTATCTGTAGGGCTCACACCCTCACATCCTCCAGACGTGTCTGTTTAAATGCCTTCTTATCAGAGGATTTCCGGGCCGCTTTATCACTCTCCGTCCTCTCCCCCTGCTTTATTTTCTCTGGCACTTTTATGGATTGTCTGTCTTCCTGCGCTAGCTATAATGTAAGTTGGGGGGGTTGGGGGGGGGATTTGACTTTTTTGTTCTCTGCTGTCATTTCAGCCCCTAGAAGAAGGTTGATAGTTAGAGGATGCTCAATAAACATTTGTTCGGTGAATTTTAAACCTAACACACACCCGTAGGGGATTCCGAGTGCAGAGTATTTGGTCACATCGTGGGTCCATTCATTCGCTCAATTCACACTGTAAGCTTTGTGTGCTCCAGGTGCGCCCCTAAAACCCAGAATAAGATCCTGAGGCACCCTCCTCATGCCTCAGGGAAAAGGGTCTGGTAGGGAGCCGGGAGCTGGTCCTAAGGACATCTCCGGGACGCCACACATGCCCCTGGGGGTGCTCTGAGGTCCCCACCACCACGGCACGGGCAGCCCACGGGAAAAGGAGCCGGAGGGTGCGTTCTGGGGGCGGCCGAGGCTTGGAAGTCCCCACATTCCCTGGACTCAAAGAGCCGCCTTGTTCCCAGGGCTCTCGTGGTGGTGCCCCTGGCCCAGCCACCCCCAGCAGCCGCGAGCCACTCCCCTCTCAAGGCCGCTGTTGACATGGCCGACGCCACCAGGCTGGGCCGCGAGGCTGGCGGCTCCCCACGAGGCAAGTTCCACACATTCCTCTGGGTTTCAGTCAGCCAGCTCTGGGCACCGGGGTGGCCGGCAGGCCCCAGCCAGGCCCCGGGAGCGGGAGAGGGCAGCGGGGCCCGAGGGGCCCAGGCCCAGGCTGAGGCAACATTCCAGCAAGACCCTCCGCCCAACCACCCCTTTCCCGGCAGGACGGAGACGTGGGGAAGGCCAGGGTGGGCCCTGAAGGAGGGCGCGGTGGGCTCACAAGGTCTTTGGGAAGCCGCTGGAGGGTGGGTCTCAGGCACCCCCTCCCCCACCAGCCTGACGGGAGGGGGGCACCAGGCCAGGGCCGGAGTCCTCCCCACATGCTCCAAGTGGTCTGAGGGTCCAGAACCCACACGCCTGGCCTCCAAGTGGCCTCTGAATCACCACTGCAGATCTTTCCACATTTTGGGCAGCCCCTCCTACCCTCCCTTCGGAGAGTCTCGCCCAAGGCCAGAAAGCCCTGAAGCCTCTGAAGACTCACACTAAACCCTGAGCCCCCAGGGAGCCCAGTGAGGGCTCCGGGCAGGGCAGCTAGCCATTCCCCCTCCGCCCACCCCTCCTTCCCACACAGAGCAGGGCTGGGCTTGGCCTGCTCTGGTCTTAAAACTCCTGCATTAATTCAACTGTCTATAGGGTCTCAGAGAATATTTAATGAGGAAATTAAACAGCTAACAAACCTACAAAAGAACAGACAATCCCACCACCAACTGCCCTAGAGTTTAGTGTTTCTAAGTTCCAGTGCGGGCAGGCCCGGTGGATCCTGCAGCACACTCATCCCCAGTGCCTTTATATATATAATTGATTTTCTACAGAGAGGAAGAAAGAGGGATAGAGAGCCAGAATCATCGATGAGAGAGAAACATCGACCAGCTGCCTCCTGCACACACCCCCACTGGGGATGTGCCCGCAACCAAGGTACACGCCCTTGACCAGAATCGAACCCGGGACCTTTACAGTCCGCAGGCCGACGCTCTATCCACTGAGCCAAACCAGTCTAGGCCCCCGTGCCTCTTATCCCAAAGCCAGCCCCGCTCTTCTCGGCTGAGGCAGGCCCGGCACTACCTAGGGCCCAAGCTCTTGCCTTTACCAACCTGAGTGGCAACAGTTTCCCCCGCATCCACTGCCTGCCTGCCTGCCACACGCAAGTGGGAGAGCAGCCGGGCGGTGAGGAGAGCCTGGTCTGGCTTCAAAGTCTCCCTCGCGGGGCCGCTGCATACGTGTGGCGGTCACGGAGCAAGCAGCCTCTCTGTGCCTCAGTTTCCTCTGCTTAGAGAAAGCGGGCGGGCGGTCCCGGTAGCCCTAGCTTTAGGGACTTAATCACAAGGAGCAACCGCCGCCCGTAATTACTGGGATCCAGAGTCATTCCACGGCTGCATTTACTGGGCACTTACTCCCAGCGGGTGCTAAATATAAAGCCGCAGGGAACAAAGACACCCAAGGTGCAGCTTGCAGGGAGCAGGGGGACACAAGCACGGAATACACGTCCAGAGGGGAGTGAAGCGGCGCGAGGGGGCGGCCAATGGCAGGCCGAGTAGCAGAGCGGGGGAGGGTCTGGAGGATGCGAGGCGGGGGGTCACGCATGTATTTGCGGGGCACACCTTCTAGGCAGGAGGAACAGCAGATGCAAAGGCTCTAAGGTGGGAGTGTGTTCAAGAAACAAAGTCCTGCCTGTGGACTGGAAGGTCCCGGGTTCGACTCTGGTCAGGGGCATGTACCTTGGCTGCGGGCACATCCCCAGTAGGGGCTGTGCAGGAGGCAGCTGGTTGATATTTCTCTCTCATCAATGTTTCTAGTTCTCTATTCCCTCTCTCTTCCTCTCTGTGAAAAAAATCAATAATATATATAGAGAGAAAGAACGAAAAAGAAAGAAAGAAAGAAAGAAAGAAAGAAAGAAAGAAAGAAAGAAAGAAAGAAAGAAAAGAAACAAAGACCAAGAGCGTCAGCCTGCAGACCTAACGGTCCCGGGTTCAATTCCGGTCAAGGGCGCATACCTCGGATGCAAGTTCCTCCCTGGTCCCTACCCAGGTACAGTAGGAGCATGTGAGGAGGCAACCAATCGATGTGTTTCTCTCACATGGATATTTCTGTCTGACTTTCCCTCTCTCTTCTACTCTCTCTAAAAATCAACGGGAAAATATCCTCAGGTGAGGATAAAAAAAAAAAAAAGGAGAAAAAGAAACAAAGAGCAGTGTAGCTGGACTGAGCGAACGAGGGGCAAGTTGGCAGGAGGAGAGATTGGAGAGGGAGCGAGCGGGAGAGGCCAGGTCTCACGGGGCCTCCGGGGCTTGGGTCTGGCTGTCACGTCATGGAGCACTCGGAGAGGCTGTGAGCCGGGGAACACACGAGGGAGGACCTGCTGAGGAGCTTGGCGCCTAGCAGACAGTGGGCACTTGATAAATGCGAACTACCCACATTGTCACCATCAGGCCCTGCCCCCCAAGACCTCGGCTCTCACCACTCCAAGCCCTGAACCCGGTCACCTTCTGCCACCTCCTTCCACCATCTCCCAGGCCAGGCCTCAGACCCACAGATCCCAACTTGCCTGCACTCAGCCTGGGAACAGGCCTGGGCCACGTCTGGTGGGGGCCAGACTCCCGTTCGCAGGGAGCTTGGCCTCGGGCATGGGGGAAGGGCTCCATCTCTGTCCGTTCTGCCTCCCCCTCCCTCGGTGGCCGGACCTGCATGCGGCCCTCCCTGTGGAAATCCCAGGGCACAACCCCCTCCAGCAGCAGGTAGAAAGCAAGGGGAGGGGAGCAGAAGGGGTTGGGCAGCCAGTTAAGTCAAGGGGAGGACTAAAGTAACGATGCCCCTGAGGGAAGAGAAGGCTCCTCCGCTTCCGGCCAGCCCGCAGCCTCCCCAGCGAGGAAACCCGGTGGAGGCAGGAAACAGGTATCTCAGCAACTTCCCTCCTCAGCTCTGGAAAACACTGCATAATCACCGCGGCCTCCTCAAGACGCCTATCTCCCGGCAGGGCGGGCCCCACGAAAGGAAGGGCTAAGGCCCCAGCAGGAAGAAAAGGGGTCACAGGCCCTGAGTCACCCAGGCCTGGCCCCCTGCCCCACGGGCCTCCGCACCGCCCCTGCGATTAGCCCCACATTTCATCACGGCCCACTGTCTCCTCTGCCCCCTGAGACCCCGAGCTCCCCAAGGATCACTCATCCTCCTCTCGTATCCTCCTCTCACCCACTCACGGCAGGCCTAGGGGTGGGAACGGAAGGGCAGAGGAGACAAAGGGCCCGTGGACAAGGCGGAGCCCAAGGCTTGCTGGGGCCCTGGCAGCAAGGTGGCATCACTTAAAACTTACAACAGCTCCTTACTCTCGTTGTACAGATTTAAAAAGGAACGCTCCGGGAGAAAAACCCGCCCCGGATCACAGAGCTGATGGGAAATGGCAGGGCTGGGGTTCAAACTTGAGTCTGCGAGCCTCCACAGGCCAAGCTCTCCCCAGGCCTCCACCATCAGCCTGGGGGGACGGGGGGCAGGGAAGACCCTGAGGAGGCTCCCTAATCTCGCAGGCCCGGAGCTGCCTGTTCTCTGATCTCGGTTTGGGGAAAGCAGATGGGGCCCGATCTTGCTCACCCACACGCCCCAGCCCCTCGCGCCGTGCCAGCTGCACCGCGACACAATCGGTGCTCCGCCAGTCTCTGCCCGAGGAGAATGAATGAACCCTGAACACCTGTTGGCTGTCCTGGGACGCTGCTCGATGAAGATGTGTTGAATGGACGAGTGGGTGAGATGGCCGGCTGCAATCCGAGAATGTCTGTGGAAATTCCTCCCCAACACAGCAAGCAACTCCCCGCACCCTCCCCACTCCTGCCACAGTAGAACCCAGGAGCCCCTCATGGGGAGGCAAAGCTGGGGGAGAGTCAAAAAAGGCAGGCAGGCCCTAGCCAGTTTGGCTCAGTGGACAGAGCGCTGGCCTGTGGACGGAAGGGTGCCGGGTTCTATTCCGGTCAAGGTGCAGGCTTCTCCCCGGCCCTGGCCCTACTTGGGGGCGCATGCAGGAAGCCCCACCAATCGATGTAAACACATCAATGTTTCTCTTCCCCTCTCTCTTCCACGTTCTCAATGGAGAAATATCCTTGGGTAAGGATTTAAAACACACACACACACACACACACACACACACATACAAAGGCAGACAGCCCATGTGCGAGGTCGGTGCCTCCTTTTTGGAAAAGTAAAAACCAGTGTTGGGAGCTGCAAGGCGTGAGAGGCTGAGGAAAAGGCTTGAGGAAGCTGCCCAGAGGCGGGTGGGGATGGGGGGGGGGGGTGTCGGAGAGGTGCTGAGTGGGTGGGTCACGAGAGGTGAGGGGTCAGATCTGGGTGGGAATTAACAAGTGACTCAGGAGTCCAGAGGTGAGAGGGAGCTGGCCAGGCCAGGCCAGGCGAGGCGAGAGTCAGTCAGTCACTGGGTAAACACGGGCCGGCTTAGAAAAACCCCTCTCTTGGCTCTGAGAACATGGAGGCAGGGGCAGGGACCGCATGGACCACCTCAAAAAGGGCGGGGGCGGCTCTGCGGTTCCCCAGGGCAGGCCCAGCTTCCCCAGATGCGCGCCCCCACCTTCATCTGCCACCAGCTCCCTGCCCATTGACCCCACCCCACCCTCCTGGCATTCATTCAGGTCCTCGGGGCCTCTCCTCCTGGCAGAGGGGCCCATCCAAGCCCGGGGCAGGGGACTGGGCTGTAGGGGCAGCGCCCTCCCCCTCCCGCACCTTGAAGGGGGACAGGAAAGCTGAGGAAGCAGATCCACGGAATGTCCACCACCTAGCAGGCCCAGCACCAGGCGCTTTCCCGAGCATTCCACCCGGTCCTACACATGCGCCGGGAGGCCACACATTTCATGTCCCTCGGGCATGCGGGCCGGCCTCGGCTCCACCCGCTGGCCCCGGGTCACACGGCTCCCCAGTGGGGCGCAGGGATTGATTCAAGAGTCCCCAGCGGCAGGGCTCTGGGTCCGGCGGCGCCACCCCGGGCTCGGCCGTGTCCCGGGTGGCGCTTTCCCCGTGGCTGCCCGGTTACGAGCTCCCCAAGGGCACGGGCGCGCGTGAGGTTCCCGCGTGAGGGCGGCGGCGGGGGTCTTCCCCGCCCCGGAGGGCCCCCCTTTTCCAAGGCTGGCACCGAAAGGGGGGGTGCCGTCCCTTGCCCAGCCAAGGTCCCACCCTGCTCCAAAGTTTCTCAGCCTGGCCCCCCAGGAGCGCGCAAGGCCGGGCCAAGCCCGGCGCGACTCGGAGACCCGACAACGTGGCTGGGCGACCCACGGGCTCCCACGCGGGAGGCCCCGCCCCCCGGCCCCGCGGGGCAGCCCCACGCGGGACCGGGGGGCGCCGGCCTGTGCCCGCTGGCCCGTGCCGACCCCGGGGGGTCCCCGACCGGCGCCGCGTCCGGACCCGGAGTTCCCGCAGCGCAGCGGCGGCGCCCCCGCCAAGTTGGCGGGCACGGCGAGCCGGGCCCGGGCGCCCCCCCTCTCCCCGGCCCTCCGCCCGCGCACTCACCCCGAGCAGCCGCCCGTGCAGCAGCAGCGCCAGCAGCAGCGCGCCCGCCGCCCGCCGCCCCATGGCCGGCCCGCTCCGCTCGCTCGCCCGCTCCGCGTCCGCCCGCAGCTGCCCGCTCGCCGGCCTGCGGAGTCCTCGGGACAGCGCGGCCCGCTCCCGCCCCCGCCACCCCCACCGCCGCCCGCCGCCCGCCGCCGGCCCCGCCCCGCCCCGCCCGGCCCCGCCCCCGAGGCCGCCCGCCCCGCCCCCGAGGCCGCCCGGCCCCGCCCCCGGATCCTGGCCCCGCCCCTCCGGGGGCTCCGGGCCCCGCCCCCGGGCCGCGGGCGCCGCTGCTCGGAGCGGGCGGCACAGCCAACTGGGCCTTTGTCTGGCCCCCAGCCCCCTCGGCGGGCCCAGCCCGGCTCCCCGCCAAACCCGGCCTGGAGTATCGAGTGGGACGGGGCCGGCCCCGGCCGCCCTCCACGCGCACCGCCGCTCCCGCGCGCCCCCGCGGACTGCCAGACCCGTGGAACCCCTTTGCACACCCCGCCAGCGCGACTCCCCGCGCGGGCAGCTCTGGCGGACGGGCACCTGAGCACGTGCACGCACTCGCGCCAACTTTTGCTCCCAGGACACTTTCACACTCACAAGTGTCACAAGCACTAGCACTTTCATCCGCTACCGGAGAGCACTGAGCACATTTTCACTCTTTTTTTAATATATATATATATATATATATATATATATATATATATATATATATACACACACACACACACATATATATATATATATATATATATATATATACATTTTATTGATTTTTTTAGAGAGGAAGGGAGAGAGATAAAGAGCTGGAAACATGGATGAGAGAGGAGCATCAATCAGCTGCCTCCTGCACACCCCCCAACTGGGGATGCGCCTGCAACCAAGGTACCTGCCACTGACGGGAATCGAACCTGGGACCCTTGAAGTCCACAGGTCGAGGCTCTGTCCACTGAGCCAAACCGGTTTCAGCCCATTTTCACTCTTGTACCAACTTCCGTACACTGATAGTCTTCACAGACACAAAAGAATACTTTATCTCTTCAAAATGCTCACCTCTGGAGGTGACACCGTGGACACAGCTGACACATTCGCATGTTTACACAGACTCACGTAGACACGAAGCATCAAGGACATCTTTTTCGCACACAAATTCCTCACAGGCCAACCATGTCCTCACACACTCACCACAGTGACCTCCGTACAGTAGGCACTCAATCCTGAACAGGCCCTGACACAGGCCACTCTCCATGTAAATCACAGACCACCTTTGATTCCCATAAATCACAGCCCCTGAGACAGAGACACACCAGCTCACCCATCCCGGCCCAGACACAGACAGACCCTGCCAAAGCCCCAATCACAGATGCTGGGGCGGTAAATCACAGTCCCTGATGATCCCCATCTGACACAGACCCACCCCCAGCCAGGCACATGGCCCCGCCACGGGGTCGCCCTACCGCCCACGCACCGGTCTCCTTTCTGCCTGAAAATTTCCAGGACAGCCCAGGCTGATGGGTGGAGGGAAAATTGATGTGTGTGCAGCTCAGAGGAAAACCTTCTGAGTAATGATAGAGGGAGGAGAAGAAAAACTGAAGTTTCCATTGTTTCCTCGAGAGTTGCTAGGTTCCAGAGACTCCTGGCTGGGTTTGCAGCCAGGAGACAGGGGAGCTGTGGACAGAAGGAAATGACTGGCTGACAGGGTGGCACCAGGCCTGGCTCCGGAAGGTGTGTTCCCGGTGATAGCAGCCTGCAATCTCCCAGGCACTCTGGGACCCCCTTACCCAGGCCCCTGGGGGACTGAGAAAACTCTAGCGTGCTGGCCTCCTGATATTTTACAGAGAGGAAGGGAGAGAGAGAGAGAGCTAGAAACGTCGATGAGAGAGAAACATCGACCAGCCGCCTCCTGCAAACCCCGCACCGGGGATGTGCCCGCAACCAGCGTACATGCCCCTTGACCGGAATCAAACCCGGGACCTTTCAGTCCGCAGACTGACGCTCTACCACTGGGCCAAACCGGTTTCGGCTCGTGGGGCATATTTGTAGGGGATCAACTCAGAGCTGTAAGGAACAGAAATTCATCCACAATGTTTCGGCCAACTCCCTGTGCCCAACCCAGATGCCAGGCACAGCACCGAACAAGACTTTTTTTTTTTTTTTTTTTTTTAAAGAAAGAGGAGGGGAGCCTTGGCCGGTTTGGCTCAGTGGATAGAGCGTCGACTTGCAGACTGAAAGGTCCCAGGTTGGATTCCGGTCAAGGGCATGTGCCTTGGTTGTGGTCATATCCCCATTGGGGGCATGCAGGAGGCAGCTGATTGATGTTTCTCTCTGATTGATGTTTCTAACTATCCCTCTCCCTTCCTCTCTGTAAAAAATCAATAGAATATATATATATTTTTTAAATAAAACCTACAAAAAAAAAAGAAAGAGGAGGAAGAGGAAGAGGAGGAGGAGGAAAGAGACTCCAACTAACTGAGCCACTAGGGCCAGGGCAAAGCCTGTTTCTGACCCAGACAGGGAGATAGGGATGGAGAGCAGAGGGACACCAGATCTTCACCCTTGATGAGCTCCTAATCTGATGGAGGAGAGAGGAAGGATACTGTCCCTGTTTTCATGTTGTTTTCAGTGCGATGGAGAATCCTGCCCCCACCGCCGTGCTGTGCAACCTTGAACCAATGATTCAACCTCTCACTATGGCTCCATCTCATCATCAAGAAAAGGAGACTAGCCGAAACCGGTTTGGCTCAGTGGTAGAGCGACAGCCTGCGCACTGAAAGGTCCCGGGTTTGATTCCGGTCAAGGGCATGTACACTGGTTGAGGGCACATCCCCGGTGGGGGGTGCCCAGGAGGCGGCTGGTCGATGTTTCTCTCTCATCGACGTTTCTAGCTCTCTATCTCTCTCCCTTCCTCTCGGTAAAATATCAATAAAATATATTTTTACAAAAAGAAGAAGAAAAGGCGACTACTGCTAAGACCTGCCTTACAGTGTTGTTATGAGAGTTAAAATGAATCCATATAGATTTTTAAAAGAACGGTTTCGGGCACATGGTAATTACTAAACAAGTGGTGGCTGTTTCTCTTCTTACTGTTTCTGGGTGAGCTCCGACTCCGGAGAGAAAGACACAGCTCTGCCCTCGGGTGGGGGGAAGGGGCTCCTGTCTGATGGAGGACCAGCTTCTCACCCCGTGTGTTAATCCCAGTCTGAAGGCCAGAAGCAGCCCCGGCCCCAAGGACCTCCATCCTGCCGGAGGACGACAGCAGCCTTGAGCATGAGAACTCCCTGCCCGGTGAGGAAGGCTATAAAACTCCGCTGACTTCAGAGCTGGCAGGTGGCCAGCGCTGGTGGCAGGGTTTTTTCCGAGGCCTTGCCTGTCTGTGGAGGTCAGCATCCGCGACAAATCGCATGTTGTGAGCCGCCTCCGTGCCTATTCCCCCACCTCGGGCCCTTCAAGTCCCAGGACTTCGGCTTCTTGCATGACGTGCTCATGAGCAAAGGGGAAAAGGCGAACAAGTAACCCTTTGTGGATGTCTGGTCGAGACGAAAACCCAGGCTGTAAGCCTCGCTTCCGAAAGGAGGCCGGAGGGGGGGGGGGGGGAGAGACGGGAACGCCGACCTGAGACGCCGAGGCAGGAAAACACGCGGCCTGTCTAGAAAGCCTTCCAGGGCAGCTCCCCCCGCCCCGAGAGCCGGTCATCCACCTATTTATTCTGCATCCTCCCCCCCCCCCCCCCCCCCACGGAGGGACTTGGCCGGCTCCGCTTTATTTTGCAGCCCTCGATATCTTTAGTAAATGTTCTCAAGAGGCTTTGTTTAGGGCCTGGCTTTCTCCTCATATGGCTCCGGAGAGGAGCAGGGCAGGGCGCTCTGGGCTCCGCGGAGCCTGCGAGGCGCCTGTAATTGCACCGTCCGCACTCGTCACTCCCCGGGCTCCGCGCACGCCCTGGAAAAGAAACAGCTCAAGCCTCGCACAAGGCTCCTTAGATAAGGAGAGGCTACCAGGGCTGGCTTGGGTAGGCACGAGCAGCCGAGCACGCCGGCCTCTGAGAAAACAGGAGTCGGGGGACCTTCCGGTCATCTGCTCCCACGGTGACAGGACTCAACTTCCCCTGGCTTTCCCTCCCGCCCCGATTCCTTCCTCCGCCTCGGGCCTTCTCGCCCATTTCGTGCATGTTATTTACTCATTTGTTCGGGTTCGGGGCCGCGGGGGACCCTTAGGGAGGTTGTACACACACAAGGGTCTGCAGCCATTGGGCCCTGTGGTGAGGCTGTCTCTGCCCAGAGGGGGTACCTGTTGCGAACAGGAGC
Source organism: Vespertilio murinus (assembly GCA_963924515.1). Taxonomy (NCBI): domain Eukaryota; kingdom Metazoa; phylum Chordata; class Mammalia; order Chiroptera; family Vespertilionidae; genus Vespertilio; species Vespertilio murinus. The sequence continues at coordinate 11,871,790 of OZ004706.1, forward strand.
AGAGACCCTGGGTGGGCTAGCTGTGGCCCTGCACCCATTCAGTAATGAAAGCAAACCTCTATCTTGCACAGGGTGCCGATGCCTGTGCGGGGAAAACGGGTGCTAGCATGGAAAAGCTCTGTTAGTGGGTGAGAATGTGGAGTAGGAAATTGCTATGGAGAGGGAGTGGGGTGGAGGAAAGGAAAAAGGGAGATGGTGTGGCAAAGAGGAAGAAATGGGGGGAGGATATAGTTCTAAGCAGGCGGTAAAAATTCCCTTGGACAGCTCAGACACTGTGGCTCAGTGGTTAAGCATCGACCCATGGACTAGGAGATGACAGTTCGGATTCCCAGTCAGGGCACATGCCCTTGTTTCAGGCTGGGTCCCCAGTGGGAGGCGGGCATGCAGGAGGCAGCTGATCAAGAATTCTCTCTTATCATTTTTTTAAAAAACATATATTTTTATTGATATTTTACAGAGAGGAAGGGAGAGAGAGAGCTAGAAACATCGATGAGAGAGAAACATCCACCAGCTGCCTCTTGCACACCCCCTACCGGGGATGTGCCCGCAACCAAGGTACATGCCCTTGACCGGAATCGAATCCGGGACCCTTTAGTCCACAGGCTGACTTTCTATCCACTGAGCCAAACCGGTTCCGGCAAGTGAGTGCATTTTATTACTTCCCTTCATCAAACAGGAAACTGAGGTCCAGGGGATGCAGTGGCCTCCCTAGTTCAACAGTCAGTGTGGGGCAGGGCCAGGATTCGCGTGCGTGGTTGTCTACCTCCAGAACCCACTCCCAGTTCTGCTCCCCACCCCACCCTGCCTAGGGTTGTGCTCAACTCTGCAGAGGCAGAAGTCAGACTCTTTTGAGAATGGCTTTGGCTGTGTCCCTCTGACCCGCCCTGCCTCCACACCATCCCTCCTCAATCACCTTCTGGCGGAGCTCTTGCTGCAGATCCCAGGCCCCGGGGCTGGGTCCCCACATGTGCCTCAGGGGTCACCTGCCCTCTGAGATGCTCCTGGGGAAAGGGATTCCCTAGTCCAATGGTCGCCAAGCTCCAGCGGCTCACGAACCACATGTGGCTCTTTGGCCCCTTGAGTGTGGCTCTTCCACAAAATACCACGGCCTGGGCGAGTCTATTTTTTTTTTAATGTATTTTATTGATTTTTTACAGAGAGGAAGGGAGACGGATAGAGAGCTAGAAACATCGATGAGAGAGAAACATCGACCAGCTGCCTCTTGCACACACCCCCACCGGGGATGTGCCCGCAATCAATGTACATGCCCTTGACCGGAATCGAACCTGGGACCCTTCAGTCCACAGACCGACGCTCTATCCACTGAGCCAAACCCGTTTCGGCTGGGCGAGTCTATTTTGAAGAAGTGGCGTTAGAGGAAGTTTAGGTTTAAAAAAATGTGGCTCTCCAAGGAAATTTCAATCTCTGTCCTGTTGATACTTGGCTCTCTTGACCAATGAGTTTGCCGACTGCTGTCCTAGACAAAGAGATTGGAGATTCCCCGCTCTTTCCCACACTTTGGCCATCGCAAGAAACCCCAACACAGGAAAGTTTCTGAGAAGACTTGCAGGGCAGTCACCCATCCAGCTGTGGTGTTTTTATTGATTTTGAGAGAGTGGGGGGGAGAGGAAGAGGGATATAAAAACATCAATAAGAGAGAAACATTGATCGGTTGCCTCCTGCATGACCCCTCCTGGGGATCAAGCCCACAATCGGGGCATGTGCCTGGCCAGGAACTGAATCGGTGACCTCTTGGTCCATGAGTGGACACTCAGCCACTGAGCCACACCAGCCGGGCCCAGCTGTTAATGCAGCATTCCTCAACAATAGGGACCTCCCTTGTTTTTGCGGAAAAACCTTGTCACATCTCACAAGATTAGGGTTTCTCAGAACACACTCTGCACACACTGCCCCAGAGCCAGCTAGCTCCCGAAGGACCTCAACGGTTTCTACAATTTGGATTTGTCACTCACGCTCCCCCACCCCCGTGGCTGCCCTCCAGCCAGGCTGGAATGCTCGCGGTCCCCACATGCCCCCTCGCATTCCTGCCCGCACGCCCCTGCGCCAGCCATAGGAGACTTCTGTGCAGGACCTGTAATTGGAGCTCCAGAAACGTGCATGCCCCTTCCTTTGTCATTGTACACATGTGCATTGCACCCCACGTGACCCACATATGCATATGACTTCATGGTTTGCTTTTCCTGCTTGACATTCTTTCCATTAACGCCAGGCTCCGTGTCAGTAAAGACCAGGGCCACTTGAAAATGGTTCGGTGGATCGGTGCCAGTCCTCAAGCTGTTTAGTGCCAGTCTGAGATGAGATAAGAAGCTTGTTCAGAGTGGAAACCAACCGTATCAGTGAGCACTCTGTTTAGCTTAAGCTAACACTTTTTTTCCCCTTGCAATACTTGGTCCCATGGGGAAGCAGTCCCGAGACACATTCTGGTACAAGCTCTTTTTCTTTTCTTTTTAAATATATTTTTACTGATTTCGGAGAGGAAGGGAGAGGGAGAGAGAGCGAAACATCAATGATGGGAATCACTGATGGGCTGCCTCCTGCACGCCCCACTGGGGACCGAGCCCGCTACACGGGCATGTGCCCTGGCTGGAAATGGAATTGTGACCTCCTGCTTCATAGCTCGGTGCTCAACCCCTGAGCCACGCCAGCCGGGCATGCTACAATCTCTTTATTTTAGATGGCAACCGTTAGCAATTTGCGGGCCATCTACTTTGAAGAGCACTCATCTTGAAATTTGCACAAAGTACTTCTAACCATTATCTTGTGCTGTGCCTTATCGACATACTGCTGTTGATGAACTCTGTCTTATTGTCGGATGGCCATTTCCAGGTCATTGTGGTTTACACAGCATTGCTACAACCAGGTGTGCGTGCATCCACGTGTTTCCCAGCTCCTTCCGTTTTTAAGGGCCACGAATCTGAGGTCAGGGAGGTGACGTGACCTTGGTGGAGTCACGAGTGGCAGAGGCACCCCTTCCACCCAGACCTCCTGACCTTGGCGCCTGGTTCCTCCGGCCCGACCGCCCTTCCTACCGGGGCGACTTTCCATTCCTTTCATGCTTTTCTTTACTAGGCTAGGAACCCTCGGCGCTGTTTCCACGTGTTGTCTTTCCAGCTCAAGAGAAATCCTTTTGGAATGTCCTGTGCCTTCTCCCTCCGGCTTTGTTCAATTGTTCCCAAGAAATTCCTGCCCTGCTGGGAGGAGCTTAGGAAGCTGTAAAGAAAGTTTGCCAAAAATGGTGCTACCAGCTCAGGCACGGCACATGTCCGAGGCTCTTTCCTTTTCCTGAGATTTCAACTTAAAAGTGGGCAGTGTGTTACCGAAACCGGTTTGGCTCAGTGGATAGAGCCTTGGCCTGCGGACTGAAAGGTCCCGGATTCGATTCCTGTCAAGGGCATGTACCTTGGTTGCGGGCACATCCCCAGTGGGGATTGTGCAGGAGGCAGCTGATCGATATATCTCTCTCATCGATGTTTCTAACTCTCTATCCCTCTCTCTTCCTCTCTATAAAAAATAAATTTAGCCGAAACCGGTTTGGCTCAGTGGATGGAGCGTCGGCCTGCGGACTAAAAGGTCCCGGGTTCGATTCTGGTTAGGGGCATGTACCTTGGTTGCGGGCACATCCCCAGTAGGGGGTGTGCAGGAGGCAGCTGGTCAATGACTCTCTCTCATCGACATTTCTAACTCTCTATCCCTCTCTCTTCCTCTCTGTAAAAAAAAATCAATAAAATATATTTTTAAAAAAATAATAAATAAATAAATAAATAAATTAAAAAAAAACTATATATTTAAAAAAGAGGGCAGTATGGATGCAATTGGGGGGAGGGTGTGCCCCATTCCTAGTATCATGTTTCTTATGGGGAGCCAGCAGGGGCAGTTGTGTAGGCAGAGAAGACAGTAAGGGATAAAATGGGCCTCAGGAATGGATGGGGGTGGGAGAGGGACAGGAGGGGCCCTAAGGCTAAGGTTCTGGATAAGAAAGATTAGGGTGGAGTAAGGGTCGGGAATTGGATGAGTGTGTCTCTCAAACACGCACCTTAGTCACACAAAAAGCTTCATTTTTTTCTAGGATCTTAGAAAAGTGTTATCAAATTATCTGTTTGAAAGGAACATTAGAATGCTTTAAATACACAAAAATAATTCTGATATCATGCACTTATACCCAATGTTACCAAATGATGCAGGGACCAGTGGGTTGGGCAACTGAGGCAATAGGTGACCCTTGAGGAAATTTCTCCCTTTGCTTACTACTTACTTCCTGTAAGAGCATGTTGTACCAAGTTAGCATGGCTTGCTCAGAAGACTGGTGTTGGGGCAGCCCAAACCCCTGGACTTAAATACAATCCTTGCTTTGTCTAATTTATTGAGTGTTTTAGATGCTAAGATTTACCCCTTTCTTTTGAAATCCATTCAATAGCCGAAACCGGTTTGGTTCAGTGGATAGAACATCGGTCTACAGACTGAAAGGTCCAGGGATCGATTCTGGTCAAGGGCATGTACATTGGCTATGGGCACATCCCCAGTGGGGGGTGTGCAGGAGGCAGCTGGTCGATGTTACTCTCTCATCGATGTTTCTAGCCCTCTTTCCCTCTCCCTTCCTCTCTGTAAAAAATCAATAAAGTATATATCTTTTTAAATGGCAACTTTTATGTTGTTTAAAAAATAAAATAAAATAAAGTCCATTCAATAAATATTCAGAAAACAAAACAAAACAGTGGTTTGAATAGAAAGGGCATTGGCTGAGGGTCAGAGGCCTGGGTTGGAATCCCAGCTCTGCTACTTTTCAGCTGCAGGAGCTTGGGCATGTTGCTTTCTCTCTCTGAGCCTCAGCTTCCCCCTCTACAAAATGGGGTACTAACACCGAGCGTCACAGGGAGCTGAGGGCCGAGAGCCTAGGGTTCAGGCCTTGGCAGCATGCCTGGCCCTCAGCATGGGTGCTTGCTTAATGATGGAGGATTTTCCCTGGCCACACTCTGCCGTGGGGACACCTAGGCCGTTCTGTACACAAGATGGACAGCACAGTAGGCCGTGACATTGTTCTGCAGCCTGCCTGCTGCTTCCTGTTTACATGGACCTTGCAGATGCATGGTTTGAATGGTGGATACAGGCACTTCCTGTGGCCTCCACATGGCCACACCAGGCAGAGGGCCTTCTCTAACTAAGAGCCTTATTTTCTCTGGACTTGGGCTGAGTGACAGGTGGAAGGGATTTGTGAGTCATGAGTATATATCCTGAGACGTTTGAGCCAGGCACAGAGATCCTGTCCCTTTAGGGTACAATCGAATCCCCAACCAACGGTCAAATTTCATTTGAGCACCTACTATGCACCGGGGTCTGTAATGACATCCACCATTCATTGGGCACCCATAGTGCGCATTTGTGGAGCACTTTCTACTTCCAAGATGTTGTCATCTTAAAGATAATTATTATTGAGCACCTCCTCTGCACAACCATTTTTAAAAATATATTTTATTGATTTTCCACAGAGAGGAAGCAAGAGGGATAGAGAGCTAGAAACATCGATGAGAGAGAAACACCAACCAGCTGCCTCTTGCACATCCCCTACTGGAGATGTGCCTGCAACCAATGTACATGCCCTTGACCGGAATCGATCCTGGGACCTTTCAGTCCGAAGACCAACGCTCTATCCACTGAGCCAAACCGGTTTCGGCTGCACAACCATTTTTTGAAGAGCTGCTGTGTTCTCTGCACTGTAACCATCTTTAGCACATCATTTATACCTGATCTCTCTGTGCCTCCGTCTTCTCATCTGTACAATGGGGACCATGGTACTTTACTTAAAGGATTGGTATGAGGCTTAAATGAGTTAATACATTTAAGGCACTTAATACCTGGGGTATAGTTAAGAGCTTAATAAACGTTGGCTGTCATCATTATTAGTTATCGAAAGTCCACAGTGTGCAAGGTACTGTAATTACTTTTAATATAATGGTAGTTATCATTACTGAGCACATACTGGGCATAAGGCCCTTTAATCCATATCAATATAATTGAGCCCCTATTGTGAGCCAGAACTGGGCTACATACAGGAGACCTCAAGAACAGTGTCGTAGGCAAGGGTCTTACACTCTGATTAGGGGAAATTGGACCATTTTTGAGGTAGGCATCCTTAGGAGAGTCAGAATGACTCTTTTGAAAAATATGGACTTAAAGCAGGAAGGAGATGGCTTTGAGGGGCCTGATTGGGTTTAGGAATCAGGGTACTATTTTTTTTTTTTTTAATCTTGGTTGATTTTAGAGAGGGGGAAGGGAGAGAGAGAGAGAGAGACAGAGAGACAGAGACAGAGAGACAGAGAGAGAGAGACAGAGAGAAAGAAGAGACATTGATTTATTGTTCCACTTGTTTATGCATTCATTGGCTGTTTCCTGTACACATCCTGATGGGGATTGAACCTGCAACCTTAGAGTATTGGGATGACACACTAACCAACTAAGCTACCCAACCAGGGCTTCAGGACACTCTTGAACTATCTCCTGAGCCGGGCCAAAAATGCATTCTAACCAGCTATATTCCTGTGACTATTTACCTGGGGAATAAGTCACTGGAGGGCTGAGGAACCCCTCAGACAAAGGCCAAAGTCTTCTTCCCGGAAAGGTAAGAGATGCCAGAGACAGAGAAAGAAGCTGCTGAGCTTTGAACCCAGGAAGGATCACCCTTGTCCTTCAGAGACGGAATAGAAGCGGGGGTGAAGTCAATGGGCTTGGGGGTTCAGTGCCCCCTTCCTTCTTTCTATCCTAGGACCACCACAGCAATCTCGTGGTAGAGATATTCAGGTTTGCTGCCTCCTCTGCTTGGCCATAAGGCTAGGCCACCTCCTCCAAGAGCCATGGAACCTTGCAGACCTTCAGGTTATTTCAAGGTCAACCCCATTCCATACTCTATTATTTCCCTCATATTTCCAAGGAGAGTTCCAGCAAGAAGGATCTGGCTGGGTCTGAAGTTCAGAGCCACACAGAAATGGGTCCTGAGGCCTGAAATAGCTCCTGGGCAGCCTGGGAAGATAACTCGGGACTTAGGAGGTTTGAGTTCTTGAGTGGGGGTTGGGTACAGTCTCAATTCTCAGCCCAGAAAGCTCTAGGCCTCCATTGGGACCAAGAAAAAGGCAAAAATATCAGAGTCCAAGGGCTCTAAGAGATCATCAAGGCTACCCAATTCATGTTACAAAAGAGGAAACAGAGGCATGGAGAGGGGAAAGGATGGGACCAAGGTCTCTGGAAGGTAAGGGGCAGAACTAGGTTGGAATCCCAGGCTTCAGCGTTCCTCACCAGCAGGATGGTAGATACCTAGGTGCCTTGTGGGGCCTGTTGAGGCTGAAAGTTCAGAGCCTTCAGTGGCCCAGGGAACACTTTCTCAGATATTCCCAGCAAGAAATATGGGACTACCTATTCTGACCCTCCAATCCTCACCTGAGTTGGACAGAACCATTCTTTTTTTTTTTTTTATAATATATGTATATTTTGTTTTATTTTGTTTTTTTAAGAGAGGAAGGGAGATGTATAGAGAGAGTCAGAAACATCTATCAGCCACCTCCTGCACACCTCTAGCTGGGGATGTGCTCACAACCAAGGTACATGCCCTTGACCGGAATCAAACCCAGGACCCTTCAGTCCACAGGCTGATGCTCTATCCACTGAGCCAAACCAGTCAGGGCGGACAGAACCATTCTTTTCAGAGATTTCCCAAGAAGGGCCATCCTTCCACCTGCCACTATCCCAGGTTGCCTGTTCCAACACGTCTCACACTGGGCATTGTAAGCTTTTCTCTATATCCACCCTGGCCCTGGTCACCGAAAGCACATCTTTAAAAGCATAAATATGTATGAAACAGTTGGAACAACAACACCGACAAAAACACCACTTAGAACAGTGCCTGTAAGGGCTCTACAGGGTTTGCTATCATCATCATCATCATCATCATCATCATCATCACCATCATCATCACTTCCACTTTTGTGCTCACATGGGATGTGCTAGTTAATAACACTGGAAAAAGAAGAGTTTGGATGGGGTTGGGTATAAACAATCTTTTTCTCCTTCACATGCAAGAACCCGAGGGTAAGGGAGGCTAGGGACCTCCCCAGTGATCCATGCAAGATAAAAACCATAGGGTCTTGTGAGCTCCACACTCAGCCAACAAGTATTTTTGTTCATCTCACAGACCCTTATGACTTTTTTTTTTAAGTACGTTTTAGTTGATTTTTAGAGAGAGAAGAAGGGAAAGGGGTAGAGAAATAGAAAAATGATGACGAGAAAGAAACATCATTGATCGGCTGCCCCCTTGCACAGACCACACTGGGGATCAAGCCCCACAACCTTGGGCATGTTCCCTGACCGGGAATCAAACCATGACCTCCTGGCTCACGGGTTGACACTCAACCATGAGCCACACCAGCTAGGCTGACATTTTTTAAATCTATTGCTAACATATTAAGCTCAGATTCCTGGCTTTTCTTGAAAAGGCAACAACCCATTTGAGACTGGGTCTTGACCAGGTATTCCCTCTCTACTCAGATACAGTCTCCACCACCCAGCCCAATTCACTCATTAACTTTGTTAAATACTTTTTAAAAATATAAATATATTTTATTGATTTTTTTACATAGAGGAAGAGACAGGGACAGAGAGTTAAAAACATCGATGAAAGAGAGTCATTTGCCTCTTGCACACCCCCCACTGGGGATGTGCTCGCAACCAAGATACATGCCCTTGACCAGAATCAAACCTGGGACCTTTCAGTCTGCAAGCCGATGTTCTATCCACTAAGCCTAACCGGTTTTGGCTAAATAACTTTTTTTATTGATTTCAGAGAGAGAATGAGAAAAGGGGAGATAGATAGAAACATCAATTATGGCCCTAGTTGGTTTGGCTCAGTGGCTAGAGCATCAGCCTGTGGACTAAAGAGTCCCAGGTTTGATTCTAGTCAAGGGCACATACCTGGGTTGTGGCCTTGATCCTCAGTAGGGAGCATGCAGGAGGCAGCCTATCAATGATTCTTTCTGATCATTGATGTTTCTATCTCTCTCTCCTCCCTTCCTCTCTGAATAAAAATCTATTAAAAACAAAAAGAAGAAAGAAAGAAAGAAAGAAATATCAATTACTCGATAGCCAGTTTGGCTCAGTGGATAGAGTGTCAGCCTGCAGACTGAAAGGTCCTGGGTTCGATTCCTGGTCAAGGGCATGTACCTTGATTGCAGGCTCCTCCCAGCCCAAGCTCTGGTCAGGGCATGTGCAGGAGGCAACTAATTGACATGTTTCTCTCACACTGATATTTCTCTCTGCCTTTCCCTCTCTTTCGCGCTCTTTATTTTAAAAAATATATATTTTATTGATTTTTTTACATAGAGGAAGGGAAGAGAGATAGAGAGCCAGAAATATCAATGAGAGAGAAACATCAATCAGCTGCCTCCTGCACATCCCCCACAGGGGATGTGCCTGAAACCAAGTTACATGCCCTTGACTGGAATCGAACCTGGGACCTTTCAGTCCGCAGGCCGACGCTCTATCAACTGAGCCAAACCAGTTTTGGCTCTTCCACACTCTTTAAAAATCAATGGAAAAATATCCTCAGGTGAGGATTAAGAAGAAAAAAAAGAAACATCCATGATGACAGAGAACCATTAGTGGGTCATGGATCCATGCTTAACCACTAAGCCACACCAGCTGGGCTCACCCATTAACTTTTAACTGCCTGCCCCGGAAGTCCTCGAATTTGTAATCCCCAATCTACTAGATGGCCATTTTTCTCAATGGAGCCTTGGAAGGAGCACTTTGCCACAGACAATTTATTTTTCACAACTGCAGACTGATGGACATGTGTCCATTTCATGGTTGGTGTCAATGTTACCACCAGGTACAGCGTTTGGAGTTGGGTTCGAGAGGGGCATTCCAGCCCGACCGGATTTCATCCCAGAACTTGGGCAGGCGACCTAAAGAATAGAGCTTGTTGCCAAACAAAGGGAGCTCAGGCAACTTGATCTCTTGTCTCTGTGGCTGCGTCGGACGGTGGTTCTGGCTACGAAACTGATGTGAGCAACTTGTGTTGACGGCACCATCCACACACTGCATTGCATTGACACCCTTGGTGGTTGGCACCACGGTGGTGCCGGGTTTGGAGTAACTGCAGGGAGAGGAGTGGTCTTGGTGATCCAGGTAGGAGTTGGCAGCACGTTCTAGGTAGCTGACTGCGAGCCTTGGCAGGTTCAGTGTTTGGGAAAAGTTGGTGGATCTGTCCAGGTAGTTGATCCCTCTGATGAGTTGGTCCAGGAAGGAGGGGCTGGAGTGGTCTGAGGGACCATCTGTGCAGAGCAGACAGTGGGGGTTGTCGCGGTAATAGGGCTTTCTGGCTATCTTGGTGCGGTTCCTTGGGTAGCTCGCCTCTACGGAGTTGGAGGTGTAGGGCTGGCCCATGCAGATTTTCCTCATTGGGAGCTTAGGGGAGCTGGGCCTGTCGGACTGTTCCGAAGAGTTGGTGCAGCTGCTGAACTCCCAACCCCTTGGGATGCGAGGACGTTTGAGGAGGCCGTTAAGCCTTGTCTCAGGGCTTTGGAAACAGCCTGGAGTCGGGATCCGAAAGGACACATTCTTGGGATGGTTCAAGTGGCTGTGAGTGTTGGGAAGTCTCACCTGGCGCCCAGACATTGGCCTGCTAGGAGGGTAAAGCTTCGTGGCACTGAACTGCTGTGAGCTCACTTTGAAGATTGTTACCTGGGGTCTGGTGAGGAAAGTTAGGTCAGCTTTCCTCAGCGCCCTGCCGCCTCCCTCCTGGATTTCTCTCCAGGTGTTTGTTCCATCAGCCTCCACCGAGCCAACACACCACCCTTATCCTTCTCCCCGCCTTTCTCCTAGGCCCGGGGATTTTTCAAACTGAAAAACAGACACCCCAGTATTCAGAAAGCACAAAGAGAAGGGCAAGAGATGGGTAGGAAGGCAAGATCCTGAAAATGAAGGAGCCAGAAGACCCCCCTAGCAAGAGTGGGGGAGTCTTTCTCTTCTTTTAGCGCTAGCCCGCATTCTGACATTTCTATTTGCTCTTGAAGCCGGCACGGCATCTCTAACGGTGACTTTCCGAGCACCGAGATAGGTTTTCTTACCAGACAATATCAACTCGCTAATCAACAACTACACAATGTACTCTGCTACTAAAAAAAAAAAAAAATGTGTCTTAGAAGCAATGCAGTCCTAGATGCACTATCTCGGAGCCTGGATCTTTGCTAGCGTCTTGCATGGAATTCTTACCACAAATCAAGGGGGGTAGTTGCTATTCTATTCCTAGATGACTGATAAGGAAACTGAGGCTCAGAGAGATTAAGTGACTTGACTTCAGATAATACAGCTTGCTCGGGGTGAGGCCAAGGTCCTATCTTGGGTGTGTCTGATGACCCCTGAAAGACTGCGCTATGTTGTCCAGGTAACTTTGGCCTCTTTCACTGTCTCCTTAGGAAGAAGTCTCACCACACCTGCCTGGATGGGGCCATGAAGGAGCGAACCAGATGCAGAGGGGCACTTGCTACCCCGTAACTAAGAATAGAGCTGCATTTGAACCCCAAATGGTGGGGGGGGGGGGGGGCAAGTGGCGTGACGAGCCTACTAACGAGGTTGGACTTGTGAAATCAGAACCTTCCAGGATCTTTGGCCTTGATCCTCTCTAACAGGAGAGCTCTTGTCATCCGAGGGGGAGTATTGGGACACCTACTCTTCCTGCTTCACTAAGCGCTGACCAGGCCAAAGAGATGCACAGCCCATGTGACCCCCACTCCTGTTCCTGGGCCTGTCTGGGCCCGGCCAATGGTAGTAGCGTCCTCCTGTCCCCGTTCCCATTGTCGTCGAGTTCCCCAGTACGCCCCCGCCACCAGAAGGAAGGCTCTAATTTCTCTCCCCGAGAAATGCCAGCTTGACGCTAAATTTTCCACTTCTGCCTCGCAAGGACGGGGCTGTATCTGAACCCGTCCCACCCAGAAAGCAGCTGCCAGCCCCTCTCCCAGCCCTCAGCCCATCAGCTGCCCTTGTCCTTTGGGTCCGAGTCAAGTGGGATGTCCAGACCTGCCTCTGTCCTCTCTGGTCCAACCCCACCCCCATTTCCTCCTCTGGAAAAATAGGAGGTGACTGAGGGTTGACTCCCACAGGTCCCCACCCTTCCCTGCCTGCCTGCCTGGGCCCCATCTGCCAAAAGGCCCTCCCCCACTCTCACTGTGTCTTTAGGAGGTAGATGACTTGGCCCTCTTCTTGGTGTCTACTGAGGTTCCCCTCACATAGACTGCTGACCATGTCATAGAATCACGGAATCCTAGCGCTGGGAGGGGCCTCCCGGGGCCATCCTGGGCAGGCCCCTGCCTCAAGGCCAGGGCCACTTCAAGCCTCCCAAGGCAGATGGACCCTATTTTTTAAAAAAATATATATTTTATTGATATTTTACAGAGAGGAAGGGAGAGAGATAGAGAGCTAGAAACTTCGATGAGAGAGAAACATCGACCAGCTGCCTCTTGCACAACCCCTGCCGGGGATGTGCCCGCAACCAAGGTACATGCCCTTGACCGGAATCGAACCCGGGACCTTTCAGTCCGCAGACCGACGTTCTACCACTGAGCAAAACCGGTTTCGGCTGGATGGACCCTATTTTTAAAGCGGGGCTGGGATGGACGTTGTCCAGTGACCCTTGCTGTTTTCCTAAGTGTTTAATTGTGCTGAGAGGCAGGAAGTTCTATGCCGGGTCTACTGTAACCCGCACGGGCTGTGGTCAGCGTCAGTGACTTCTCTTTTCTCACCGGGTCAGTAAACATGTCTCCAGAGGCGCTGGAGTGTTACCCCTCTGAAGGGCCCATCCCTGGGCATAACGGCACCTTCTCTCCTCCCTTCTCACCTCTTCCTCACGCCCTCCGCAGCCTGGTGCTGAGTACCTGGTTCTTAGGGGTCGCCCAGGACATGTTCGCTGAAAAAAACAATCAAAATCCCCCTTTTGACTTCTTACTGTATTTGCCAAGGAGAGCCTCCCTCCATCATTTCCTTCCCTAAATATTGAAAATACAGGTTTACTTTTTATTTTTAAAGATTTCCAGTTACTGGAAACTTATAAGACAATAACTCCCATATAGTTTCTATCCAAACCCGCTAATTACTTTTTTCATCGCCTAATTATTAACACTTTTGCCATATTTGTCACTACACCGCCCCCTCCAATTAATAATAATTATTTTTAAGTATATTTTATTGATTTTTTTTTACAGAGAGGAAGGGAGAGGAACAGAGAGCTAGAAAATAGATGAGAGAGAATCATCGATCAGCTGCCTCCCGCACTCCCTCTCCTACCGGGGATGTGCCCGCAACCAATGTACATGCCCCTGACCAGAATCAAACCCGGGACCCTCCACCCCCTCCCCAGTCTGCAGACTAACATTCTATCTACTGAGCCAAACCGTTTTCAGCTAGTTATTATTTTAAGAGTAAGTTGCAGACAATAATACCTTTACCCTTGAATACTTGACACACCCGCTGGGAGAAGAAGAATCTTCCCTTACATGTCCACGCTACGATGACCAAACACAGGACATTCAACGTTGATACAGTTCTAGTATCTAACGTGCAGTCTGTATTCAAACCCCTCCGTCTTGTCCCTCTGATGCTCTTCGTGGCAACTCTTCCTCCAGCATGTCATCCAGGGTCCGATTCGGGACCAGGCACTGCCCTTAGCTCTCAGGCCTCTGGTGCCCTTCAACCCGGAAGTCCCTCTGTGTGTCTTCCTGTGTGTCTTAGGACACTGGAGTTTTCTGAAGAGTCCTGGCGCTTTGGGTTTATCGGGTGTACTCTAGTGAAAAGATTCAAGGTTACAAAGCACTTCCACACAGAAAGCTCTGCCTATGGCCTCCCGGCCCACACTCACTGAGACAGAAGGGCCTTTTAGCATGGGAGGGCGAGGGGGTACCGTCACGGAAACGGGGAGCTGAGAGGAAGGATCGGCGCCCCTACCTTCCCCCCAAGGATGAAGAGGTACATGGGGGACTCAGTGAACCAGGGAAGTGGTGTCAGCTGTTCCTTTGTGGGGCCTCCGCCAGGCCTGGTTCTGCTCCGGGCTGGGGGCTGGGCCTCTGGGCCGTTTCTGTCCTGACGGAACCCAGGCATCGAGATCACTGGCCATTTCTGGCCTGGGCACTAAGAGCCTCTGGAAATAGCTCGGGGACGATTATTTCAGGAGGAATGTGCAGCTCCTCCATCCTCCCAGAACGCAGCCGGGCTGTGTCCCCGAAGGTGAGGAATGTCCCTCGATGGCCTCTCCAACTCCAAGGGATCTCTAGGACTTGGGGGGTCCACAGAGGCCTTCAGAGACAGAGGGCCTGGGAGCCCCGAGGGGGAGGGTTGTTTTGTCCTCAGAGGCCGGGTTCTCAGGACCCCGCCTAGAGTCAGGGCAGCCGTCCCGCTCCAAGCCCAGGGGCACTTGAGGGGGAGGCTACGGGGAAGCAGCCGGCCCCGGCTCTTTCCCAGCCCCCCCCCCCCCCCCAAGAACCCGATGCTGTGCCAGGGAACCTGACATTGTTGGGGCCGGGCCCTTCACATCCACCCTCTCATTTAATTCTCATGGGACTTTGTTTTCCCGGTGAGGCCATTAGGATTGCAAGAGGGTCCCATGGCGTACGTACGTAGCTCAGTTGACTGGGCATTGTCCTGTAGACTGAAAGGTCGTCTGTTTGATTTCCAGCTAGGGCACGTGCCTGGTGGTGGGTCCGATCCTCCGTGAGGTGTGTGCAGGAGGCCGCAGATCGATGTTTTGCTCTCACATGGATGTTTCTCTCCTTTCCCCCTCCTAAAAATCAAAGGGGGAAAAAAAAAAAAGATTCCAGATTTACCCAAGCTCAGCCTGCGGTCAGAATTAGACCCTGGTTTTCTGGGTTCCCCGTGTCTCCCACCGTCCAGCCTAGCACTGCAGGGATGGGTCCTGAGTGGCTGGGGGCCCTCCCCGCACAGTCTCCAGCCACAGTGACCCCCACCTTTGGCTCCTTAGCTCCTCTGCCAAACCACCTGCACATCGCGCGTGGGCCTTTCCCCTTTCCACTCACTCGCTCTCCCCTGACTCCTCTTCCGAAAGTCCTGCCCACGCCCTTGTCCCCTCCTGTGCCCCGCCAAGACCATCAGGAACTCTTTGCCCACCTCAGGCTCAAAGACTTCATGGGCATCTCCCTCCTTGGAGGCGCCAGAACGGCAGGAAGAGCCACCCCTCCCCCAACTTCTCCAAAGACCTTAGGACCCTGGCCCATGGCTGCACATGCTCCTTACAAACTCCCCCACATGCCGCCAGCTGTTCCCCTCTCCCGGGGCCTGATATGGTGGGAGGAGTGTTCACTTGAGCTTTCAGCCAAAATGCTCTTGAAATCGGCACAGATAAGGACTGAACTGGCCCGGTTCAGTGGTTCAGTCCCGGGGACAGCTAGAGCCAAGAGCAATGACATCTTGTCTGTCCCGCCCGCCCGCTGGGAGACGGCAGTGCCCGGCCTGGGGCGACTGCCGCAGAGTGACTCACCTGAGCCCTCACCTGGAGCGGGGCCAGCCTGCCTGCGGGGCTGAAAACCTTCCTGGGTTTGGCTGAGGCCCTCCCCTGGCGGCAGCCTTCCGCCCCTGGAAGCACCATGAATGAGTCACCGCTCCCATCCCCTGACGCCCTCCAGGACAGGGCCCTCCGCTCCCAGCTGCCGAAATAGCAGCTTCCTCCAGCCGGTGGGAGGCACAAGCCGGGGCAGATCTGAGCTCAGGAGCCGTGGGGCAGGTGTGGCTTGGCAGGTGCCCCAGCCAGTCAGAGCTTCCTTCCTGCCAAGCCACCTCAGGGCTTTTGGGGTGCAGCAGCCAGAGCTCTCATCTTTGCGGGGTCTGGGAAATCCCCTCGAAGCAGCGGCGTGGGGTTGAGGATCACCCGTAGGCTCCTGTGCGACCTCGCTGAGAGAAGGCGTAAGCAATGGGAGAGCAAGCCGCCGGCTTGTGCTGTGTGACCTTGGGTAGCTGACCTCCAGACCTCAATCCCCTGTTTGTAAAACGGGGGTAAGGAGCCGAAATGGGTTTGGCTCAGTGGATAGAGCATCGGCCGGTGGACTGAGAGGTCACGGGTTTGATTCCGGTCAAGGGCATGTACCTTGGTTGTGGGCACATCCCCGGTAGCTGGTGGTGTGCAGGAGGCAGCTGGTGGATGTTTCTCTCTCATCGATGTTTCTAGCTCTCTATCCCTCTCTCCCTTCCTCTCTGTAAAAAATCAACAAAATATATATTTTTAAAAATCAATAATATATATTTTAAATAAGTAAATAAAAATAAAATAAAATAAAATGGGGGTAAGGAGGATGTTCAGTGCGCACTGTTCACCTGACTCCCCGCAATGACGGCTAATGTTATGACACCCCCTCCCACGGCGGAGCCACAGGGGTGTGCTGGGGCAGTTCCCCCTGGCTGGCAGCAGCCTGTTGCTAGATATCCTGGGGCTGGGTCAGTGGTCGGCAAACTGGGGCTCGCAAGCCACACGTGGCTCTTGGGCCCCCTTGAGTGTGGCTCTTCCACAAAATACCAGGGCCTGGGTGAGTCTCTTTTGAAGACGTGGCGTGAGAAGAAGTTTAAAAGTTTAAAAAATGTGGCTCTCCAAAGAAATTTCCATCGTTGTCCTGTTGGTATTTGGGCTCTGCTGACTACTGAGTCTGCCGACCACTGGGGTGGGTGAAGTGCTTGTTAAGCCGCCGGCAGCTTGCAATCAGCCGTAGCGGGGATATTGGCAAAGGGGACCCATGAGAGGGCGGGGGGGGGGGGGAGGGGGATTGTTTCATTTTGTTTTCTGTTTGAGACCCAGCTCCCCAGCAGACGGTTGCAGCTGCGTGTGGCTACGGCCAAATGACTTACCCCTTCTGAATGTTCCTTTCCTTATCCATAAAACTGTAATGGGTATGACCAGAGGTTCCGTGGAAAGTCAGCTCCCAGGAGATCATAAATTCCTGACCGAGGAGGTCATGGTGGGCAGTCATGTCCCAGGTCTCTCACTTCCTCAGTGTGAGGCTTATCTCTGCCGTGAGCAGCCCAGCTCCCGGTTTCTGTGCACCCAGGCTAACACACCTTTGCAATGCCCGTTCTCACACCCTTCCTCCCAGAGAGAGCGCGTCATCCGAACCGTCCTGTAATCCAGTCCCCGCCTTGCTTTCTTCCACTTCCAGGTAATCTCCCTGACATTCCAGGTAATCTCCCTGACATTCCAGGTAATCTCCCTGACGTTCCTCCTGGGTCTCAAAGGCTTTAAAGAAGCAGCAAAACGTCCCTTTCCCAGGGCCTTTGAGGTCCTGCTCCCCGGCCTAGGTCCTTGGTTTGGCTCCAATAAACTCTTCCACAAACTCCCTGCAGGTTCCTCACGCTGGCAGTCATAACGGCCTCAGCGGACTGATTGCTTCCTGGGTCCCAGCTGCTGTGGGTGCTGCTGGGTGTTATGTTAGGTGCCAGCTTCCCTGGGCACCGGGATGCCCAGATGTCTGGTGACGCGTAACTTCCGGGGGTCTCTGCAAAGGTGTTTCTGAAAGCGACTAGCATTTATATTGGTTGATGGCGTGAAGCAGACAGCCCTGCCCGGCGTGGGTGGGCACGGTCCAGTCTGTGAAGGGCCTTCCAGAGTTCGGGACCGCGGGACCATTGGTCAGGTCCAGGCTACTGTCTTTGCTGCCTGCTGATCGGTAATCAGGTTGCTGATTATTGAGGGGACGGGGTTAGGTTTCTGAGGGATGGGCAAAAGCAGGCTTACAGTTAATGCAACTAAATAATACAATAAATACTAATGCAAGAATAAACTCTATGTCTTGTGTACTCACAACATAAACTTACTTTTGCCAGCTCTGTGTCCCCAAAATATGTATACACACTTTCACAGCTGATAGCTCAATTTTGAAAATGAAGTGTATTCTAGTAAACACAGCCTTTGGGGGAAAGGGAAGGGGAAGGGGAAGGGGAAGGGGAAGGGGAAGGGAGGGAGAGTGCATGCCGGAACCTTCTTTTTGAGGGTTTTGAAAGTTAGAGAGCGTAGAGGAAATCGTAGGGGAGGATCTTTGTGTGTGTTTTTGGTGTGTTTTTTGTTGTTGTTTTTTAAGGGTGTAATCCTTTTAACCAATCTCCAAAACATATTTAAACATGTTGGTTGTCATGAGTGAATCAAATTCAACATAATTCATTTGATGTGTCTCTAATAGATAAAGATCACTTTTTAATGTAATCACAATTCAGTTATCACATCTGACAAAACTAACAGAAGATCTTTTTAAAATATATATATATTTTTTATTGATTTCAGAGAGAGGAAGAGATAGAAACATCAATGATGAGAATCATTGACCAGCTGCCTCCCTGCACACCCGCTACTGGAAATCGAGCCCACAACCCCGGCATGTGCCCCTGACCCAAATGGAACCCGGGACCCTTCAGGACCAGTCATATGCCAGGGGAGGAAAAGCCACCCTGGAGGCAAGGCCCAGTGCCAATTTTGCCCGTTGCTAGGTATCCGGGGCTTTCTGTCCAGGTGACCTTCGCATCTGGCTGCATATCGCTTGGCCATTGTGCTACGTAGCTATCTGTCTCAGTATCCCCATTCCACTTGCCAAGGAATTTTCCCAGCTTCTTACTAACCTGCTTCAGTTGTAACATCGATAAGGTGTCATGAGAACTTAACTCTTGATCATATCAATTAGCCTCTGGCAAAATTGGTTTCATAATATGTAATTTCTCTTAAAGCCACAGAACTAACTGCATATGGCTCTGAGTCTAGACTCTAGAGACTGAAAGTCTGTGCCCCCCACCCCCCTTTAAAAAAAATCCATATGTTGCCGAAACCGGTTTGGCTCAGTGGATAGAGTGTGGACCGAAAGGTCCCTTGTGGACCGAAAGGTCAGCTTGTGGACCGAAAGGTCCCAGGGTCGATTCCGGTTAAGGGCATGTACCTTGGTTGCGGGCACATTCCCAGTAGGGGGTGTGCAGGAGGCAGCTGATCGATGTTTCTCTCTCATCAATGTTTCTAACTATCCCTCTCTCTTCCTCTCTGTAAAAAAATTAATTATATATATATTTAAAAATCCATGTGTTGAAATCTAACACCCAGTGTGCCGGTGTGGAGGTGGGGCCTTTGGGAGGTGAGTAGGTCTTAGGGCTGCAGCCCTCATGAATGGGATTAGTGCCCTTATAAAAGAGACTCCAGAGAGCTCCATGGCCCCTTCCGCCATGTGAGGACACAGTGGAAAGACAGCCGTCTATGAACCAGGAAGGGAGCTCTCACCAGACACTGAGTCTGCTTGTGCCTTGATCTTGGCCGTCCCAGCCTCCAGAACTGTGAGGAATAAACGTTTGTTAGTTAAGCCGTTCAGTCCATGGCATTTAAAAATATATATATTTTATTGAGTTTTTACAGAGAGGAAGGGAGAGGGATAGAGAGTTAGAAACATCGATGAGAGAGAAACATCTACCAGCTGCCTCTTGCATGCCTCCCTACTGGGGATGTGCCCACAACCAATGTGCATGCCCTTGACTGGAATCGAACCCGGGACCCTTCAGTCCGCAGGCTCTATCCGCTGAGCCAAACCGGTTTCGGCAGTCCATGGCATTTTTGCTATAGCAGTCTGAATATGGGTTAAGAATGCTTCCCACTGGTTCAGTTTTTCTAGAAAACCCTGGCTACCACACTGTACTGAGTGCATTATGTACATTCACCCATTTGTTCCTCATGGCGACCTTACAAGGTGGAGGTTGATAGCGTCCCCATTTTTCAGATAGGAAACTGAAGGGCAGCCCCTCCGGCGTGGCTCAGTGGTTGGTACTTATGATTTCAGAGAGAGGACAGGAGAGGGAGAGAGAGAGACAGAAATGTCAATGATGAGAGAGAATAATTGATCGGCTGCCTCCTGCACGCCCCCGACTGGGGATGGAGCCGCAACCCCAGCATGTGCCCTGACCAGGAATCCAACCAGCACTCTTCTGGTCCACGGGATGACACTCTCACCAACTGAGCCACACCGGCTAGGGTGAGGCCTACAGATTTTCTTATTTTAAAATTTTATTTTATTGTTTAAAGTATTACAAATAGTAGGACATATGTTCCCCCCCTCCCCCCATTTACCTTCCCCTGGCTTCCTCTCCGCACCCCCACCCCCAGGGCACATGCCCTCACCCCACCCCCGGGCCTACAGATTTTCACTGCTCCCCTTCATTCACCACTCCTTGACACCACACCCCCATTCCTGGTCACATGCCTTGCTTGCATTTTTCTCTTTTCCCTAATTCCCATCCTAATCTGTCTGCTCTGCATCCTATTCTCCAATTCTTCTCTTTTTACCTTTTTTAAATTTTTTTATTTTTTACTTTGGGTATCTTCTCTGTATTCCTTCAACAACCATCCATCCATCCATCCATCCATCCATTTATCTACCCATTCATCCATTTCATTTAACACAAACTGAGCACCAGAGCTGTGTCAGGGCAATGGGGCCTGGGTGATGCAGTGCCTAGAATTGGTAGTGAGGGCATCCATTACACTCAGCTAAGCCTCCACCTTTCCTCTCTCTCAAACACACCCAGAAACAAACAAGCCCTACACAAATCTCCTAGGGGAAGAAAAAAACAAAAACAAAAAAATGGGAGTTAGGGGGTATGGATGGAGAGACTGATCAAAAAAGAAAATAAGGGAGAAAGAACTCATGGACGGGCAACAGTGTGGTGAGTGGGATGGGGTGGGGTGGAGGTGGAAGAGGGTACAGGGGGATAAATGGTGATGGAAAGTTAAGAAGAAGAGCTGTAGATTATTTGGATCAATGGATAGAGCGTAGGACTGCAGACTGAAGGGTCCTGGGCTCCATTCGGTTCAAGGTCACATGCCCAGGTTGTGGCCTTGGTCCCCAGGAGAGGGTGTGCAGGAGGCAGCCAATCAACGATTCTTTCTCATCATTGATGTTTCTATCTCTCTCTCCCTCTCCCGTTTTCTCTGAAATCAATAAAAATATACTTTTTTTTAAAGAAAAAAGAAAAACCCTCAAGACAATAATGGCTCTTGGGCGCCTCCTGCTGGTAATATGAAATTTTACATCCTAAGCCAGATCCCAGCGTGTCTCCAGGAAGGGGCTGCTCTGCTCCCCCCTCTGGCACTCCTCCTGCACTGCAACTCCTACTAGCAATTCCAACTTAGGGGTCCTGAGGGTGGTTCTTGTCAGAACCCGTTAATATCCTAGCCTTTGTCAGGCCCAAGCCAAAGGCCAGAGTAAGAAGCAGTGAGAGAGATTGTTATGAATTGAATGTGTCTCTCACATTCACATGTTGAAATTCTAACGTCGGTGTGATTATGGTCACGAGGATGTGACGGGCTTGGTGCCCTCATAAGAGACACGAGAGCTTGCTTCCTTGCTCTCTGCCATATGGGGATGCAATGCGCTGGCCATCTGCAAACCAGGACACCAGGTCTGCCAGTGACCTTGGACTTCCCAGCCTCCAGAACTATGAGAAATAAATGTCTGCTGTTTAAGCCACTAAGTCCATGGTATTTTGCATAGCATCCCAAGCAGATTACGACAGTGACGCTTGTTTTAATAGGCAGGAGGTGTGTGCTCTGGTGCGCGTGTGTGTGAGTGTGTGTGTGATGTGCATGTACATGAGGGAGGCAAGGTGCAACTTCTGAGCATGTGGTTGCATGCCATGCCCTGGGCATGATGGACATGTGCATGTGAGTAATTCTAACCTGCGCATAGTAGGTGTTCTCAGGGAATGTGCGTGGGACAACTCTGAGGAGTCAGCTCCCAGGGTTTCCTAGTGGGATTGAGCCCCAGATGTCCATGAATGCACCCCACCGTGGCTTTTCCCCCTTCACCATCTCATGTCCTCGCTTCCCTACACATACTTCTCAGGATCACCTCCCAAATACTCTGCCTGCTCCTGGGATGAGAAGGAGAGGCCAACATGCTGAGGCTGGCAGAGAGCAAAGATGGCATCACCGCACCTCTGAGTTAACAGATCGGCAGCTGTCCTGCCCCCACCCTCTGGTTAGGTGAGGCAGCCTGAACCATGTACATCTCTTTACGTGGAGTCATCTGTTCCTGTGGCTGAAAGCCTTCCAGGAACAGGAACGCAATAAGGCACAATTCCATGTAAAAAGGGAAGCCCGTGGCTGTGTGAAAATGAGCCGCAGGGGTAGAGCACTGCCGAGCGTGTGTGTGCAGTGGCTGTGTGTGTGTGTGCCATATGCACTGTGTGAGTGCCTGCTGTGTGCAAACCCCCGTGTATCTGGGACACACTCAGAATTGGGTCGTCCTGGCCTGCTCGTATGCATCCCGTGTGACTCCCCTCTCAGTTCTTGGCTTCATCCTTCTTGAACACTTTCCACATCCTCAGCTCATTTGCTCCTCCACTGCCCCCACCTGGTTACCCGGACAGCCTCGGTAGATTCCCCGCTAGTCTCCCCATGGTATTCTTGATCCTCTTTAAACTATTTTCCACTCAGCACTCAGAGTTGAAAACATACTTTGCATCATGCTCTCTCCTTGGAAGCCCTTCAAAGGCCCCTCGTTGCCCTCACCTCCCACGGAAGCTCCGGCCTTAGGTTTGCTCCTCACTGTGGTTGGGCAGGGGGCCGGGGCCCTGACTCCCGCGGGCTGGATTCCCCAGACACCAGCGATTCCCGCTTTCCAGCTGGGATCAGCCAATGGGAGGCACTGGTGGGAGACTGGAGGGTGGCAGGAAGCAAGAAACTAGGGTATTTCTCTCCTTGTACCTTCTCCAAGGTTTCCACTGAACAGGTCCGGGCTGGGGGACCCTGGCTCACCTCCTTCCTCTGACCCTACAGGTGGTTGTGGCTAATCTCTGGGTTCCTCCACCTTCCTTATTGTCTTCTCACCTGGGTAACCAATCCCCTGGCTTTCAAATACTTGAGATTTCTTTTTTTTTTCCCCTGGTTGACCCTGACTGACACAGTCAGCCAGCTGACTCCCAGCCTCTGCAGGGCAGAGCCCAGGGAAGGGCAGAGAACAGAATCCGGACTGTGGTGTACCTCCCCGTGCCTCCTACCCCACCTCCGAACTTGAAGTCCTGTGAGCTGGTGCATTTCCTAGCTGTTTACCTGAGACAAGGCCTCCTGCTGCTTGCATCTGAAAGTTAACCGTGATGTTTGGTGCCAGAGCCCTGCAGCGGCCCCAGTAGCCACTCTCCCTTTCTTCTAGAATCAGAGGTGGTTCCCTGGTGCCCAGGGCATTTCCCGGCTCCCCAGCAGCCAGGGGAGGCCGGAGCAGATTCTTTTCTTTTTTCTTTTTTCCTTTTATGTATACAATATAAATTATTATATATATAAGAATATATATAATAATTATATATATATATATATATATATATATATATATATATATATTTGATTTTTCACAGAGAGGAAGGGGGAGGGACAGAGAGCTATAAACATCGACCAGCTGCCACCTGCACACCCCCTACCGGGGATGTGCCCGCAACCAATGTACATGCCCAAAGGCCAACACTCTATCCACTGAGCCAAACCAGTTTCGGCTGATTTATTTTCTTTTAAAAAAATATTTTTTTATTGCCGAAACCAGTTTGGCTCAGTGGTAGAGTGTCGGTCTGCGGACTGAGGAGTCCCGGGTTCGATTCCGGCCAAGGGCATGTACATTGGTTGCGGGCACATCCCCGGTAGAGGGTGTGCAGGGGGCAGCTGGTCGATGTTTCTCTTTCATTGACGTTTCTGGCTGTCTATCTCTCTACCTTCCTCTCTGTAAAATATATATTGATTGATTTCAAAGAGGAAGGGAGAGAGAGATAGAAACATCCATGATGAGAGAGAATCATTGATCAACTGCCTCCTGCAAGTCCCCCACTGGGGATGGAGCCCACAACCCAGGCATGTGCCCCTGATCAGAATCGAACCTGGGACCCTTCAGTTCGCAGGCCAATGCTCTATCCACTGAGTCAAACCAGCTAGGGCCTGAACTGATTTCTTTTCCTTTCTTTTCTTTCCTCTCTTTATTTCTTTATTTCTTTCCTTCCTTGCTTCCTTCCTTCCTTCCTTTCCTTCTTTCTTCCTCCTTTTAATAAATAAGCTTTATTCACACCATCAAAAAAATTAATAGTGTCAGGCAGATTTTCAGCTTTTCTTCTTGGCTTCTCACTGGGCAGTTATCGGGTAATTGAAATCTAACCCGTGCTTCCTAGAAAGTTTTCGTTCTATGGTGGGTGTCTCTCTCCTCGGGGTGTGGGGCAGGATGATTAAGAACTGCAGGTCTGGCTGAAACCGATTTGGCTCCGTGGATAGAGTGTCGGCCTGTGGACTGAGGGGCTCCGGGTTTGATTCCAGTCAAGGGTATGTACCTCAGTTGCGGGCACATCCCCTAGTAGGGGGTGTGCAAGAGGCAGCTGATCAATGATTCTCTCTCATCGATGTTTCTAACTCTCTATCCCTCTCTCTTCCTCTCTGTAAAAAATAAATAAAATATATTTAAAAAAATAAATTAAAAAAAAAGAACTGCAGGTCTGGGCTTGAGGTGGCTTAAAGCAGGTGGGAAAGATTTGATTTGGGGGCTGGCTGTAAGGCAGACCGGGCTGATTTCTGACCATCGACAGAAGAGGCGAACACACATTCCAGGTCAGGTGCTTAGAGATAAAGCCCGTGCTTGCTCTGTGCCGTTCTGTCTGGAATGTGGGTGCAGTGTAGGCGCCATAGCTGTGCCGTGTGAGTTTCCTCGGGCCACAAGCTGGGCCGTTTCAACAGCAGAAAGGTATTCTCTCGCAGTCTTAGAGGCTGGAAGTCCGAGGTCTGGGTGTCTGCAGGGTTGGTCTCTTCCAAGAGCTGCAGGGGAGGCTGGGCTCCAGGCCCCTCCCCTTGGCTTGTCCATGGCCATCTTCCCTCTAAGTGCCTTTCTCTGGGTCCAAAGTTTCCCTTTTGGTAAGGACCCTAGTCATATGGGGTTAGGGCCCACGCTAGTGACCTCCTCTTAATTAATTACACCTGTGATGACCCTTGGTCCAAATGACTACATTCTGGGGTATTAGAGACAGCCGTGGGCAAACTACTGGCCGGAGGGCCGGATCCGGCCCGTTCGGCTGTTCTATCCGGCCCGCGGAGCCGAAAGAGTGGAGGGTTCTCTTGCTCTCCCCTCCGCTCCTTCACCAGCAGCCCAAGATGAGAGTGCCAGCATGGTCAGGTTGCTTTTGTTCCGGCCCTCCGGTCCAGTTTAAGAACCCATTGTGGCTCTCGAAGTTTGCCCACCCCTGGGTTAACATGGATATTGGAGCTGTGGGCACAGTCCGTAACGCATGGCTTTAGGGGAGGGCACACCCTACCGATGGATTTCACAGAGCAAAGCTGCGACGCCAGCGTATTCTTTGAAGTTAGAGGGAAATACATTTTATTTTGTTTATTTATTTATTTTATAAATATATTCTTATTGATTTCAGAGAGGAAGGGAGAGGGAGGGGGGAAACATCAATGATGAGAGAGAAACGTTGGTTGGCTGCTTCCTGCAGCCCCCCACACACTGGGGATCGAGCCCATAACCCTGGCATGTGCCCCAAACGGGAATCGAACTATGACCTTCTTGTTCAACCACGAACTCCTTGTTCTTAGGTTGACACTCAACCACTGAGCCATGCCAGCTGGGCGAGGAGAATACATTTTTATCTTACTTTATGCACTAGTCTTTGGGGTCTCTGTTACATTCGTGCAAACACGTGTCATCAGTCAAGATCCAGGAGGAGCCGAAACTGGTTTGGCTCAGTGGTAGAGCATCGGCCTGCGGACTGAAAGGTCCCGGGTTCGATTCTGGTCAAGAGCATGTACATTGGTTGTGGGCACATCCCCGGTAGGGGGTGTGCAAGAGGCAGCTGGTCAGTGATTCTCTCTCATGGATGTTTCTAACTCTCTATCCCTCTCTCTTCCTCTCTGTAAAAATCAATAAAATATATTTTTTAAAATAAATATAAAATAAAAATAAATAAAGAGCCCACAGAGAGGCCGGGACCTGCTCAAGGACACCTGGATAAAGGCTGGGCCAGCTTACGGTGTGAGGTTGGGGGGTGGCTATGGGTTACCTTCTGCCGGCCAGGCAGTGACAAATCAGGGAGCTTTAAGCCGGTCCTCACGGTTCTCTGGGTCTTAATGCCCCTCCTTATTTCTCAGACAGAAGAGATGGATTAGATCATTAGAATCTGGGAGTATCTGACCTGTCTCCCACCTTCCCACAGCTTCTCTCACCTCCCCCCGCCCCCACCCCCACTCCCTCTTTCTTCCTCAGCTCAGGGCCTGAGAAATCACACTGAGCTCTAAAGCTGAGCAAACAAACAAGTCCAGGCCCGCAGGGAACAGGTGGTCCGGGAAGGCACAGCTATTTTTATCCTGATTTGAAGGATTTTCACAGCTGCTTCTGTTGTGTCCACACATTTTCCATGGGCCCGGGGTATTGGGGTGCAGACGTCACTGAGGGTGTCATGGGCGGGGGTGCCCTTTGTGAGAGAAAACATGCCCAGCTGGTGCCTGGCGTTCCGCCTTGGGATCCATCTCAGGCAGCTCCGCACACACGGCCCCCCTCCCAGCTCCCTGAGCGCGGAGCCCCCGGAGGAGGGCTCTCTGCTGCTCTGGCGTGTCAGGACCACTGGCAGGAAGCAGCCCGGCCCTTCTGAGAGCCCTGGGTGCTGAGGGGGTGACTCAGGAAAGCCTGCGGAGCCGCTGTGCCTTATTTAGCA
This sequence comes from Vespertilio murinus, assembly GCA_963924515.1. Lineage (NCBI taxonomy): Eukaryota > Metazoa > Chordata > Mammalia > Chiroptera > Vespertilionidae > Vespertilio > Vespertilio murinus. The sequence goes on from OZ004706.1 coordinate 11,898,529, forward strand.
AACGTTTATTGAGCACCATAGGATAGCGCAACAGCCAAGGGTGTGCTGTCTTTTCCACGATGAATGTGGCCTAAGGTCACTGCCTTTGTGCCGCCGGGCACTGTGCTTCACGCTTCACAGAGGTGCCTACTGCTCCATCTCCAAAGCACGCCCTGACCCCAGCCCTATCTGTTTCCATCTCTACTGCCCAAGGCCAAGCCCCGCCCCTCAATCTTGCCCACCCCCTAAATAGCTCCAGCTGGCCCCCTTCTCTCTCACCCACCCACAATCTTTCATGCAGCACCCATGAAGAGATTTTTTGAAAGCATAAATGAGATCCCAGGCCCTTCTCCCGCTTAATAAGCTTCCTTCCCCCATTCCCCCTTCCCCAGGGCTTGCTCCTTATGCTGAAAATGAAGAGCCAACTCCTTGTTACCTGACCAGAAAATAAACCTACAGGATCTGTCCTCCACCCACCTCTCTCTCTCGTGTTCTTATTCTCTCTTTCAGGCAATAGAACTGGATAAATTATAATCCTCAGCACATGTTGTACTCTCATCATTGTTTCAGGCATCATTAGTTCACTCACGGGCCACCTTCATTTAGTGAGTCATGTAGTTACCTATATATCCTATCTAATAAAGAGGGGATATGCTAATTGATCATCACACCCTCACAAAACCGGTGGTGTCCACAGCCAATAAGCAGGGAATATGCTAATTGATTGTCACACCCTCAAAGATGGCGGTGCCCACAGCCACAAGATGGTGGCACCTAGTTCCCTCAGTACCACTGGAGCAGCAGGTGCATGGCACAGCCCACCTTTGTGTGGGTCTGGCATCTCTACGTGCCTGCCTCCAGAGTCCCCCAGTCCCCTCAGCCCCCCAGTAGCCCAGGGCCAGCCTGAGGCACAAGCAAGCCGTGGACAGCGGCTGCCCAGCCACCCAGGGCTGGCCAAGGCTTGTGCTATCAGCAGTGGCAGCAGCAAAGGTGTGATGGGGGTTTCACCTTCCCCTGATCACCAGATTGCCTCCCGCCCCTTAGGGCTCCCAGACTGTGAGAGGGGGTAGGTCAGGCTGAGGGATGTCCCCCTCCAGTGCATGAGTTTTCACGCACTGGGCCTCTAGTCCTATATAATAAAAGGCTAATATGCAAATCAACCGAATGGCAGAACAGCTGGTCGCTATGATGCACACTGACCACCAGAGTGCAGATGCTCAATGCAGGAGCTGCTCCCTGGTAGTCAGTGTGCTCTCACAGGGGGAGTGTGGCTCAGCCAGAAGCCAGGCTCAGGCCTGGTGAGCACAGTGGTGGTGGCAGGAGCCTCACCTGCCTCTGTAGCAGCTCTAATAATGTCCAACTGACAGCTTAGGCTTGCTCCTTGTGAGGAATGGGCCTAAGCCATCAGTCAGACATCCCCTGACCTGGACTAGGAGAGGGTGCTGGCCAGGCTGAAGGAAACCCCACCCCCAAGGGCACAAATTTTGTGCACCGGGCCTCTACTACTAGTATAAAAGCCTAATATTCAAAGTGTCCCCTCAGAAGGTCACCCAGGAGACCGGGAGTTTGATCACTCACTATGATGTGTGCTGACCACCAGGGGGCAGTGTGGAACGAAGGAAGGCCCCAGTTGGCAGCTGGAAGGCCCTGATAGGCCCTGATTGCCAACCAGGCTAGGAACCCTACCTGTGCCCAAATTTTGTGCACCAGGCCTCTAGTTTTAAATAATGTACTTAGAACCTTCAAAATCACATCTAACATAATAACCAGATGCATCTCAAACGCATTATGCTAAGTAAAAGGTACTCAGAAACAGAAGATACAGACTGTATCTTCATTTGTAGTAAAGATTCTAGAAAAGGCAAAACTGTAGTGACAGAAATCAGGCCACTGGATGCTGGGGCCAGGTGTGGGGTTAAGACAGCATGAAACCAGGCAGGAGGAAAATTGGGGGGTATTAAAAGTGTTCTGGAATGGTCAGGTGGCTCAGTTGGTTAGAATGTCAATCTATATGCCAAAAAAGGTTGTAGGTTCAATTTCCTGGTCAAGACATGCATGAGAGGCAATAGACTGATGTTTCTCACATTGATGTTCCTCTCTCTCTCCTTTCCTCTCTCTAAAAATCAATAAATATACCCACAGGTAAGGAATAAAAAAGTTTTGCCCAGCTAGCATGGTTCAGTGATTGAGCATCGACCTATGAATCAGGAGGTTGAGGTTTGATTCCAGGTCAGAGCACATGCCTAGGTTGTGCCCAATAGGGAGCATGCAGGAGGCAGCTGATCAATGATTCTCTCTCATCATTGATGTTTCTGTCTCTCTCCCTCTCCCTTCCTCTCTGAAATGAATACAAATATTTTTTTAAAAACTTCTGCTATCATTAACAAATCAACAAACAAGAAGTGCTGGTGAGGATATGGAGACAAAGGAACCCTCGTGCACTGCTGGTGGGAAGGCAGGCCGTGTAGCCACTGTGGAAGACAGTATGGAGTTTCCTCAAAAAGTTAAAAATGGAATTCCCATTTGACCCAGTCATCCCACTTCTAGGACTATATCCCAGGAAATCAGAAACACCGATCAGAAAGGACATATGCACCCCTATGTTCATAGCAGCACAATTTACCATAGCTAAGATTTGGAAACAGCCTAAGGGCCCATCAGCAGATGAGTGGATTAGAAAACTGTGGTACATCTACACAATGGAATACTACGCTGCTGTAAAAAAGAAGGAACTTTTACCATTTGCAACAGCATGGATGGAGCTAGAGAGCATTATGCTAAGCAACATAAGCCAGTCAGAGAAAGATAAATATTACATGATCTCACTCATATGTGGGATATAATGATCAACATAATTTGATGAAGGAGAATAGATCCAGAGACAAATGGCAGGAGAGGGGAGGAGCGGCTAGAGAGCAACCAAAAGACTTGTGTGCATGCATATTATTAGCATGGCCAATGGACACAGACACTGGCGCGGTGGGGCTTACCCAGTTTGGGAATGGCTAGGGGAGGATGGGTGTCAAGCAGGGAAAAGGGGGACATATGTAAAACTTTAGACAATAAATTAAAAAAAAATCTGTATTATGATTGTGGTGGTAGTTACATAACAGTATTTGTTAAAACTTATTAATTTTTCACTTAAAATGGGAAAATTTTGTTATGTAAATTAACCTTCAATAAACTCAAAATTAAAACTACTCAAGCAAAGCTAGACCTTCTAGCAACATGTAACCTGTCCTCATCCCCACAAGATTTCAGCCAACCACCATCCAGAATCCTATGTCCATCACACTCTGCTTGCTTTTATATATATATATCTTATTGGTTTTTTACAGAGAGGAAGGGAGAGGGACAGAGAGCTAAAAACATCAATGAGAGAGAAACATCGATCAGCTGCCTCCTGCACATACCCCCACTGGGGATGTTCCTGCAATCAAGGTACATGCCCTTTACCGGAATCGGTCCACGTTCTTTCCTGAGAGAGGCTGTTTTGTTCTCCTGTGAACTTTCCTTCCCCCTCCCCTGTTATCAGCAGGCCATTCGATGCCACCTGTATAGCCACACGAGGGAACTCTGAGGCTACACAGGTAGCATTGTGCAGAATTCTGGGTCCTGTCATTGGCTGTCATTCCCCCTTTGGCAGTGGGGGTAGGGCCATGGCCTTGGACCGTGGGAGACCTGGGCTTCCACCACCTGTTCCAGAAATGGGGCCCAGTCCAGTCCCCCACCAACCTTCGGCCCTATATTAGAGTCCCGGCTCTGGGCCTCTTTCTTATCATCGCAAAACACACGATGCTCCGGCTGCTGAGTTCCCTCCTCTTGGTGGCCCTCGGTAAGACCCCAGCCTGTGTTTGTGTTACAATGGGTCAGGAGCCCTTGAGTCTGCCCCCTGCCCTGGATCTCATGAACCCAGCACGTATAGGAGGGGGGTCTTCAGCTTGTACCTAGGGCAGGGGTGGGCAAACTTCTTGACTCGAGGGCCACAGTGGGTTCTTAAACTGGCCGGAACAAAAGCAACCTGACCATGCTGGCACTCTCATCTTGGGCTGCTGGTGAAGGAGCGGAGGGGAGAGCAAGAGAACCCTCCGCTCTTTCACGGGCCGGATAGAACAGCCGAACGGGCCGTAGTTTGCCCACGGCTGACCTAGGGCATGCTTGAGGGGGCTTCCAGCCTGGTACTTGAGCAGGATAATGGAGGGAAAGCCATGGGTGGACCAGTTTAGGAGAAAGACCCAAAGGGCTATGGTGGGAATCCTCAATGGGGGCAGCAAACACTCTAATGGTGAAAAGTGTGGGCTCTGTGGTTAGACTGCTTAGGTTGGAAATACTGCCCCTTTGCTTAACCCTCCAACTCTCCTCTCACAGCCCTCCTGCCCGCTCCATAGTCTATGGTCTAACCTTTTCCTGGTCACTCTGACACCCTGCATTCAGCTCAGGGCCGCCTCCTTTAAGACGCCTTCCTTGACTGACAGTCATGGCTATCACTTCCCAAAGGCTCTTGGGTTCTCGGCACTGTCCTAAGGGCACCAAGCCCTTCAGTGTTGCCTCGGGAAGAGGCCATGTGTTCATCTCTACCCCTGGACCCCTGGGACTCTGCTGTAGTCAGTCCAAATGCTCACAGTTTGTATGCAAGGCTACCTAGGTCCAGAGAGGGGAAGGGGCTTATATGGGGTCACATAGCCAGTTTGTGGCACAGCTGGGACTGGGACCCAGAATTCTTAGCTTCTGGGGACCCTCTAGCTGACGGACACCTCTACTCTCCCTTCTAGCCTCGGGCTGTGGCCGACCTACTTACCACCCTTCCACCCGGGTGGTCAATGGTGAGGACGCGGTCCCCTACAGCTGGCCCTGGCAGGTAAGAGCAATGCCCATGGTGCTGTTTCCTGCCGTAGGCTCTGTACCTTGTGCTCTGACTGCAAGGCATCCAGTCTTAGTCCCATTGCATTGCTTCTGGTATTCGCTTCAGCTTCCGAAGGCCAGAAAACCCTTGGGCAATCTATGTGGAAGCTTTGCCCATTCAACCTGCAACCCTCACCAGGATGTTTGCAAGTTTAACGTGGAATCGGGCGAGGGTAGTGTTTAACCCAGTGGTTGGTGCACTAAGTAGGACGTCAGGCTCTGCATATAGGGAGGGAGATTTCTGGGGGACTCCTTGAATTGTATAAAAGAGCTACAATGTCATCCAGCTGCTGTGGCTCAGTTAGTTGAGGGTCCTCCCATGCACCGAGAGATCACCAGGTCAAGTCACTGGTTCAATTCCCAGTCTGGGCACATTCTACATTCCCAGTTGGGGTGTATGCCTGGTTGCGGGTTTGACCCCTGGTAGGGGATGTGTAGGAGACAACTGATCACATCAGTGATTCTCTCTCCCTCTCCTTTCCTCTATCTCTAAAATTCAATAAACTAGTCTTTAAATATATATATTTAAAGTTCAGTGGCTCAATAGTCACATGTGCCTAGTGGCTACCATATTGGACAGCCAAAATACAGAACATTTCCATCACCACGGAAACTCCTATTGGATAGCATTGGTTTATAGCAGGAGTCAACAATCTTATTCTTTAAGGGACAGGAGAATGAATATTTTAGCCTTTGTTAGCCATATCATTTACATTGCAATGGCTTCCCTTTGCCATTGTAGCATGAAAGCATAGATGATACATAGATGAATGAGTATGATTCTTTCCCAATAATCTTATGTACAAAAATAGACCACAAGCCCAACTGGGTCCAGGAGCTATGACTTGCCAAGCCCTGGTTTAGTAGGAGCTTTTGAAAATCTGAATGTGGGAAATAAGAAGAGAGGCAGAGAACTTGAGGTGGGTTGTGCCTCAAGGGGCCCAAGGAAGGGCCTTACAAGAACCGAGGTTCGGAAGAATGGGGTGCCTGAGAGAACGGAGGACCTGGGCTCTTGAGACAGACAATTAGAGGGCAGAGAATAGGGAGGTCCCCAGGGAGAGCAGAGGGCTGGGCGTTGGAGGGAGGGGCTTTTGGACCGAGCGAGTGGGATTCTAGTGGGAAAGTGACATCATGAGCGAGTGGGATTCTAGTGGGAAAGTGACATCATGAGCAGCTGCATAGGTTGGGCACTGCGTCTTTCTAGAGGGCACCGCTCTTTTCTGCAGGCATGATGCCCTCTGGAGTTGTAGGGTGCACGTACTCAGCCAGGGGTAGTAAGCCTCTGTGTGGGGTCCAGCCCATTCAGGCTTCTCCCTGCTTGGCCCCCAGATCTCCCTGCAGTATGAGAAGAATGGAGCCTTTCACCACACCTGTGGTGGCACCCTCATTGCCCCCGACTGGGTCATGACTGCGGGCCACTGCATCTCGTGAGTCGTCTCACTGGCCCCGTCCCTGCATGTGACCCTGGCAGGCCAGGGTGGTGGGTGGCTGTGGGAGGGACGGAAGGAGGGAGGCCAGTCAGGCCTGGACTGACCTTACCTCCACTGGCAGGAGCTCCATGACCTACCAGGTGGTGTTGGGAGAGTACGACCGGGCTGAGAAGGAGGGCCCCGAGCAGGTGATCCCCATTAACTCTGAGGATCTCTTCGTGCACCCACTCTGGAACCCCAACTGCGTGGCCTGTGGGTAAGTGAACTCTCAGGCCTGGGACCTAGGGGCTCCTCTACTCGTCCCTCCATCACCCAAAGCCAATTCTGGGTCCAGCAAGCTGTGCGCAGGTCCACATGCTGAGGGTCGGAGCCAGAAGAGCCTTTAGGGACCATCGACACCAAACCTCTCTCCCCACGTAAGGGGACAGCAGTGCCCAGGGGGGGGGGGGGACTCCCCCAAGGCCACTTGGCTGGTTGGCTTCAGGGCCAAGGATTCCTCTAGAACCCAGTCTCCCAAATCTAAAAGCTCCTCCATCCAACAGCTATGACCCAGGGCACGTTGGGTTCCCAGCACCATGGGCAAAAGGGGAAGCACTGGACTAAGAATTGGGCTCCAGCACTAAGTCGCTGTGTGGTCTGGGCAAGCCACTGCCCTTCTCGGGCCTCAGTTTTACCACTTGCCAAGGGCGAACTCTGTTCTGCCTGGGTGGTTATGAAGGTCAAGGAGGCAATCACTGGGTGAGGACACAAAGCGGGGCCACAAAACTGTGTGTCTGGATGGGTTAGTATTTTTTGGTGGGAAGGTCAAAGAAGAGTGCAGAACCCCTAAAAGTGCAGGATAATAATGAGGGGCCGTGATGATCAAGACCTTGACCTGTCCTCACAGAGCTCCTGGAGTAAGTGGAGAGAAAAATCAGACCCAGGAGGAGTGAGTTGGGTGACAAGCAGGTGGATGTGGTCCCCAGGCCAGCAGCAGCAGCACCCCCTGCAAACTTGTTAGAAATGTGAATTTTTGAGCCCCACCCAGACCCCCTGCATCAGAAACTCTAGGGTGGGGGGCCAGCAACCTGTGTTTTTACAAGCCTGCCTGGTGATTCTAATGCAGCTGAAGTGCGAGAACCACTGGGGTAAACGCTGAGGACAGGGAGCTGGGAGCTGAAGGGGTCTGCAGGGAAAGGGGGCAGATGTAGTCAGAATGTGAAATACCCGGAGCGCGGGCTGGGAGGCGGGGCTTGGTCTGGGGGGTAACCAGCTTCCATGACTCTTCCCTCCTCCCCAGCAATGACATCGCCCTCATCAAGCTGTCGCGCCCCGCCAAGCTGGGAGACTCAGTCCAGCTCGCCTGCCTCCCTCCTGCCGATGAAATCCTGCCCAACGAGGCACCCTGCTACATCAGCGGCTGGGGCCGACTCCACAGTACGTGCTGGCCCCCACCCAGCCACGGGGACAGTGGGCAGAAAGGCGGGGCCCGGGAACAGAGGTTGAGGTCAATACCTGGACCGGTCCTTGAACTTTTCCCCCTTCCTCCTCCAGCAGCAGCCTTCTCCTCTCTCCTCCCAACATGAACATGCTCGATTGAACATGTTTAGTGAGTGCCAGGTGCCGGGGATACAGGTAGACAAAGCGGACAGGACTCTCTAACGTGGTGGGAAGAGAGTCCCCATCAGAACCTCCACCCCACATTGAGGCTCCCAGCCCTGACTCCCAGACCCCAGCCTAAGCCCTAACACCCCAAGACCCCTCCCTCAGCGCTCTCTACCCCCACAGCTGGTGGGCCACTCCCTGACAAGCTGCAGCAAGCCCTGCTGCCCGTGGTGGACCACGAGCACTGCTCCAAGTGGGACTGGTGGGGCAGCTCCGTGAAGAAGACCATGGTGTGCGCCGGTGGGGACATCCGCTCCGGATGCAACGTGAGTCAGCTCCCCGGGCTACAGCCACTCAGCTGGGCGGCCGGGGCCCTGGGGGACCGCGTCAGCCTGGAAGGTGCGGGAGGAATCTTGCCTGCTGGCCCCAGTGAGCCTCCAGGCCAGCAGGTCCGAGAGGAAGTTAGGTCGTTCAGACACACACTCCCAGCCCGGTGTCATGACCTTTGGATTCTAGTCCTAGCCACACACTGCCTTGACCTGGGCGAGGCCCTGGTCCTCAGGCGTCCCCATCCACACAACAAGAGATATCGACTTCTAAAAGTCATCTTCGACTCTGTTGTCCTGAAGTTATAATTAAACCAAACTATTATTGTATTAGAAGAGAGTATGACAAGAAAAAAAAAGTGACTATGAACAATCACATTAATAGTTAACTGTGGTACCAATAATGGGAATGATAATTTATTAACTACTTCCTTTCTACTAGGCATCGTGCTGAGACCATATATGTATCATCTCATTTAATTCTCACAAAGTCGCATAAGACCGATACTAATCCTCATCACAAAGAGCAAACTGAGGTTCAGACAGGCCAAGTAATACAGGTTTCTCAAAATCCCCACAGTCAGAATCGATTCCTTACAGCTCAGACCTGGCTCAGCACCCCCCCCCCCTGCTCTCTACCATTCCAGGGTGACTCTGGAGGACCCCTCAACTGCCCTGCTGCCGACGGCTCCTGGCAGGTCCATGGTGTGACCAGCTTCGTTTCTGCCTTCGGCTGCAACACCCGCAAGAAGCCCACTGTGTTCACGCGAGTCTCAGCCTTTAACGACTGGATCCAGGAGGTGAGCAGGCAGACGAGCCAGGAGAGCGCCATGTGCTGCTCCTTTGAGAGGTGCCCGGGGGAGGGGGAGAGGGGCGTCAGAGCAGCAGGTCCTGAGGAGGGGCTCAAAGGATCCTAGTGAAGGGGTCCTTGGTGACCTTCCAGAGGGCTGAGGGGTGCTTTCTGCTGCAGTGTGGCCCCAAGCACTTTGATAGCTTCTGGGTGGAGCTTTGAACTGCTGAATGTTCTTATTTCAGCAAGTGTTTATAAAGTGCCTCCTCTGTGCAGGTCTTTCCTTTGTCCAAGCATTGCCTCATGGGGGGACAGGTCTATACTAACAAAAGTCTTGGGGGTGATCAGGCCAGCAGGGGAGAGTAGTTGGGGACAATCAGGCCGGCAGAGGAGCAGTTAGGAGGCAATCAGGCAGGCAGGTGAGCGGTTAGAAGCCAGTGGTCCCGGATTGTGAGAGGGATGTACGACCTGAAGTCGCACATCCCCCGAGGGGTCCCAGATTTGAGAGGGTGCAGACTGGGCTGAGGGACACCCTCCCCAGTGCACGAATTTCATGCACCGGGCCTCTAGTAACTAAATAAACAGTAATGATGAGCTGTGATTCAAGAAGCTCAGGCCCCAGTGACAGTGCAAATATCACCTGGGGTTGAATGGTGAGGGGGATTAATAATGTTTGTAATAGTAATAGCCACCATGTAGAAACTACTTAAGTATGTACCAGGCGCTGTAATAAGCACTTTAGTTGATAGTTTAATGGGAAAAAAAAAAACCCATGAGGTAACTACTATGATTAACCCCATTATACAGATGAAGAAACTGAGGCTCAGAGAGGTCAAGTCACCCTCCCAGGGTCACATAGCTAATGAATGGCATGGCTGGGAGTTTAACCCAGTCCCATCTGGCTTCAGAACCTGGGCTCCTAACTAGACTGCTCTGTGTCTGCCCCGCCCCCTTGTTTTTTTCCAGACCATGGCAAGCCACTAGGACCACGGCCTGGGTGGCAGTCTGGATCCACACTCACTGCAAAGATAAAATAATAAAGATCTTTCAGAAAATTCCAACTCCGGGCTTGCTTCCTTCTTTAACCCACCTCCTCCCCTTCAGCCCTTCCCTAAAACGGTAGGTCTGCTATGTAGAGGCAAGACCATGTCCAACTTTGTCATGTGAAAATGAGGACAAAATGAGACTGGGAGAGAAGAAGGAAGTTGCCACAGGGTGGCCAACATCCCAGCTTGCCTGGGAGTGACAGGGACCCCAGGACACAGGACGGTCGGTGCTGAAACTGGCAGAGTTGGTCACCCCATATAGCCACACGTTATCGTTGAGTTTTCAGTGCAGAAAACAGTAGAACCTGCAGAAAAGCTGACCGTGGAAGCTCCTTGGGAGGCTCGTGCTGGAGCGGGAAGGACCATGCTTTTTCTGCTTCCATGGACAGGCTGGGGAAGGAGTCCTTCGTTCATTCACTCAACAGCATTCATTCCAGGTTCCAGATGAGGGAGGGCTCAGCGGGGGAAGATGACAGGGTTCCCGCCCTGAAATAGCTCCTTGTTTAGACAGAAATAAGCGTATCAGGACCATCCATCAGAACACTCACTAGCACCTCCTTTGTGGAAATCTCAGGGCTGGGAATACAGAGGTGGGTAGGACCATGTCGGGAAAGCTCGTGCTGGGAGGGAGCAGACGCACGCAGATGTGCGCCCAGTGCTGACAATGCGGTCGGAGCCCCGTGAGCTGCTGTTGAGGTCCAAGACTGCTGCCTGCCACGCAGCCAAAAGCAACATTAAAAACAATGAATTCCTTTTCGCATGTCTTTCCTGAATACCATGAAAGGAAATATGGCCTCACTGAGGACATGCATATATCTTTTTTTAAAAGAAGATATATTTTATTGATCTTTTACAGAGAGGAAGGGAGAGGGATAGAGAGTTAGAAACATCAATGAGAGAGAAACATCAAGCTGCCTCCTGCACAGGGGATGTGCCCACAACCAAGGCACATGCCCTTGACCGGAATCGAACCTGTGACACTTGAGTCCGCTGAGCCAAACTGGTTAGGGCTATATATCTTTTTTTTTTAATTTTTTAAATTGATTTCAGAGAGGAAGGGAGAGGGAGGGAGAAATAGAAACATCAATGAGAGAGAATCATTGATCAGCTGCCTCTTGCATGCCCCCTACTAGGGATGGAGCCAGCAACCCAGGCATGTGCCCTGACTGGGAATCGAACCTGGGACTCTTCAGTCTGCAGGCCAACATGCTCTATCCACTGAGCCAAATCAGCTGGAGTCACCCATATATCATTTTTAAAATGAATGTTGTTTCATTACTCCCCCTCCCCTTTAAAAATCACACTTCTAATTTTGAAAGTTGAAAAGGTACAACATAATGTAGGACACATCCAAGTAGCTTCCCTCTTGAATAATCAAATTTTACATTTTGCTTCATGTTTTCTAAAAATAACTACAGTTAATGTGGAACTTCTTTGTACTCTTCCCAGAGGTCACCATCATCACGGGTGTGGGGTCATGAATCCTATTACTGCCTTTCCTTTAGGGCACATAGTAGGATAGCTCTTGCCTGCCCCCCTTGAAGTTCGGTTTGGCCACGTGGCTTGCTCTGGGGGAAGATCTGAGAGACAGGACGATCTGCCAAGCGCTCTTTCCCTTTGCTCTGGACTGCAGTGGGTCCGGAGTGAGGAGCCGTGGAGCAGAGCCTCTGCTGACCCCTGCTGGCCATGTAGCACAGGCAACAAATAAACTATAAGCTACTGTGATTTCCATGTTTGTTACAGAAGCTCCACTCAAATCTCGAACCTATTTTGACTGATAAAATGAGTTTGGTGTTTATTTTTCTACTTGATGCTGTTATATTTTTATTGCATATAAATACCTATAAACAATATATTGTATTGTTGGAGTTTTATCATTTATTTATTTATTTAGATAACATTTATTTGGTAAATCACAGAGGCAGAAAAAGAAATTCCTAGAAAAATGGGCTTAGGAAACAAATTAGAGACGTAAAAAAAGAGCCCTTGGCTGAAACCGGTTTGGCTCAGTGGTAGATCGTCGGTCTGCAGACTGAAAGGTCCCGGGTTCGATTCTGGTCAAGGGCATGTACATTGGTTGCGGGTAAGGGGTGTGCAAGAGGCAGCTGGTCGATGTTTCTCTCTCATCGACGATTCTAGCTCTCTATCTCTCTCCCTTCCTCTCTGTAAAATATCAATAAAATATATTGAAAGAAAGAAAGAAAGAAAGAAAGAAAGAAAGAAAGAAAGAGCCCTTGGGGCTTGGGAGTGAGTCACGAAGCTAATAGGCAGGGACAAGGAGGCAGAGGGAGAGGGGGAAAGGAGTGCTCCGGGAGGGAGAGCACCTGCATTGTGGGAGTTTTTAAAAATACAGGCATGATATATGCATGATGCCTGGCTGGCACAGCTCAGTGGTTGAGTGTGAACCTATGAACCAGGAGGTCATGGTTTGATTTCTGGTCAGGGCACATGCCCGGGGTTGCAGGCTGGATCCCCAGTGTGGGGTGTGCAGAAGGCAGCCGATCAATGATTCTCTCTCATCATTGATATCTCTATCTCTCCCTCTCCCTACTTCTCTGAAACCTATAAAAATATGACCTAACTGGTTTTGCTCAGTGGATAGAGTGTTGACCTGTGGACTCAAGGATCCCAGGTTCGCAGGTTTGATTCCGGTCAAGGGCATGTACCTTGGTTGCGGGCACATTCCCAGTAGGTGGTATGCAGGAGGCAGCTGACTGATGTTTCTCTCTCATAGACGTTTCTACCTCTCTCCATCTCCCTTCCTCTCTCTAAAAAATCAATAAAATGTTTTTAAAATTTATAAAAATATATCTTTAAAACCATACGCATGAAAAAAGACTCATAGATACAGAGAACAGACTGATAGTTGCCAGAGGAGATGAGTGTTGGGGGACTAGGTGAAAAGGGCAAAGGAATTGGGAAGTACACATTGGTAGTTACAAAATACTCAGGGGGCTGTGGAGCACAGCATAGGGAATATAGGCAGTAATATTATCATAATAACTATGTACGGTGCCAAGTGGGTACTACAAATACCAGGGGAACCACTTTGCAAATTACATGATTGTTGAACCACTATGCTGTACCCCTGCAACTAATACCCCCCCAAAAAATATTGACTATTAACTAATTACAAATTTAAAAATAAATCAATAATGCAGCCCTAACTGGTTTGGTGCAGTAGCTAGCGCATCAGCATTTGGACTCAGGGGTCCCAGGTTTGATTCCGGTCAAGGGCATGTACCTTGGTTGCCGGCACATCCCCAGTAGCGGGTGTGCAGGAGGCAGCTGGTCGGTGTTTCTCTCTCATCGACGTTTCTACCTCTCTATCCCTCTCCCTTCCTCTCTGTTAAAAAAAAAAAAAATCAATTAAAATATTTTAATAAATAAACAAATAAATAAATAATGCATGCGTAGTTTTGTGTCATATGAATGATTTTGCTTCTTTTTCCCAACATTATGTTTCTGAGGCCTATCCAGGTTGATTTCTATACCTCTAGCTCATTGTGGCTGGTTTTATAGAGTCTCCCATTGCACAACACTGTTTTTTAAAAAAATATATATTTTATTGATTTTCCACAGAGAGGAAGGGAGAGGGATACTGATGCTCTATCCACTGAGCCAAACCGGTTTCGGCAACACTGTTGGTTTTTGGTGTTTTTTTTTGTTTGTTTGTTTTTTTATCATTCTCCCCCTACTGATGGACAGCCCCAGCAGGGCCCATTCTTTGTGGTTACAAATAGTGCCTCAGTGAATGTCCTTGGACATATCTCCAGGTGCACATGTGTGAGTTTCCCTAGGGTATATTCCAGGAAATGGAATTGCTGAGTGGGAGGGTGTGCTCATTGGCAACTTTACCAACAGCCAGATCTCTCTCAAAAGTGATTGTATCAACTATACTTCTCACAACCCCCCCCCCTTTTTCCTTTTCCCATCCACTGCCTCCATACATTACAACCACCCCACATCTTTCTTAAGTCTCTCCCACAAACCCCCGTCCAGCCCTTACACCCACGCCAGCTCCTACAAAAGCCCAAGAAGCTCGGGTCCGGCAGGGCCTGAGTGAGGGCGAGGAAGAAACTGGGTCAGGCACAGCAGAGGCCTCTGCGTCATGGGAGTGTGGGAGAGGATGGGAGAAATTCTCGGACCAGCATATGGGAATAATTTGTGTTGAGTCAGATGGTGCCGGGGGATGAATGTCACTGCCAGGTGTTCTAAGGCACCACAGAGTTGCAAACACTGAAGAGCTGCTTCTTCCTGAAGGGTCAGGGAAGGGCCCTCGAGCAATTTTCCAAAAATGGTTTTAGGATAAAGGGCAGTCAAATGTGTAAAATTCCACCCTGTGGTTGGTCAGTGGGTCCTCAGGGGCCCTCCTCCACCCAGCCTCACGGTGAGCCTGAGAACGGCTCTGACACCTTTCCCATACATGGGCAGCAGAGAAGTTAGGAAATCTTGCCTAAAAGTTTATCAATGATTCAATTTCCTCTTGTTTAATCTCAACGTCTCAATAATTCAAATCCTTTAAAAACCATATAGTCCATGCTTCCCATCAAGATGCATATTCACATCCTCCCACAACCGCATCAAAATTATAACTAAACTGCAGAACCACCATCATTCAGAGCTGCCTGAAATTCCGCCGAACCGAAGCCCCATAACTAAGGCTAAAAGAAGCCACGTGGAGCCTCCCAGTCTCCAATGAGGTGATTGCTGATATAAAGATGATATTTTAGCCCTCATCTGTTTGCTCATTGGGTAGAGCCTCCGCCTGCGGACTGTAAGGGTCCTCTTTTCTATTCCCCCCATCAAGGATACATGCTCGGGTTGCAGGCTCAATTCCCAGTAGGGGGAGAGCAGGAGGCAGCTGATCAACGACTCTCATCATTGTTGTTTCTAGTTCTCTCTCTCTCTCTCTCTCTCTCTCTCTCTCTCTCCCTTTCCCGTCCTCTCTCTCTCAAATCAATATGAATCTGTTTAAAAAACAAAACAAAACAAAACAACCCAGTGGAAACTGGTTTGGCTCAGTGGATAGAACGTCGGTCTGCGGACTGAAAGATCCCAGGTTCGATTCCGGTCAAGGGCATGTACCTTGGCTGCTTGGCTCCGGGCACATCCCCGCTAGGGGGTGTGCAAGAGGCAGCTGGTCGATGTTTCTCTCTCATCGATGTTTCTAGCTCTCTATCTCTCTCCCTTCCTCTCTGTAAAATATCAATAAAAAATATTTTTTGAAAAAAACAGTAAAAAAACTTGAACTACGTAGCCACATGAGCTGGACAGAAGTGCGCAACAATAATGTCTTGATTTATGTGGAACAGTTTACCAATCAGACACTGAGTTTTCCTTTGCCATTCTAGACTCAAACCCACACTAAATTCAGACTCATACCAGCTCAGTATGACTTTAAAATTTCAATTTATAACCATCAGTAATTGGAAATTCTTGGGAAGAGGTACACAGGACTAAGATTGATCCTCCCAGATGCATGGTCGCACCCTGGACAAACTGTCTTTATTTTTTACATTATTATTTTTTTTAATATATGTTATTGATTTCTTACAAAGAGGGAGAGGGATAGAGAGTTAGAAACATCGATCAGCCGCCTCCAGCACAGCCCCCCACTGGGGATGTGCCTGCAACCAAGGTATAAGCCCTTGACCAGAATCAAACTGGGCTCTATCCACTGAGCCAAACCGGTTTTGGCAAGAACAAACTTTTAAAATACGCATGGCATATGCCTCCTTGTGTCTGGGTCTTAGGCGGAGGCAGGGTTACCTAATAGTCTGTGCCCACTTTGTTAGAGAGTGGGCATTTTTGAGCATGCTTTCTCCTAGTCGACTTGGCCATAAATCCCAGCGACAACTAACAAAATAGCCTCACAAGATAGATCCCTGTCAACTCTCCTGATAACGGGATGCAGTTACTTACTCCACCTGGCGCCAGGACCCTATAAATGACATGTTGACTTTATCTAAGAAAATCTACTTGGTTTAAATTGCTTGCTCTGCAAAAACAGGAGGTAGCGAGAGGGTATAAATACGGTCAGACACAACGGCTCCCTAAATTTTAATGTGGTCTGGACTCCAGTGTTCATTTTTACTCGCGTTCTCTCCACAGCAACTTCCCCCCCGCGAAGTGATTCCACCGGGCGCCACCCAGGACCACAGTCCCAACAGCAGCCGCCGGCCTTCCCTTCGCTTTCTTCCCTCGGGTGGGGTGGTGCAGAGACTCCAGGGTGTCACTTCTGGGCGGGGCCCGGACGCCGGCTTCTAGAAGGTCTCACTTCCCTCCTTTCATCCCCTTTTAATTTTGCAGTTGGGCAAACTGCGGCTCAGAAAGACAGAACTTCTGGGAAGTGGAAAAGCAGCCTAGGCTGCACCCAACGGCCCGCACCGTAGGCGGGAAGAGGACTGAGGACGGGGAAGAACAAAGCCCATCACGGGTTAAAACCATGAAGTTGCGGAGGACCCCCGCCCTCGAAGCCTAGAGAGGCCCGGCCCTCCCCATCCCCTCTATAGCCTAGTCCCCTTTCCACTTCCAATTTCCGGCGGGGCGCGACTTCCGGTTCCGGCCACCGGATACAAATCTCGGCGCCGGGGCTGGGGTCTTCCTTTCTCGGGTTCGCTCGTGGGGTGTTTGCTCTCGCCGTGAGCTCCCTCTGGAGCGGCACGTGTACAGGTGAACCCCCACCCCACCCCACCCCACTCCGACTCCCTCCCCCGCGCCGTCCGTCAGCTACGAGCCGGGACGCCCTGCCCGCGGGGTCGCCGGCCGCTCCGCCGGGCGTGACGTGGGGCGTCGCCTCAGCTGAGGAGGAGGAGGAGGAGGAGGAGGTCTCGGGCGGACTCCCCCGCGGCGCGTTTCCGGCCCGGCCTCGGCCTCCGGAGCCGCGCCCATGTTGGTGGGAGGAGTCGGCCTGGGCCGGGGGTTTTTACTCGGCTCAGGGGCCCCTCTCTCCGAGCCCCCGTTTGCCGGTCGGTGACCGGAAAAGTTAACTGTCCCCCTGGGCTGCCGGGAGGGTGGGATGAGGGAAAGCTGCCGCGGAGTGTCTGGCCCTTGAAATTCAAACAGCGGCTGTTGCTGCTGCTGTTAGTAAAGTGCTCCACGCGGCGTCGGGTAGGGAAAGTGTTGGGTAAACGAGTCCCGCAGAGGTGAGTGCGGCAGCGTCAGGCGGTCCCCAAAAGGAAGGGTTTGCCCTGCTCAGTGGTTAGCGCAGGCCCGCCCACCAGCGCGCTGGGGCGCGTGCGGGAGGCACGCAATTGGTGTGTCTCACAGCAGTGTTTTCTCCCTCTCCCGCCTCCCTCCTTTCCATTCTCTAAAAATTAAAGGAAAAAAATGGCCTCGAGTGAGGATTAAAGTAAAATGAACTTACTAACTGATAGGCTTCGCTCTGCACGCCCCCTACTGGGGCAGACCATACGAAACATACGAAACATTTTAAAATGAAAGAAAAAGACACACCCAACAACCCGCATTAGAAAAATAAATAAAACGGGATAGGCTTTATAAGCTGGGTTCCTCTTTCAGAGCCAGCCATGAGAACCGACCTGCTGACCAATGATACTTTCTAGAAGCCAGGGCTGCAAAGGCCTGGGTGTTGGAAATGAGAATTACTAAAAGGGTGTTTTCCTAAGTGGGTTAGGGGATTTTCACTCAGGTTTTTCTCCCTCGAGTTATGAAAGTGATACATAATTTCTAACTCTATCCCTCTTTATAAAAAAATCAATAAAATTTTTTAAAAAAATGAATAAAAATAAAATAAAAATAATAGAGAAAGATTTAAAATTTTCTCAGGTGGGATTATACTGTGCATATTATATTGATCTACATCTTGGTGATGTTGTGGTGACTTATGGACATTTTCACATTTCAACACTAGGCCTACTTCATCTCCCTCCCCCCAATTGATTTGGAGAGGAAGGGAGAAAAAGGTATCAACTTGTTCTGTTTATTATTCATTCATTGGTTGCTTGTATGTGCCCTGGCTGGAGGTTGAACCCAAGACCTTGGTGTATCTGGATGATGCTCTAACCCAGTGGTCGGCAAACTTATTAGCAGAGCCAAATATCAACAGTACAACGATTGAAATTTCTTTTAAGAGCCGAAAACCAACTTCTGCGCATGGGCCACGAAATTTCAATTGCATTGTACGTGCACGCCCGCACATGGTATTTGTTGAAGAGCCACACTCAAGGGGCCAAAGAGCTGCATGTGGCTCGAGAGCCGAAGTTTGCCAACCATTTCTCTAACCAATCAAGCTACCCAACCAGGGCCAGGCTTACTTCATCCTTGACAAGGCTGCCCAGTAATCTTGAATGGCTAGCAGTACTTTGTTATTTTTAGTTTCCAAATTCTGCTTTCCCACAATATTTCATCCACTCTCTTGTATTTCCTTTTCATCCAAAGCCCCCTTGAGTTACAGCAATCTTTTTTAAACACTGGGATTTAAAAAAAAATTTTTTTTTTTTTTAGAGAGACATCAACCTGTTCCACTATTTATGCATTCATTGGTTGCCTCTTGTACGTGCTCTGACCAGGGGTCAAATCTGAAACCCATCGAGGTCGGTTTGGCTCAGTGGTAGAGCGTCGGTCTTCGGACTGAGGGGTCCCGGGTTCGATTCCGGCCAAGGGCATGTGCATGGGCTGCGGGCACATCCCCGGTGGGGGGTGTGCAGGAGGCAGCTGGTCGATGTTTCTCTCTCATCGACGTTTCTGGCTCTCTATCTCTCTCCCTTCCTCTCTGTAAAATATCAATAAAAAAAAAAAAATCTGAAACCCTAGCACATTGGGACAACACTTCAATCAATTGGACCTGATTTTAAATGTCAACACTTCTGTGTGGAGTAGGGAGGAATTAGTTCATACATAAAGGAGAGTTAATGAAAAAACATCTCTGAAAGCTGACTACATGATAGGAGTTACATTCTTTGATTGGGCGTAACCTTATGTGAAAATTTAGTCATTAACTGTCGTTTGAGTTTCTTTCCCCTCTATAAAATAAATTAGCAGCCCAGCTGCTGTGGCTTAGTTGATGAGCTTGGGTTTGATTCCTCAGCAGGGCACAGTGGTGTGTTTCTTCCCCAGTAGGTGGTGTGCAGTGTTTCACTCCTCAATGTTTCTATCTCTTCCTCTAAAATCAATAAAAAGTTAACATAAGGTGTGGTTTTCCTGCAAATAATCACTCTTTTGGACTAGGGCCCTAACCCCAAATGAAGCAAAGCCCTTTTCTGGCATTTTACAGTTATTTGATTGGCCCACTCCATTCTTCCCACTAAATTGGTTTGCTAAAGCTGAAGCTATTAGGCATCCAAAGAGATTCTGGGAAGTTCAAAGTTCAATTTCCCATACAAATTGGTAGTTACATAATAGTCATAGGGATGTAAAGTTCAACATAAGGAATATAGTCCCAAGTCTACATTTTTTCATTTTGGTAAACCACACATTTTCTCAATTGTGTTACTTGATCCAACAAGAGGAAACAATAGAATTTCTAATGGCTTTATGAAGAAAACCTATTGAGCCTGGCAGGTGCAGTTCAGTTGGTTGAGCATTATCCCAAGAGATTGTTGGTTCAATGTCTAGTGAGGGCACATGTCCCATTTGCCACCTTGATCAGCAGTAAGGGGACATGCAGAAGACAGCTGATCAATGTTTATCTCTCTAAAAAGCAATAAGAACATAATTTAAAAACTATTAAACAGAAACAAACTCAGATACAGAGAACAAACTGATGGTTGTCAGAGGGGGTTGGTTAGGAGGATGGGTGCAAAAGGTGAAGGGTTTAAAAAACACAAATTGGTAGTTACAAAATAGTCATGGTGATGTAAAGTTCAACATCTATATAGTTAAAAGCCTAAGCAACTGTTAAGACCAGACAACCAGCTGGTAGCTATGATGCACACTGACCACCAGAGGGCAGACGCTCAACACAGGAGTCCCATTGTATTCATCCCCTGCCCTCCCCCCACATGGTCAGTGTACTGGCACAGTCCCTCCTGGCTGGCCCAGATGGCCAACCAGGCCAAGGGTCCCCACATACACAAATTTGTGTACTGATCTCTAGTAGGGAATATAATCAGTAATACTGTAATAGCCATGTATGGTACCAGGTAGGTATTTGATTTATTGGAATCATTTTGTAAATTACATAATTATCTTTACACTTGAAACTAATATAAAGTAATACTAAATGTCAACTGTAGTTGAAAAGTAAAATTTAAAAATGCATCTTTGCCGAAACCGGTTTGGCTCAGTGGATAGAAAGCCGGCCTGCACCCTGAAAGGTCCCAGGTTCGATTCCGGTCAAGGGCATGTGCCTTGGTTGCCGGTACATCCCCAGTAGGGGATGTGCAAGAGGCAGCTGATGGATGTTTCGCTCTCATTGATGTTTCTAACTCTATCCCCCTCTCTTCTTCTCTGTGAAAAATCAATAAAATATATATTTTTAAAAACCCACAAAACTATGCATCTCTGAAAAGAAAGAAAATTGTTAAAATCAGAAAACTAATGGAATCTGGATCTGGTCCAGACCCAGAGATCAGGGTGGTTTTAATAGCCTTGGTGGTCTGTTTTTCTCTTACAGATATTTGATTGGCTAACTGACTTTTCTTTGTGTACCTAGCAGCCTGAGTCATCCTTTCCCAGAGTTCCAGAATGGAGACTGAAGGAGACCCAAAGACACAAAAAGATAGAGAAGTCCAGAATGATCAAATAATGTCACCTTCAAATGAGATGGTGGCTAAGGAGCCAGAAGATGTCCTAACTGGGACTCCCCAGGCCCAGGTTCCACAAGAGCCTTCTGGGCATCCGCAGAAGAGCCTTGAAAAAGTCGGTGTCAAAAATGTTGAGACCAGGCCAGGAGGGAATCCTGCCAATCCTCTCATCTTCAGGCAGATGTTCAGAAAGTTCCGCTGTGAGGGTCCAGCTAGACCCAGGGTAGTCTTCAGGCATCTGCTAGCGCTTGCCAGGCAGTGGCTGAGGCCAGATGTTCACACAAAGGAGCAGATGATAGAAATGCTGGTGCAGGAGCAATTCCAGGTCGTCATGCGTGAGATGCTCAGAGCTCGGCAGCAGAAGTTTCCGTCCACGATCAGATACCCTGGCTAAGTCTCACTGCTTATTTCTTGCTCCACCTACATATGAGATGTTAAGTTAAAGGTTCTCTTTGTTGTAAATTGTTACTACAGTCATGGGAAATCTAAACCTCAATTTCCTTTGAGTTTGCTTTTGACTAGTTGTAACGAATCGGTCAAAACCCATGTCTGGACCTGTTTTTGTGTGTGGCAGCTGTTTCTTGGGACTGAACTCCAGAGGAGTTTCTCTGCCCTCTTGTTAAGACAATCGGCCTGCTGTTTGTTTTGCTCTGATGAATGTCTTTTTGCACTTTGACATCCTTTAATATATTGTTTTTATGTATCAAAAGAGTAATTAGCTTGCAGAATTCTTGATTCTTGCTGTTGTGGCATGAGTGGGAACTTCTGTAACCTCACTAGTAACTCATTTGGGATGTCCTTGAAATATTAAAGTTTGTTTGGTTCTTAATAAAAATGTTCTGTGGTAATTATCAGTGTAGCTCTTAGTAGTCAGCATTTGAGAAAAAAATTTGTCAGGAATAGAGCTAGAGAGATAAGAACTAGAACACATTTGCTGTGCTGGGAAATAGAGACAGGCCTGGCCTTTGTTTTCAAAGTTAGAATTTAAATCGGACAAAATGGGGTCATAAAGGTAAAAGGCAGAGCTGTTGAATTGCTCTTTCTCCATTTCTATTGCCTTGGTTCTACAGTTTGTCTTCCTTCAGAACTCATTCGAAAGCTGTCTGGCAGTTCTGTTCTGGTCGTCCTGAAATAGTTCATCCTGGCTTTCTGTGTATGGAGACCTGTACTTTGGTTCAGACAGCTGAGGCGGAGCAATAGCTGTGGTTGTGAGAGTAAACAGCAACTGCTTCCCCGGCATGATCCAGCCTGAGGAGCCTTTCTACCTCTGGTCTGGCTCTTGGGTTTATAGATCTGCTCTGGTAACAAATTTGGTACCAATTCCCAACTGATCTTTTGGGTTAGGAATGATTAACTCCATGCTTCTGGTGTTTGTTTAGTACTTGGGCCTTTGGGACTGTTCTAGATGCTAGGATACAAATATAAAATATGGTGAACTCTGCCTCTTACTAACTTGGTTAAGCTTTGCTATTCTTAATTCTAGGAATAAATTTAACTTGGCAAAGGAGTTAGTAATGCTGATAGGGCCCTAGTATCTCTAATACTTCAGTTTGTTCAAAACATTGTGAAGGTATTTCCTTTGGTCTGCAGGAATCAGGAATTCCTGGTGGTAAGGAATTTCCTGGCCTGCACCAGTTTCTTAGCCGTTGCAATGATCTCAAGTTTTGCATGCAGGTAAAGGGGTTTTATGGCAAGGCAGCTGAGGAATTGAGTGAACCTAGCACAGGTTTTTTTCAACCATGGCACTTTGGGTCCAGATAATTATTTGTGGGGATTGTCCTATGCATTATAGGATCTTTAGCAACATCCCTAACCTCTTAACAATTAGATGTTAGTAGCAGCCCCCTGTATGTGACAACCAAAAATGTCTCCAGGTATTTCCAGATATCCCCTTAAGGCAAATTTGCTTCTGGTTGAGAACCACTGATTTAATAGAGTTCATCATGGACGTGCTTCATAAGCAACATGACTGATAAGTGGTGGAACTAGAACTTGAGCCTTGGATTTCTGTCTCCCCAGTCTTGGGCTTTTTTCCATCATGCTTGGAAATGTTAATGAGTGTCTCTTTGAGAATCTTCTATGTGCAAAATTATTTATTTATGAGTATACCTATATATTGAGTGATTGATTTCAGAAAGGGAGAGAGAGAGAAACATCATTGATGACAGAAAATCATTGATTGGCTGCCTCCAGCTTACCCCACACTGGGGATGGAGCCCGAAACCTGGGCATGTCCCCTATTTAGGAATTGAACCGTGACCTGGTTAATAGGTTGATGCTTAATCGCTGAGCAGCACCAGCTGGGGCCAGAATAGTTTTTTTGTATGGCTCATACCTAATTTAATACTTTCTAGTAAAAAAAATGCAAAGTAGTGTGTTTAGATGCAAAGTAGTGTGTTTAGATAGGAGTCAACCTCCAAAGTGTGAGGTTTAGAGTGGTAAGTGACTGAGCCAAGACCCAATCCCCTTTTTATAAAACCAGAATTGGTACAATTCACATACCAGAACTGTCTCCCAGCAACCTCTGTGGTACCAGTTCTTTCCCATGCAAGTGACTTACAGATGAGATTTCTTGCCCCAAACAAACTCAGTAAGAGGAGAAGCTAGAGTTCATCTCCATTTCATCTGGCTTTAGCTCCATACCCTGCCACAAGGTCATGTTGCCTGGATATCTAAGAGTAAACCAATTCTAAAGCACCCTCACAATTTTAGTTCTTTCAGTGACGGGGAAGGAAGAGGACCGTGTGGATGAACCAGAGGGAAGTATTTCTAAAATGTCTTGTGTCTAATTTTCCCTTTGTGACTCCCAATTCTACAAAAGATTAATTTAATCCGGTTATTTAAAAAGGCTCCTGCCAGATGGCTACTGGTGAAAAATCAGTGTTGGGGCCACAAAGTAATATGAGATTGCTAGCAACTGGCTAGCAGTGGTGCCATGGAAAAATGTCTGAGTGAGTGGGTGACAGCCCTGGCTGCCGGAGAGATGGCCAACTCCAGGAGGGGTGGGGGCTGTGAGGGGGCCATAGTGGTGGCAGCTGGAGAATGCAAGTGTAACTGGCCTTCCCAGAGCATCATGTGTGGTCAGTTTCCACAGACCACTCAGTATAATGCACTTGACAATGACTACTCTTTTCCTAAACATTTTCCACCCACTGTCATGCATGTATTGGGCATTTTTCCTTGAACTGGAATGCCCCTCCCCCAATCTGTCAGCCCACTCCTATTCTTTTTTTTAAAAAAATCCTTGTCCAAAGATATTTTCTGTTTTTATGTTTTGTTTTGTTTTTTGTAGAATGGAAGGGAGGGATGGAGGGGGAAGGAGAGAGAACCATCAATTGGTGGCCTCCTGAAAGTATCCCCACCCAGGCCAGGGATTGAACCTGCAAACTACATGCCTTTGACTGGGAATGGAACAAACCTGAGATCTTTTTGTGAGAGGGCCAATGCTCTAACCACTAACAACACTGGCCAGGGCTTCTAAAAATGCATCTGTTTTTATTGATTTGAGAGGGAAACAAATATCAGAAGGATCTGCAACCCCAGTTAGGGATAGAGCCTGTAACCTGTATACCAATATGTACCCTAAAGTGGAATATAACTGACCATCTTTTTTTGGTGCACAGGACAATATCAGGGCTCCCATTCATTATTATGCAGATAGGCGTGGTTACCTTCCTGAAGCTTTTTGATATCTGCCTTGAATTGGCACCTGAAGCCCTCCTGTGAGCTGTTCTCACACATCAGTCCCTGTTCATTCCACATATATATATTGTGTACCCAACGTGCTATGCCCTGTTCTAAATATCACACTAGTACCGCTTCAAGTTTGTGTTCCTAGGCAGATTGTGGGCTCCATGAAGGTGACATCTCTATATTCTTGGCTTCCACCACAAGTCCTGCATGTGGCTGATTCTCAAGGGACAGTTTGGTGTTTGTAGGAGAGACATGGTCGCTCCCTGATTTAAGATGTTTGCTTCTAGTAAACAAATAGCTAGAGTTCATTGGAGACCACTAAGTGTTACATTGGGAAGAGGGCAGGGAGTGAGATTATTTATTCTTGTTTAAGGCCTGGTGATGGCAGTAAAATTAAACCAAAAAAACAAAACAAAAAACTCTTCACTTAGGCTTAACCCAGGTGACTGGCCTCCTTCCCCAGTCTGTACCTGGCCTTGCAATGGGGTGAGGTTGGCAGTCCTGCACTGACTCTACCTGAAAGCTCAAGGGCCCCCTTAGTGCCTAGCAACAGCCTGACTGCCTAGAGTGGTGATTTTGAAGCTGGGTGTGTCTCCTGGGCAGGAAGCCACCTACACCGCCAAAAAGGCCAGGGCCTCCTCTCCACTTCCTCTGCACTCAAACTCTGCCTTGAGTTGGAGCCAATACTTAGTGTTTTGGAACCTTGTCTTAGGGGCACAAATAGGATGATTCTAGCAAAGATGACTCTAGTCAGGGAATGTGATTTCAGACAAGTCACGTCACCTCTCTGAACTTGCATTTCCACACCTGACTTACTCCTAGCTAGGATCACCCTAGCACAGCACTGGAGACAGGAACATTCAGTAAATGCAATTGTATCTGAATCTGCTTGGTTAGTGAAGATTCAGTTAGATTTCTCAGCTGTCCCTTTGATTTTGTTCTTTTCTTCTGAGCCCTTCTCTGCTCCATTTTCCATTGTCTATTTCCTAATTCCTATATATAAAATCTGGTTCTTATCCCACTCCACATTCCCTCTCATTGCTTATCTTATTCACAGGCATTATATCTCATCATTGAAAAAAATGCTACCCTTCTTAGAAAATCACAAGTGTTTCTTTTTTTACACCAATACTGTAGTGACCTTTAATTTTTCAAACTTAAATATAACATGCATCCTGTAAAGTGCACAAGTCTTAATGGTACTAAGTGGGCACACCCCTATAACCACCTTCCAGGTGAAATACAGACTATAATCAGTACCTCAGAAGTCTCTCTTATGCCCTTTCCTAGTCAATCCCCTGAGAGTAACTGCTGATATGATTTGTTTTTGTTTATGTATATATAAATATAATTGATTTTTTACAGAGAGGAAGAGGGATAGTCAGAAACATCAATGAGAGAGAAGCATCGATCAGCTGCCTCTTGGGGGATGTGCCCGCAACCAATGTACATGCCCTTGACCAGAATCGAACCCCAGACCTTCCAGTCCGCAGGCCGACGCTCTATCCAACTGAGCCAAACCAGTTTCGGTTGATATGATTTCTATTGCCTGTTTTTACACCTTGTGGAAAATTACAGTAAATACCCTTTTATGTCTGTCTGCTTGCCTTCAATATTGTAATTGGTGAGATTCATCTACCCCTGCTTTTCCATGCCTGTCTACCTGGACATGCCTGCTCTTTCTGCCAGGAAGCTTTCTGTTCTTCCAGCACGCCCCACCCTGGCCTGGCTAGTCTGTTCAAGTTCTCTAGACTCAGATCAAACCTTGCTCATTTGGGAAACCTACCTGGTTGCTCTGGATTTGAATCCCAGCTCCTCCACCTACCAGCTGAGTGATTTGGCAAATGTTACTAACAACCTTTTCATGCCTCATTTTTGGTTGAAGATAATAGTTTCTATATGCCAGAGTTCTTGTGAATTTCAAGTGAGATAATACTTAGTAAATACTTAGAACAATACCTGGAACACAGGAAGTACTTAATGTTATCGTGAATAATTTTATTATTCTTCTAGATCCTTATACAAACTCTTGTCCTAGCACTTATTTTGATTATTATTTGTCCCACAATGAGACCTTAATTCCTTGATTAGGGATTATGTCTTCATTTATTGTATTTCTTCAACAGATTTATTGAGTATGTACTATATTCTAGCTGGGTGTACAGTGGCAAAAAAAAACCCTTTAAATTTTTTTAAGGAATGAGACAATAAGAAAAATAAAGAGGTAAGATTATTTGAGATAGTGATTAGCACTATGAAAGAAAGCAAGCAATGTGGTGTGATAGTGGGTTAGGGGTGCCACTTACACTGGGTGGGGAAGAGGTCTTGAAGAGCCACTATTTAAGCAAGGACCTTCAGGGTGAAAGGTGCAGAGCAGGAGAGAGAACAAGTGCAAGGCTCTGAGTAAAACAGGCGGTTAGAGAGATGGACGAGAGCCAGGAGAAGCCATTGAAGGGGTTAAGTAGCAGGATATTGGTCACCTTTGCATCTGAGTACCTAGCACATAGTAGGCACTAACTTGAATACTGGTCACAATTGCCAATAACCAGTTGGCCCACAAGAGTGATTCTCAGATAATTTCAAATTAAAGCATCATTGTGCTATGTGCCTCTGGGTTCTTATTAAATCCTACTGGATGGGGATAGAGTTGCTCAGTTACTTCTAGACTTTTCTTTCCCCTATCCCATCTCATCTACCCATCTTTAGTGACCCAGATCATCTCCACCAGAAACGTGTAACAGAGATGAAAGCCTGGCAAGCCTGAACCAGTTGGAAAAAGGCAAGCAGGAAACAGGTTTGGTCAGTTCCTCTCCTTTCTCTGACTCCTAGAAGAGGCAAGGTCCGTGGACAAATGTACTGATGTGGTACAAGAGGAGGAGGAAGGCCCAGCAGCAGGAGGGGCTGCAGAAGAGGCTTGGAATGGGGTCAGAGCCATGGAGTGGGCAGGTTTCAGCTCTACCTTCTTAGGGTGTGGCAGGCTAACCCAGGAGCACATCTGGAGTCCTCGCAGTCGAGTGAAGCTGTTGACAAGGTCTGGGCCATTATAATCCAGTGGAGGGAAAGACCAGCCAGTAAATGGGAAGGGTAGCCTTGATTTAAGTAATAGGATTTTGCACAACAACAAAAAATCAACATTTTATTTTATTTTATTTTTTTAAATTATTTTTTTATTAAGGTATTATCTGTATACATAGCTTATCATTGCCCCCTCCCCCCCATAGATGCCCTCCCTCCCCAGAGTTTTGTGTCCATTGGTTATTCTTATATGCAAGCATACCAGTCCTTTGTTTGATCTCTTATCTCCCCCAGATCTCCCTACCCTCCCCCCCCCCCTGTCATTTGACAGACTGCCTGTTGTTTTACTGTCACTATATCAATCTTTCTGTTCATTCGTTTATAATGATCTTTAATATCCATAAATGAGTGAGGTCATGTAGTGTTTCTCTTTCATTGACTGGCTTATTTCACTCAGCATGATGCTTTCCAATTCCATCCAAGTTATTGCAAATGATGAGAATTCCTTCCTTTTTATGGCAGCATAGTATTCCATGGTGTAGATGTACCATAGTTTTCTGATCCATTCATCTGCTGACGGGCACCTAGGCTGTTTCCAAATCCTAGCTATTGTAAATTGTGCTGCTATGAACATAGGGGTGCATATATCCTTTCTGATTGGTCTTTCTAGTTTCTTGGGGTATATTCCTAGTAGTGGGATTACTGGGTCAAATGGGAGTTCCATTTTCAGTTTTTTGAGGAAGCTCCATACTGTTTTCCACAGTGGTTGCACCAACCTACAATCCCACCAGCAGTGCACGAGGGTTCCTTTTTCTCCACAACCTCGCCAACATTTGTTGTTTGTTGTTTTGTTGATGTTGGCCATTCTGACAGGTGTGAGATGGTACCGCATTGTTGTTTTGATTTGCATCTCAAAAAATCAACATTTTAGTTACAGCAGTAAGATTTTAAAGTTCATTTTTTAAATATATATTTTGATTTTTTTTTACAGAGAGGAAGGGAGAGGGATAGATAGTTAAAAACATGGATCAGCCAAAACCGGTTTGGCTCAGTGGTAGAGTGTCGGTCTGCGGACTGAAGGGTCCCGGGTTCGATTCCAGTCAAGGGCATGTACCTTGGTTGTGAACACATCCCTGGTAGGGGGTGTGCAAGAGGCAGCTGGTCGATGTTTCTCTCTCATCGACATTTCTAGCTCTCTATCTCTCTCCCTTCCTCCCTGTAAAATATCAATAAAATATATTTTTTAAAAAACCACATGGATCAGAGAGAGACATTGATCAGCTGTTTCCTGCACACCCCCTACTGGGGTTTTTCCTGCAACCAAGGTACATAGCATCGACTGGAATCAAACCTGGGACCTTTCAGTCTGCAGGCCGACACTCTGTCCACTGAGCCAAACTGGTTTTGGAAAGATTTTATTTTTGTTTTATTGAGTTACCTTTAACCTTTATTCTTATGAAATACTAGAGGCCCAGAGCATGAAAATTCATGCACTAGAGAGGGGGGCGTCCCTCAGTCTGGCCTTCCCCCTCTCACAGTCTGGGAGACCTCAAGGGTGGGAGTTGATCCAGCGATCAGGGGAAGGCATGCCCCCTTCACATCTCTGCTGCTGCCATTGCCGGCAGCACAAGCCTCGGCTGGCCCTGGTTACTTGAGCCTTGGGAAGCCCTGGGTGACTGGGCAGCCATCATCCAAGGCTTGCCTGCACCTCGGGCCCGCCCTGGGTGGCTAGGGGGGCAGAGAGGACTGGGTGCCGCCATCTTTTGAGGGTGTGTTGGTCAATTAGCATATTCCCTCCTTATTGGCTGTGGATGCCACCATCTTTGTGAGGATGTAATGGTCAGTTAGCATATTCCCTCTTTATTAGATAGGATTATCCATGAGTAAAAGCACATAACACTTATGTACAGTACAGTTAATAATTACAAAGCAAACATACCACAGTTTTTTAATCCACTCTCCTGCTATGGGCACTTAGGCTATTTCCAAATCTTAGCTATTTTTTGTGCTGCTATGAACATAGTCCTTTCTGATTGGTGTTTCTATTCCTAGAAGTGGGAGTTCCATTTTTAACTTTTTTTTTTTCATTTTTAACTTTTTGAGGAAATTCCATACTGTTTTCCATAGTGCTGTACCAGCCTGCATTCCCACTAGCGGTACACAAGAGTTCCTTTCTCTCCACTTGTCGTTCGTTGATTTATTGATGGAGAACACAGTTTTGAGGCTTCTTTCATTCAGCCTGTGTTAAATGCTCACTGTGTTTAAGACACCTAAAGAGTATGGTGAGAGGCACCGAGATGTGTTCAAAACCTCATCTGCCCCTGGGAGCTCAGTCAGGCAGAGACAGCATGGAGATACATGTCAGAGCAGGGCGAAGACCTGAAGAAGTCCCAGGTTAGTGCTGTGGGTGTTTGGAAGAGGCAGAGATCACTTTTGGCAGCTGGAGGCAGAGCAGGCTTTGAGGAAGAGGTGCCATTAAGTTCATTCATGCATTATTTATCAAACGGTTTTGAAAGCCGGCACTATGCCAGGAAATTAGGTCAAAGGATACAAAAATGAATAAGATCCTTGCCAGTTCACAGATTAATGGCTGTGTCAGCACAGATATAAATGATTCTAATATTGTACGCTAGAAATACCCAGTGTAGTAGGAATGACTGTGGCCTGGGCTTTTCAGGGAGGGCTTCAGAGCTGAGAGCTAGGACAGTATTTTAAGGAGAGAGGAATAGGAGTTTGGCAGACAGAGAAGGGAACCACTGACTCTTCAGAGGTGCTGAGATGGGAAAGAACACAGGTCAGTGTTGGCAAAATGTAGAGTTCAGCCCTGACCGGTTTGGCTCAGTGGATAGAGCATCGGCCTGTGGACTAAAGGGTGCTGGGTTCGATTCTGATCAAGGGCATGTACCTTGCTTGCATACATAGCCAGTGGGAGGTGTGCAGGAGGTAGCTGATCGATGTTTCTCTCTCATCGTTTTTTCTAACTTTCTATCCCTCTCTTTACCTCTCTAAATATTCAATAAAAAATATTTTTTTAAAATAGAGTTCATAGTGGGACTTGACAGGATGGATAAGCAGGAAAGGTATTCTAGGCAAAGGGATCAACCTGAGCCAGGGGTTTAGCAGCAAGAGATTATGATACTGAGTGCACAAAAGGAAGTTGTGAGCATAAAATATGTGATGGAAGGTGTTATGTTTAATTTTGTGTCAACTTGACTGGGCCATGAGATGCCCAGATATTTGTTCAAACATTATTCTGGGAGTGAGAATGTTTGGGGATGAGGTTAACATTTAGATTGGTAGACTAAGTACTGCAAACTGCTCCCCCTAATGAGGTAGGATGCATCCAATCAGAACAAAAGGCTGACCAACCCTTGAGTTAGGGAAAATTATTCCTGGCTTTGGAGTCAAGACCCATGGGTCTTTTTGGGTCTTGAGCCTGCTGGCCATTGGACTGCAATTGAGTAATCGGCTCTTCTGGTTCTCAGGCCCTAGGACTTGGACTAGAACTGTTCTCCTGGGTCTCTGACTTGCCAACTCACCCTGCAGATCTTGGGATCTGTCTCCATAGTTGTATGAGTCAATTACTTAATAAGTATAAAATAGAAGATATGGATAGATAGAAAGAAAGATAGATGTAGGTGTAGGTGTTTGCTATTGGTTCTGTTCCTCTGGAGAACCCTGACTAATACAGAAGGGAAAAACAGATAACTTTGGAAAGGCAAATTGGTGCCAGATCAAGAGAATGCCGAATGCCTAGCTGAAGGACTTAGACTTTTACTTGGAAGACATAGGAGAAAACTCTAGGGGTTCCTGAGTCTGAAAGTGACTTAATAAGAGCTGATATTTGGGAAGATGAAAGTTGTGTCCTCAACCAAGGTACATGCCCTTGAATTAAAACAGAGATTCTCAAAATAAACCTCTAGAAATTAGGTATTAATTTTGTGAGTACGGGTTCTATAATGCAGGAAATGTTAGAAGCCCCTGGATGTACAAGGGTATAGGGACCCAAAACAGATATAGGCACCACAGAACCTGGAGCAGGTGGGAACTGGGTGCTGATGGGACTTCCAAGAGCTGAAATTCAGAAATGGGAGTGGGAATACGCACTAGAGGAGATAGAGATTTGGGAATCATCTACATAGAGGGTTGCGGCAAGTACCACACAGGGGCAGACATGGGGAGCAGAGTGACTCATCAAAAGTATTGAAGTTGAGAGAGAAACCTACTCAACCTGGCTCAGGAAGTATAAGGACTTTATTACCTAACTACAGGCCTGGTGCATGGATTCATACATGGGTGGGGTTCCTCAGCCTGGCTTGTGCCCTCTTGCAATCCAGGATCCCTCAGGAGATGGCGGACTGCTGGTTTTGGCCCGATCTCAGGCCCAGCCTGGCCTGCAGGGATCAGGTCAAAAACGACGTTCCACATCTCCCAAGGAATGTAGCAGTGCTGAAGTGGCAGGCAGCCAGGCAGGAGCCTGCACCGCTGCTCATCTTGGCCCCACTGTGCCTGATGCTGCCTGTAGCACTGTCGCTGTATCTGTGGTAGCCATTATCCCAACTTGTGGCTGTGCATTGCTCCTGCTGTGGGAGCACACTGACCACCAGGGGGCAACTCCTGTATTGAGCCATCTGCCCCCTGGTGGTCCATGCGCATCATAGCGACTGGTCGACTGGTTGTTCAGGTCGTTCCAGTTGTAATGGTCATTTAGGCTTTTATATATATAGACTAGAGTCTGTTGCACTATATTCATGCAAGAATAGGCCTTCCTTCCCCTCGCTTCACTCCCAGCCACCCGGGAGCCAGCATGTCCCCACTCCCGTCCCTCCTGGGAGCCCGCGAGTCCTCGCTTCTGACCAGAGCACCACTCCTTTTTTTTAAAAAAATATATTTTATTGATATTTTATAGAGAGGAAGGGAGAGAGAGAGCTAGAAACGTCGATGAGAGAGAAACATCGACCAGCTGCCTCCTGCACACCCCCTACTGGGGATGTGCCCGCAACCAGTGTACATGCCCTTGACCGGAATCGAACCCGGGACCTTTCAGGCCGCAGACCAACGCTCTACCACTGAGCCAAACTGGTTTCGGTGAAAGCACCACTCCTGTAGCTCCCTCTGCTACCTCCCCTCCCAGGCCCTCCATGCCTGCATATGCAAATTAACCCACCATCTTTGTTGGGTTAATTTGCATATTCTGATTGGCTGTGGGCATAGCAGAGGTATGAATTTGCATGTTTGTCTATTAGGTAAGATGTGGCTGAAAGTTGAAACTAACAGAATCCAAGGGCTCAAACAATGCCACTGGGATTTGGTGTCACTATCTCCATCTCTTAGCTCTGTTTTCCCTCTCTGTCTTAGTCTCATCCTCAGGCGGTCTTCCTCTTTGCAGTGGGAAGATGACTGCCAGCAGTGGCTTGGTTACATATTGCCCTTAGTGGATAGAGTCATTCAACTGGATAGTTCTGACCAAAGTCCCAGGATAGACTCTCATTGGCTTTCATTTGGTCATATGCCCATTACTGAAATGCTGCAGTAAGAGCACTCTCTAAATTGCTCTGATTGGGGCTGGCTGGTGTGGCTGAGCAGTTGAGCATTGACTTAGGAACTAAGAGGTCAGGGCACATGCCTGGGTTTCCAGCTCAATCCCCACTGGGTGCAGTAGGCAACCAATGATGATTCTCTCCCATCACTGATGTTTCTGCCTCTCCCTCTCCTTTCTTTTCTCTGAAATCAATAAAAACGTAAACACACACACACACACACAAAATGTTCTGATTGGCCGAAACCGGTTTGGCTCAGTGGATAGAGCATTGGCCTGCGGACTGAAGGGTCCCAGATTTGATTCCAGTCAAGGGCATGTACCTTGGTTGTGGGCATATCCCCAGTGGGGGTGTGCAGGAGGCAGCTGATCGATGTTTCTCTCTCATCGATGTTTCTAACTCTCTATCCCTCTCTCTTCCTTTCTATATATAAAAAAGTATTTTTTAAAAAAATGCTCTGATTGGCCAAGTTTGGGTCACCAGTCTATCCCTACAACTGTAGGTAAAATCATCTCTAGAGCTACATGGAGTGAGAATAGGGGGAGGAGTGCTACCAGAAGAAGGAGGTGTTACCAGAAGGAGGAATGGACACTAGGCTTGTAGCCACAGGGAAAGCAGAGCTGGAGACCAACAGGCTACTACTCCTGCTAATATGAGGCAGCTATAGCCAGTGGGGGTGGTGGGAGGCTGGTGTTTTGATGGCCAGCAGCAAGGGAAGGGGTAGACTGGGGTCAAGTCGTAAAGCTGCTTTTTGGGGCTGTGAAACGTTGGGAGGAGGGGCCTTCTGACAAAAATCTGACAACATAATAGACACAGTGCTGAGTGAATCCTTGTCCTCAGAATAAAGGCAGGAAAAGCCAAGAAGTTGGGTGACATCCCATCAAGATATTGCTGCTGATGGAAAGGGCAGACATTGTCTGGGGACGTTCATGGAATTGGGAGAAGGGAAGAAAGAAAGGTCACTGCCAATTGGCCTTGTTGAGGGAGAAACCACCAGTTTTCTCTCAAGTTTAAGAAACGAAACTGATGTATTTTTATGGTACTAACATTTTTATAATAGCCCAAAACAACTTAGATTCCAACAGGAGATTGGGTGAATAGTATAATGCCCACGCATCAGAATACAGCCTTTACAAATAATGCTTTATTTGACACAAAAAGATTTTTACAATGTAGTTTTGAGAGAGAAAAGCAGATTAAAATCTGTTTTTGTGCAATAGCTGTATGTGTACACACACACATATACATAAATTACTGAGAAGGTATACACCAGAATATTAATAATTGGTATTGTTCAAGGCAGGGCCACAGCTGAAGCTTGTCTTTTGATTTCTCTATAATAAACCTGCTGGGTATTATGATAGAGTAGTGGTCAACTAGAGACAGCCTCCGGGTTTCAAGTCCCAGCCCTGCCACTGCCTGCCTTGGCGACCTTGGTCAAGTCCTTTAACACTTCTGAGCCTCAGCTCATGTATCAATAAATGGGGGTACTAGCTCTTAACTTATAAAATGGTTGAGTGTTAAAGTAGCTAATATTCCACGCCTACAATAATCACTCAAAAATGTATTTATTCTTGTGTAATTACAAAAAGTCCAAACAACAAACTGATGAACAAAAATAGAACCAGAGTCATAGAAGCATTGAACAGACTGTCCAACCAATGAGGGAATGCAGGGAGGGGGTGAGGGAGTAAGAGATCAACCAAAGGACATGTATGTATGCATATGAGCAAAACCAATGGACACAGACAGTAGGAGAGTGAGGGCATGTGCTATGAGGTGGGGGCGGCCAGGGAGAGGTCAATGGGGGTAAAAGGAGACTTATGTAATACTTTGAACAATAATTAAAAAGTTTTAAAGAAGTCCAAAAGAAAATATGACTACTAAATTATATATATTTAAAATAGGTGTCTTTTCTTGGCCAAATAGCTGTGGTAGTCAACAATAAATGAACTATTATTAAAATAGGCTGTTTTCCTCTAACACTGGGACACGTTTGAGAAAAGACAGAAGGTTCCTATTCCCCTGGAGTTTCCACACTAGCCGGGAAGACACATAAACAGGTGCCAGGGTGATCTGGGAGGGCCGAGAGCCAACCACAGGGCTTGGGAAGAGCAGGCTAGGAAACAGTGAATGCAAGGCCTTGCAATGGGGAGGAAGTGTCTGTAAACCAAAAGAAGACGCTGTGGCCGGGGGGAGGGAGGCTGGGGTGTAGGCAGAGATGAGAAGAGCGGCTCAGCTCCCGGGCGGACCCACAGAATACAGGGCCATATCGCCTGCAGTGTGGTCTTCCGCCAGTCACTTTCCTCTGAGTAGTTTCCGTCTTCTCTGCAAACTCAGGGAGATAACACCGTTCTTCACCAGAATGCACGGATCAGAAGAAATGTTAGTGAAAGCACTTTGCAAACGGCCGTTTCCACATCATAAATAAAACCGTCTCAAGACGGATGTGCGCTCAGCCGCAACCGAGAGAGCCGCGTCGGCCGGCGCGTGCGCGACAGGCAGCCCGAGCCCAGACGGAGAGTGAATTCCGGTCCTCGCTCGGCCTCGGCTCGCCTCCCGGCCCCGCCCACTTCCGCGGGTACCCAACCGTGCGTCGCCTGCGTGCTGACGTCAAGCGCGTGCCCCTGTCCGGCCGCCGAGGAGACCCCGCGCAGTGCTGCCAACGCCCCGGCGGAGAGGCTGAGGTGAGTGCGGGGCCCAAGGCTCCCCGCGGGAGCGGCTTCCCCGACTGCCCCGTCCCGGCTGTGCCGCCCCGGCGTCTCCTTGTCCGCGGGGACACCCCGCTTCTGGGCTCCGGGGGAGCCTGGGAGCGCGGGTCGCGGGGTGGGGGTGGGGTTGCCCGGATCGCGCGGCGCCGTGCGGGAGGGCGCGGGTCTGGGTTCTCCCGGGGAGCGGAGCGGAGAGGGTCCCGGCGGGGACGGTGGGAGGTGGGGGGCGCCCGTTCCGCCCAGGGGAGTGCGGCCGGGGTGCGGGGTGCCGGCCCGGGGGCGCGGGCGGTGCCGGGTTGTCACCGGGCAGCGGCGGCGGAAGGAAGGGGTCACACCCATCCCGGCCGCCCGGCTCCCCTCCCCCCGGCTGGCCCCGCGGGCGGGCGGGCGGGCGGGCGGCGGGCCGGGGCGCCGCCGGGGGTCTGGGCCTCGGAGCGGCTCGCGGGCGCCGGGCTGAGCCGCAGTGTCTGTGGCCCCGGCGGCCGGGCTCCAACTTCCTGCTCCGCCGGGCGCCGCCGCGGCCGCGGACATTTTGCGGCGGGCGGGCGGGGGAGGGGAGGGAGCGGCGCGGCCGGCGCGGCCGGGAAGTGGCGGCCCCCGAGGGGGCGGCCTGCTGGGGGTCCCCGGGCTTAGCCTGCCCCCGGCCCCTCTCCGCAGCCTCGCCCCCGGCGCTCGGTCCGGGCGGGGTGGGTCTGCTCCCCGTTTCTCCAGTCTCTCTCTCTCTCTCTCTCTCTCTCTCTCTCTCTCTCTCTCTCTCTCTGCTTCAGGTTGAGTTCCTATTGCCATTTCCGCTTGCTTCTCCAACTCTGTCTCTTCGCCTGTTCGGCCGAGCTTCCCTTTCTGGGACTTACCTAACCATCTCTCGAAACTGTCGTCCTGCCACTTTCCTAATTCCTCTTACTGGGGGGAAATTTTCTTTGTTCGTTTGCTTTTTCCCCCTCCCCTCCCCTTTAAGTCCCAGAGAAATGCAGTGTGGAAGATTACGTCATCGCGATATAAGGGGTGCGAGTTTTAACTCCTGCCAGTCAGGGGTTCGCCCAGTTAAGACCGCATTTTGCAGCCCGCGTTGGAAATCCTGCCTGCTTCTCAGTCCATCCTATTCAGAGATCTTTTCAAATCCCGGTGGTCTCAGATGCACCCCGAAGCCAGGAAGGTTTAAAATCCCAAGATTAGCTTTGTGCCAGGGAATAAAGCCTAAGACAACAGCATGTACAGCCGCTCATGAAGGCCATACCTTTAAAGCTCCCTTTGTACTCAGTGAAGTGACTTTATTTGTAGAAGCATCTTTGGTCCAGAAAGACTTTCCTAGAGTGTTGGACGTCTCCTGTATGACTTCCTGATGCAGAGTGCTTGTGCTTTTTGGGACAAGGGAAAAGAGAATCAGTTCATTTTACCCCTAATCTTTGCTTGCTACACTTTTTATTAGTTTTGTAATTAAGAAGGAGTTTTGGACAGACTTTTTGGATCACAGTATTTGTTCCCCAGAATGTTGGGTGCATCCTTCATGGACTACAAGGTGCATACAGTAGCACAGGAAAAAATGTTAGCATTGTAAAGCAAATGAGATCCAATTGTGTAATGCATTGTAAAAGTAGTTCTTGTTGGAACGAGTACTTTCCTATTGTTTCTCATTTGTATAGGGAGAATAAACTGCTTGTTAGGGAACACATAAAAGAAGTGTAGGTTTAAATCGGCTTTCTGTAGTGTATAGCTGATGTAGATTGGATAGGTGTGGAGCTTGGGTCTGGAACACTTACCTGCTGTCTTGTTTCTTGAATCTTCCATATTTAAGACGTTTAAATGTACGTATATCAACTTGTATCTTTCCTCTTAAAATATAGATAGCAGAATAGTTTGAGTTTACAGTGTTTATACTGAAGCAGTGAGATTGGTAATTAACTGAGTATTAAAAATGAGCTATTTTCTAGTAATTCAGGTCCTAAGAAGTATCACATCCTCTTAAAATGTTTTCACATAATAATGAACAGTTATATACTCAGTTCAAATTATTTTTTCAGGAATCTAAGACAGTTGTTTTAGCTAGGGTATTCTGGGGGCTTAAGTCAAATATCAGTGAGAGTCCTGGCCAGTGTGTTCAGTGTTTAGAGCGTTGGCAAACCAAAGAGTTGGGGGTTTGTTTTCTGGCCAAGGGCACATACCTGGGCTGTTCGTTTGATTCCTGGTCCCTGGGGTGCATGTGGGTAGCAAGCAATGGATGTGTCTCACATTGATATTTCTCTTTCTTTCCCTTGCTCCCCTCCCCCCCCCCTCCACTTCCCCTTCCTTTCTCCCCTTCTACTCTCAAAAAAAAAAAAAAAAAATCAGATTCTTAAAGCCCACTGAGACCAAATCTTGACTGTCTTGTAACTTAAGATTTGTTTTTTATTTGGATAATTTTTCCACTTAAAATTTTATGGCCTATTAGAAAAGCATTTCTAGTTCTTTTTAAAATGGTTACTCTAATAAAATGTATTAATCCAGGAGCTGTCACATTTGGAAAACTTTGAGGTACAATTTACTGTGCCTATCCAGGAGTAGTAGTTATAGGTATTATTGGAAGTAAAGGTCAGATTGTACTTTTAATTTGTAGATGCATTTTACATGCATTTATTTGTTGTTTTAGGGTCTTTTTCAAGAGGATAAGAAACAATGAGCATTTCAGGCTACGGGCCTCTGCATCAGGAGAAGGAGTGCTTAATATTCTGTGAACTTATTTCCCATAAATGGATCTATATAGCCCACCATATCAAAGAGCGTTATTCTAGGCCTTCAATATTCAGTATTCTCTTCCAGATCTATTAGTTTCCCCCATCAGAATATAGGTTCTATGAGGGCAGGGGTTTGACTTCCCTGGTCACTCCTGTATCCCTAGAAATGTTTGTCAGATGAATGAATTTGATGATGTTTGAGGATTAACCTTTTCTTTCTGCGTACTTTAAAAAAATACATTTTTATTAATTTCAGAGAGGAAGGGAGAGGGAGAGAGAGATAGAAACACCAATTTTGAGAATCATGGATTGGCTGCCTCCTCCAGGCCCCATACTGGGGATGGAGTCTGCAACCGCAGCATATGGCCTATGCTTGACCAGAATTGAACCCGGGGCCATTCAGTCTGTTTCATTCCTTTCTCTCTCTCTCTCTCTCTCTCTCTCTCTCTCTCTCTCTCTCAAAATATATTTATTGATTTTTTTTACAGAAAGGAAGGGGGAGGGAGAGAGAATTAGAAATATCAATGAGAGAGAAACATCGATCAGCTGCCTCCTGCACACCCCCCACAGGAGATATGCCCACAACCAAGGTATATGCCCTTGACCCGAATCTAACCTGGGACTCTTGAGTCTGCAGGCTGACGCTCTATCCACTGAGCCAAACTGGTCAGGGCTCTCTCTCTCTCTCTCTCTCTTTTGAAGTTGATTGGAGGTATCCTCTATTTCTTAGCCATTAGCAGCTTATTTTTGCCACTTCTCTACAACAGTATCAAGTTCCTGGTCATGTTATGCTTTGTCCCTTACTAGTTTCTACTTTTAGTTACTTATCTCTTCAGTCCAAAATATTTTTGGTAAAGCAGTTTTCATTACTTGCCATTTCAGCTTTGTCTGCTGCCGTTAAAAGCCCTGGATGTCAAAACTCTTCTTCACTAGTTGCCCCTGGGACATTGGTCTCAAACTACTTATATTTCATGAAGTGAAACCAGGTGTTTTGCCACCAAATGATATTTCATTAAAAAAATTGTCTAGGAAAGGTTTTTTTCTCAAATATTTAGCTATGCTGAAGTCCAGAACAGTTTCTAATTTAGCAAAAACCTATATGTGGTTGAGTCATTCACCAAGCATTGGCCGTCTGTCACCTGAAGAGAACTTTGTTGCTCCCTCTGCTTAAACACTACACTTTAACACTTACCTCCTTTTCTCTGAAAGTAAGCCATTAAGATTTGCCATTTTAATTCTGCTGCTGTGTGTTCTTCAGAAAAACGCTGCCAGTACAGTGATTGCAAGTGTAGAGTCTGAAACCGACTGCCTGGGTTAAAATCCGGGCTCTGCTATTTATTAGTAATGTGCAACCTAAGTGATGGCTTTGTGACTCAGGTCTACCTTCTGTATAGACTAGCAATGGTTCCTGCCTCACAGTGTTAGGAGAATCAAATCAGTTAATCTGTGGCAAGTACTTAAGACAATTCACTGGCACATAGTAAGTGCTTTGTAGGTGTTTGCTCTTGTTGTTATTACAACTTCTCTTTGGCCGCCACTTTAAAGCTGCTATCTGCATAAACATCCATATATTTTTAAAACATATTTTATTGATTTTTTTACAGAGAGGAAGTGAGAGAGATAGTTAGAAACATCGAGGAGCTGCCTCTTGCACCCCCCCCCCCCCATCACTATGGGGATGTGCCCACAACCAAGGTACATGCCCTTGACCGGAATCGAACCTGGGACCCTTCAGTCTGCAGGCCAAAGCTCTATCCACTGAGCCAAACTGGTCAGGGCTGCTTTTTAAAAACATATTTTAAATATATATATTTTTTGATTTCAAAGAGAAAGTGGGGGAGAGAGAGAAACATCAATGATGAGAAGGAATCACTGATCAGCTGCCTCCTGCTTGCCCCCTACTGGGGATTGAGCCTGCACCTTGGGCATGTGTCCTGACTGAGAATTGAACCACCACCTCCTGGTTCATAGGTCAATGCTCAACCACTGAGCCACTCCGGCGGGGCATCCTTTCTTTAAAATAAACCATATCTCCAGCCTAAAGGGAAGATGTTAGTAACAAAAATCTAGTCAGTCTTAGCTGCCATATTAAAAAATTGTTATTTTTTTTAAGGACTAAATTGAATTTTTTTCTAATAACTTTCACCTTTCTCTTAATGTATTTGGTGTAGGAGAAATTCACCAGTGCCATCTCTTTGCAGTGTACACTCTAGAGTAGTGCTTCCTAACTCTTTTGAAAGTGAGGCAGACATAGGAAATGTCACACTAGTGAATGGCTGCGGCTGCTCTTGGCTGACTGGAGTTGCTGAAGACCCCAGAGAGCTGGAGGGGCAATGTCTCAGTCCCTGTGTCCGTTCTCTGTGTCCCAAGTGGCAATATGAAACCACCGCCATCCTTTTCAGCTAAATAGATTATCACTGTTTGCTACTCCTTGTGGAAACAAGAGATTGAGGACAGATCAAATGAACCAATGGAACAGGGAGAGATGAAGGAATAAAAGAATACTGTGTTAAGGAGTGTAAGAGGAGGATACACTTTGTGGAAGAAAGCGTAAGCAAGATTTCAGATACTATTTGCTTTGTTGGTTGGCAGTTTAAGAATATTTGTAACATTTTGGCTTACTTTTAAATCTGTTTAAAAGTAGATGAAGAGGCCGAGGTCGGTTTGGCTCAGTGGTAGAGCATCGGTCTGGGGACTGTAAGGTCCCGGGTTCGATTCCGGCCAAGGGCATGTACATTGGTTGCGGGCACATCCCCGGTAGGGGGTGTGCAAGAGGCGGCTGGTCGATGTTTCTCTCTCATCGACGTTTCTGGCTCTCTATCTCTCTTTCTCTCTGTAAAATATCAATAAAAATATATTTTAAAAAAAAGTAGATGAAGAGGAGTCGGGAATAAAGAATAAAGTTTCTTAACAAAGCATCTGTGGTTTCAGGATTTTTCATTATAAACTTTTTTTTTTTTACCAGCTGAGCACTATTTGAGAGGAGGTCAATTTTAGAATCTTCCGAAGAATTTAACTATATATCACACTACTTTCCTAGAAAACCATATTTTTATTGTGGAGTTTGATATTAACATTAAGATTTTAAAATAAATTACTAGATTTTATTTATTTTAAAAATATATCTTTATTGATTTCAGAGAGGAAGGGGGGGGGAGAGAGAGAGAGAGAGAGAGAGAGAGAGAGAGAGAGAGAGAGAGAAGAGAGACATCAATAGTAGAAGGAATCATCGATCAGCAGCTTCCTGCATGCCTGCCACTGGGGATCAAGCCTGCAACCTGGGCATGTGCCCTTCACTGGAATTGAACCTGGGATTCGTTAGTCCGCAGGCTGTTGCTCTATCATTGAGCCAAATTGGCCAGGGCAATAAATTACTAGATTTTAAAATGTAAACTTTTTTTGATAGCAACTTTAAAAATATATATATATTTTATTGATTTTTTACAGAGAGGAAGAGAGAGGGACAGAGAGTCAGAAACATCGATGAGAGAGAATCATGGATCAGCCGCCTCCTCTACCCCCCCCCCCCACACACACACTGGGGATGTGCCCGCAACCAAGGCACATGCCTTTGCCCGGAATCGAACCTGGGACCTTTCAGTCTGCAAGCCCACGCTCTATCCACTGAGCCAAACCGGTCTTGGCAGCAACTTTTTTTATTGGCTACAAAAACATATATAAGCATATATACAAAATTAGGTACACATTTAGATACTTCTTTTGAAAGAATAGTTTAGTATTTTTTTTTTAAATTGATTTTTTACAGAGAGGAAGGGAGAGGGATAGAGAGTTAGAAACATTGATGAGAGACAAACACCAAACAGCCACCTCCTACACACCCTCCACCAGGGATGTGCCCACAACCAAGGCACATGCCCTTGACCGGAATTGAACCCGTGATCCTTTAGTCTGCAACCCTATCCACTGAGCCAGAAGAAATGTTTTAATATCACTATTCATCCTTTATAATAGAAGTGTCAACCAAACTCACAATTGACAATGACAGATTGAAACACATGCATGCGATTGGCATCAGCGAGAGCTTTATAAGTATTGTGCATGCCTGAGTCAAATTAGCCTTTTACCAGTATATATATATATATATATATATATATATATATATATGTATATATAAAATAAACTTGCTTAGTTAGACCTGTTTTCTGATTTAGCTATGCTTTTTCCAGCCCAGTGAAGCACCCCAACTTCTCTTTCAGGTAATTGTTAGCAACACAGCAGTAAATATCAACACGAAGCAGATTATTATTGTAGATCATGGTATGGGAGTGTGGGGGGGGCGATGGAAAGATATGTACACAT
Organism: Vespertilio murinus; assembly: GCA_963924515.1. Classification (NCBI taxonomy): domain Eukaryota; kingdom Metazoa; phylum Chordata; class Mammalia; order Chiroptera; family Vespertilionidae; genus Vespertilio; species Vespertilio murinus. The sequence continues at coordinate 11,941,282 of OZ004706.1, forward strand.
TTAATACCTTAATAAAAAAATAAATTAAAAAAAGTTATTGAAGATCATGCAAGGAGAGCAAAGGGTAAAATATTTAACTGCAGCAGTGTTTGACTATATTCTGTGCAGTGAGAAAACCTGAAGTTGTTTTCAAGGTCTACCATTCATTTCAGTCAGGTCAAGTTTCTAAGCTTTCTAAGTCTCCGTTTTCTGGCTAATGAAAGAAAATAGGATTCCATCGATTCTTCTATCTGTCTACTCCAGGACTTAAGTGAGGATCAAATGAAATGAGACACCGGAAAATGCTTTACAGACATTTGGTTAAAGTGTGAAATGTTTTCCTCTGGCTATAAAGCAAGTCCTGTTCCTGGGCTGAAGAAACTGCAAGGAGGCTAGTTGCTAGGGAGAGGAAGCCAGGTGTTGCTACGTGACGTCATTACCCAGGACCCACAGGCACTGTTTTGTACTGGGCTGGGCTGGGCTGGGGGCCACATTTTGCACCATGGAGTCTCAGCAGTGTTGGCTGTAATTTGGTGGGCTGTCACTCTGGGGTGGTGGCAGGCCGGGTTTTCCACTTGGGGGAAACCGAGTGTTACTTTGTGGGCACCAGGTCCACAGAGCCATTTCTCTAAATGTCAGCTTCTGCATTGAGTGCCCCCTGGTGGTCGTGTGTGTGTCATTGTGACCAGGATGGTTGGACAATTAGCATATTAGCCCTTTATATATAAAATGGTGCAATTACAATTCTAACCTGATAAGATCGCAACAAATTGAATCAAGCAAATACATAATCTGTGCACTACTTGATGTTATGTTCACTTATGTTAGTTTGTACTTAAAACACAAGAGAAAATGGGAATTGGCACAGTAGAGGCCAAATATCTCATTTTGTGCAAAATTTAAAAGGTAACTGTCAGTAAATAATAGAGAGTGCAGAAGAAACTAACTGGAGGGGCACAATTCACATTATGAATTAGAATGTAAAGTTTAAAAAAATGTTTTTATAGATTTTTTATTATTTTTTATTTTATTTTAATTTATTTTTAAAAATATTTTTTATTGATATTTTACAGAGAGGAAGGGAGAGAGATAGAGAGCTAGAAACGCTGATGAGAGAGAAACATCGACCAGCTGCCTCTTGCACACTCCCTACCCGGGAGTGCCCGCAGCCAAGGTACATGCCCTTGACTGGAATCGAACCTGGGACCTTTCAGTCCACAGACCGACGCTCTACCACTGAGCCAAACCGGTTTCGGCGATTTTTTTTTTTTTTTTTTTTTTTTAAAGAGAGAGAAGAAGGGTAGGGGAGAGAGAAATATCTCCTCCATGCCCCCCCATACTGGGGATCTAGCCCAAAATCTGGGTATGTGCCTTGACTGGGAATTGAACCAGCAGATTCTTGGTTCATGGGTTGATGTTCAATTACTGAGCCATACCAGTTGGGCTATCTCAATTTTTTTTTTTAATTGCTATTTGGTAACTAAGCTTTCTTCAGGATCAAGATTAATTCATGACCTACGTGTGACATGTATTGAAGATCCAAGTTTGTTTTCTGCTGACACCAAATTTCTTATTTCTGTTTCTTTAATTTGGGATAAATTGCTATAATTTCTTCTTCTATAAATATACTAGTAAATTTGCCTCTCTGGCACTTAAAATGTGATGGTAAGATGATTTTCTGCGAACATTAAAAAACCCCAAACTGCCCAAAAATCTAAAAAGAAACCTAAGACAAGCAGCTTTTAAAACAGAGCTAATCACCCTTGCCTTTGTGGCCCAGCAGTCCTGTGCACCAAAAGGTTGCCTGTTTGATTCCTGGTCAGGGCTTGGTCCTCAGTACGAGACAGCTGATGGATGTCACTCTCCCTCTCCCCCTTTCCCAGTCTTTAAAAATCAATAAAATATTTAATAAAATGAAAATAGAGCTAATCAATGGCAAAGATTTTTGTGAAGACTTAGGATGTGGAGATAATTCTTTGGCAGTTATGTGATGCTTAAAAATTTGTTATACACTGTTTTAAAGGATTCACATCTGAGTGAGTTGTTTTAAAATTAGAGGCATACCCGAAACCGGTTTGGCTCCGTGGTAGAGCGTCGGTCTGCGGACTGAAAGGTCCCGGGTTCGATTCCAGTCAAGGGCATGTACATTGGTTGTGGGCACATCCCCGGTAGGGGGTATGCAAGAGGCAGCTGGTCGATGTTTTTCTCTCATCGACGTTTCTGGCTCTCTATCTCTCTCCCTTCCTCTCTGTAAAATATCAATAAAATATATTTTAAAAAATTGGAGGCATATTTTAATCATAAAAAGTCTAAGGATAAGATAGCTTACCTTAAGTATTTTACTCTGATACAGTTGTAAATACAATGTGATACACATACTTTAGGAGGGGACTGCTTTTTTTTAGGAGAGTGTTATTTATTTTATTTTTTTCCTGGTTTAAGTTGGTGCATTTCCAAGTTGCTCATGATGATACAGTGTTTGTTCCCTAAAATGATCTGGGAGGCTTCAAACACTTGGTGTTAAACTACTTAGCTAGTTCAGACTGCAGATTTGACTTATGTCTTAGAAATAGGATTTTTCTCCTTTAGAAGGTTATAGAAAATTTTTATTTGTTTAAAAAAATATATTTTATTGAGTTTTTACAGAGAGGAAAAGAGAGGGATAGAAAGCTAGAAACATCAATGAGAAACATCGATCAGCTGCCTCTTGCAGCTGGGGACATGCCCAAAACCAAGGTACATGCCCTTGACCGGAATCGAACCTGGGACCTTTCAGTCCCCAGGCCGACGCTCTATCCACTGAGCCAAACCGGTTTTGGCTTATTTGTTCTTTATTCAGATAGTAATATGGGAGAGTTTAGGAGCCAAAAGAACACATTAAAGGGTGTATTCTGAGTCCAAAGAACATGTTTTTGACTTGCTGCATCTCTAATCCATGCTATCTATTTTAAAAAAATATTTTTATTGATTTAAGAGAGGAAGGGAAAGGGAGAGAGAGAAACATTAATGATGAGAGAGAATAGAATTGATTGGTGCCTCCTGCACACCCCACACTGGATATCAAGCCTGCAACCTGGGTATATGTCCTACTGGGAATCAAACCATGACCTCCTGGTTCATAAGTCAGTGCTCAACCACTGAGCCACTCTGGCTGGGCTACTCCATCCTATCTTATTTATGAATTCAGCAATGCTGTGAATGTGTGCTGGGTGGCAGTCGCAGTGTCTGGGTGTTGGGGATGTAGCAGTGAATAAAATAGACCAAAGCAAGTCTGTGTCCCCGTGAAATGTACATACTAGTGTCTGAGCTGGAGATGAGTGGAGAGAATGAAGTGGGGGAAGATGAGGGGGGTCTGGCGGTGGTACAGTGGAATGCTTTAGGGCTTGGTAGAACTTGGGTTGCATGTTATTTTTTTGGTTAATCCTCAACTGAGGATATTTTTCCATTGATTTTTAGAAAGAGTGGAAGAGAGGGAAAGACAGAAACATTGATGTGAGAGAAATACATTGATTGGTTGCCTCCTGCACACGGCCTGGCAGGGCCCCAGGCCAGGGAGGAGCCTGCAGCTGAGGTCCGTGCTTTTGACCAGAATTGAACCCTTTGGTCCAATGGACCGACGCTCAATCCATTGAGCCAAACTGGCCAGGGCTTGATTCAGAATCGTGGTAATCTTGTCATGTTCTTTAAAAAATGGTTTGTGGTTTATAAAACACAGACTGGATGAGAATCTGCATGTAGGTGCTTCTGCATTACAACATATAACAGAAAGTCTGAATGATCCTGGTTAGTTTTGTAGTTGGTTTCTCACTGATAAGATGTGTGTTGCCCAGGTAAGATAATGACTTATTTTTTATTTTTTTTTTTGCTGCGAATGTATGCTTGTATGTAGGATTTCTTATACTGGCTGGCACTTGATTTCATCCTTGATAGACTGAGGACAGAATTTGTCCACTGATTCTGAAAAGGCTGTTTTCTTACAAGAATGCCTTAAGAACATAATAGATTTCTTCTAACTTCTCCATTTATCTGTGGTACAAACTTATTCTCTTATTTCCCAGACCAAGAAACTTCCTTATAATTTCCCACCTTCTTACACAAACCCACTCTCCACCCTCTAACCGGTCAACTAGTTCTTTTCTCTTTCCATGCTCCTATCCCAGCGCAGGTCTTCTGTTTAAGTCCTGTGGATGAAAGGGTTCAGTTCTGGTCAAACGCATGTACCTCCAGTAGTTTCGGAGCTGAGTTCCTTTACTTTATCTGGTGGTCCACCTTGGAATACAGGTATAAAATTGATACTCTTAAAAACATACGCTCACACAAAAAAACTTGTTTATGGTTAAGAACACCCAGGTTAAATGAAAACTCTGTCTAGTTTTCAGTCTTTAATGACTTGGACTCAACTGGTTGTTTTTTTTTTTAATCCTCACCCGAGGATATTTTTCTATTGATTTTTAGAGTGGAAGAGAGAGGGAAAGACAGAGAAATATTGATGTGATTGGTTGCCTCCTGCACGTGCCTGACCAGGGCCCAGACAGGGGAGGAACCTGTAACCAGGTACATGCCCTTGACCAGAATCGAACCTGGGACCTTTTAGTCCACAGGCTGACTTTCTATTCACTGAGCCAAACCAGCTATCGCAATTCATCTGTTTTTTTTGTGTTTGTTTTTCTACTTTGGTGCTGTGGGGTGCTTCTCCTTTTTCCGCGTCTCAAAGGGAAAGGGAGAAGGACAGGTTCCTGAGTGGAGGAGCTGGGGGTTAAGAAATGAAAGAAAGAGCCGAAACCGGTTTACAGAGACCAGCTGCCTCTTGCACACCCCCTACCGGGGATGTGCCCGCAACCAAGGTACATGCCCTTGACCGGAATCGAACCTGGGACCTTTCAGTCCGCAGGCCGACGCTCTATCCACTGAGCCAAACCGGTTTCGGCATCAGCTGACATTAATTTAAAGGTCATCCATGTGCCTTCCCAAGGGCCCCTCTACACTTTGGTGTCCTAATTTCCTTATGACACCAGTCACATTGTATTAGGGCCCATCGATATGACTTTACATTACCTTAAAGACCTTATCTCCAAATACAGTCAGTCATTTTCTGAGGTATTTGGGGTTAGGGCTTCAACATGTCACTTTATTTGGGATCACAATCAGTCTATAATAGGCACAATAGCATATTCTTTATAATAGTTTATAGTATAACTAGAGGCCTGGTGCATGAAATCTGTGCACTTGCATGGGGGGTAGGGGTGGGGTGGAGGTGTCCCTCAGCCCAGCCTGCACCCTCTTGCAGTCTGGGTGACCTTGTGGATGTCCGACTGACAGGCATCCCTAGTGCTGCTGCAGAGGTGGGAGAGGCATCTGCCCCCTGGTTGTCAGTGCATGTCATAGTGACTGGTTGTTCTGCTGTTCGGTCGATTTGTATATTAGTCTTTTATTATATAGGATATTACTTTAAATTATAACCTAGTTTACCAGTCATCTGTTGATGCACATGTAGATAATCTCCTGTCTTGTACCTACAAGCAAGACTGATAAATAACCTTGAGTCTACCTCTTGCATACATGGAGAAAGTTTTTTAAGAAAAATATATATTTTATTGATTTTTTTACAGAGAGGAAGAGAGAGGGAGAGAGAGTTAGAAACATAGATGAGAGAGAATCATCGATCAGCTGCCTCCTGCACACCCCCCACTGGGGATGTGCCCGCAACCAAGGTACATGTCTTTGACCGGAATCGAACCTGGGACCTTTCAGTCCGCAGGCTGATGCTCTATCCACTGAGCCAAACCGGTTTCAGCACATGGAGAGAGTTTTAGAAATGGAATTGCCACAACTATCAACAAGTATGCACGAAGATGTGGAGATAGGGAATGCTAGTGCACTGTTGGTGGGAATGCAGACTCTACAGTCTCTGTGGAAACCAGAATGGAGTTTCCTAAAAAACAAAAACAAACAAACAAACAAAAAAAAAACCACCTAAAAATGGGACTGCTTTTTGACCCATTGAGACCACTTCTGGGTATATATCCTAAGAATCACCAAACAATCAGAAAGGATATATCCACTCCTGTGTTCATAGCGGTGTTATTTACAATAGCTAAGATCTTGAAACAGCACAAGTGCCCATTGGTAGATGAGTGGAGAAGCTGTGGTACACATACTCATGGAATATTACGAGGCTGTAAAAAAGAAGGAACTCTTATCCTTTGCAATAGCATCGATGGTCCTGGAGATTATTATGCTAAGTGAAATAAGCCATTCAGAGAAAGATAAATACGATGTGATCTCACTAATACAGGCAGTCTTCCGGTTACGTTGGACTCCACTTAGGTAGTTTCGTGGTTACATCGCCATCTCTCATATGTGCATTTTGACATATGCACATATGTGCTTTATGTTTTTTTTTCTTTCTTTTTTTTATTAAGGTATTATATGTGTACATAGTTTACCATTGCCCCCCTCCCCCCCTTCATGCTCTCCCTCCCCAGAGTTCTGTGTTTGTTGGTTGTACTTATATGCATGCATACCAGTCCTTCGGTTGTTCTCTTATCTCCCCCCAGCCTCCTTCCCCTCCCCGCTGTCATTTGACAATCTGCTTGTTTTATGGTGCTTTATGTTTTTATTTACCACAAATAAAGGTCAGGAATTATCTTTAATTTTTTTTTTTTTTTTACTATTTCACTTCATTACTGCTGTGTATGTGCTTCATGTGAATGACGTAGGTGCTTATGTAGGTGGGTCCTGACTTATGGTAAAAATCACGTTATGTCCCACCGTAGGAACGGATCTCCGATGTAATCTGAGGACTGCTGGAATGTGGATTCTAATGAACAAAGAATACATGGAACAGAGTGACAGATCTCAAAGGGGAGTGGGTAGGGGGAGACTGGATAAAGGAAGGTGAAGGGATTAGCTGAAGAACTTGTATGCATAGTCCATGGACACAGACAATAGTGTGGGAGCAGGGGCTGGGTGCAGGTGGACAGAGAGGGAAATACGGGGGACATCTGCAGTAGTATCAACAATAAAAATGTTAGATAAAAAAAGATGGAATGGCTAGGGTCAAAGAATGTACATATTAAGTTTTGGTAGGTATTGACCTATACATGGAGGTCTTGTTTCTGATACTTTTTTGAAAGTAAACATTTGCCTTGTGTGTTATGTCCTAATCTAAAACCACATTGTTTTCCTGGGTACATGAATGGCTCTCATTTAGTACTTCGGTGGAGTATAAACACAATCCCCTATACAAGATTGCCTAGATAATCAGATTCTAAATTGACTGCCTTTTGGGTGACTTCACAATGATAAAGAGAGCTTGTAATTGAGTGTTAAGTACTGTACAGAGGAATAACTTAATAATTCTTATAACCTGTGGTGTTAGATTTATTTCTGTTTTACAAATGGAGAAATAGTCTTAAAGAGGTTTTGTAGTGTGCCCAAAGTCACACAAGAAGGGGCATATGAGCTGAGGGCTGCTGGACGACTACTCTACATTGTCTTCCTTGGGCATATTGGAGACTTGATAAATATTTTTTGTATGATTAAGTACTGTTATTTCGTCTTATCTTAAAATAGAGGCAGTTTACAACCCTTTTTATAACATTCCAAATCTTCTGGCTACAAATAAAAAGTTTCTTTTAAACTGTTCTTTGAGATCAGAGTGCCAGGATTTCAAAAAGGATTGATCAAGTTAACAAATAAGCCTGCTTAGTAGAAGCACAGGCTTTTTAAAGTTTTCTCTTAATTGTAGTGTTCAGATGCATCATTTAACAGTAGTAGGCCATATTGGTTTTTGCAAGTCTTAATTTATTTTTTTTTATTATTTTTAACAATATATATTTTATTGATTTTTTTACAGAGAGGAAGGGAGAGGGATAGAGTTAGAAACATTGATCAGCTGACTCCCGCACACTCCCGATTGGGGATGTGCCCGCAACCAAGGTACATGCCCTTGACCGGAACCGAACCTGGGACGCTCCAGTCCTCAGGCCGATGCTCTATCCACTGAGCCAAACCAGTCAGGGCACACGTTTTAATTGAGAATAAAATGCCCTATTAGGTGTTTACTGTGTGCCAAGCGATATGTTAGTTGCTTTATATACATACCTCATTTTTCTTTATAGCAGTTTTTTTGTTGTTAATCTCCACCTGAGGGGATATTTTTCCATTGATGTTTAGAGAAAGTGGAAGGGAGAGGGAGAGATACAGAAAGAGAAAAATATCGATGTGAAAGAGACATATGGATTGGTTGCCTCCCACACGTGCCCTGGGGATTGAGCCTGCAATCCAGCACTGTTTCCTTGATAGTAATCAAACTCAGGACCTTTCAGTCTGTGGGCCAACAACGCTCTATCCACTGAGCAAAACTCTCTAGGGCAGTGATTAGTCAACACTCTGTTGACTAATGAGTTTGCTGACCATTGCTCTAGGGCTATAGCAGTTTTTTTTAGTTGAATGGTATTATGTAGATCAGTGTTTCCCAAACTTCTCTCATGATGAGAATCACCCAAAAATTCTAGTTTAGCACTTCTTAGTTGGGATTCAGGAATCTGTATTTTAAAAACTCCAGGTGATTCTCTCTTATCATTGATGTTTCTCTCTTTCCCTTTCCCTTCCTCTCTGAAATCAATAAACATGTATATTTTTAAAATTTTAATTTTTTTCTTGCCATTAATATATGCTCAATACTGTCTGAGGTGTTTTGGGAGGGAGATAAAGAAGTATAAGCCTCATTTTTCCTCTCTGAGGGCCCATGACCTATTAGTATAAGCACATGCACATGTGAATAAAAACAGCATGAGTACGTAGTCACTTCTGTGATTCATCTATTGAGTGAGTACATATTAGTGTCCAGTATTGAGCGATTTTCTTGGAATACAGCAGAGTCCCTGTCTTTACAGAGGTTTTCTTATTTTTTATCTGTCTCCTTTGCTGCAATATAACAAACAAACGAGATAATTATAGACTATGATCATACTGTAGAGGAAATAAATGGTAATATGATAGAAGTAAGGAAGGAGGGAGGTTGGATATTATTCTGGGTCCTGTGCTTTTCTGAGGAAGTGATTTGAGTTGAAATCTGAAGGATGAGAAGTCAACAGCTTTAAGAATAGGGGAAAGAGCGCTCTTGGCAAGACAGAGCCTTGTATGTTTGAGGACTGTGAAGAGGTCTGTGTAGCCAGAGCATGGGGAGGAGTATGAAATAGGAGGTCAGAGAGTTATGAAGGGCCTTGACATGGGCTTAAAGAATTTATTTGGGCAGTTTTCTTTTGTTAATCATCATCTGAGTATACTTTTTCCATTGATTTCTAGAGACAGTGTAAGGGAAGAAGAGGAGGGAGGGATGGAGAGAGGAGGGAGAGAGGAAAAGAGAGAGGTGGATTGGTTGTCTGCTGCATGTGTCCAGCTAACCTGGACCTGGGATCAAACCTGCAAACCACCTACATGCCCTTGACTGGGAATTGAACCTGCGACCCTGTGGTGCATGGGCTGACAGGCTAACCACTGAGACACACTGGTCAGGGCAGAATTTGGGCAGCTTTTGGAAGCTGGAATAGTTAGGGAAGGAAACTCAGATAAGATGGGATTTTGGGATGGAAAGTTAGGTTAGAAATAGGATGAGTTGTAAGGCCAGACATTCATAGTTTAGAGAGATGATGTGAATAGATTTTGAAATAAGCAACAAACAGTATTGGATAATTTATACAATATCAGACAATTGACAGTGATTAGATCAGAATAAGATAGAAGATGCAAATTCCCCAGGTTGTCTAGACCTTGGAGCTGTGGTAAATTCAGATTTGAGATTTGAGTTAAGCACAGTGCTCTTATTTTTCGTTATTTGGTCTTTTGCATGAAACAGAGGAAGGTTTGAGTGTATCTAATATCTCCTTGCCTGTTCTTTCAAAATTTTATTATTTTAAAATATATTTTTATTCATTTCAGAGAGGAAGGGAGAGAGGTAGAGAGAAACATCAATGATGAGATAGAATCATTGATCGTCTCCTGCATGTCCCCTACTGGGGGAGATAGATCGAGCCCGCAACGCCGGCATGTTCCCTTGGCCAGAATCAAACCCGGGACCCTTTAGTCCACAGGCCGATGCTCGATCCACTGAGCCAAACTGACTAGGCTTCTTGCCTGTTCTTAATTAAGAGAGTAGAATTATATTGCCCTTAATTAAGAGACAAGAATGGGAATATTACCTATAAGGGTGTCAGTATCAGTAATGTTATAAAAAAAGGATGTTGGGGGGAGGATGAGGATGATTCTTGTTTATTGTCTGTATACCCCATTTAGGATTGTTGCCCCAAGAGAGGAGGAACTTTGTTCCAGGCACTGGCCATGTAGAGGGGATTAGCACATAGAGCTTAACGGTATCTTGAATGAATGAATAAATCCACAAATCTTAGCTATTTCAAGGAGAAACCTTGTTATTTCCATTTTCTTCCCATGAATCACTTATTTAAAAAAATTAAATATATTTTTAATTGTGTGTGTGTGTGTGTTTTAGAGAAAGAGGAAGGGAAAGGGAGAAAAACATCTACGTGAAAGCAAAACATTCATCAGCTGCCTCTTGCATGCCCCCTACTGGGGATTGAGCCTGCAAACCATGGAGAACTCTCTCCTAACACAGGATTGTCTGCTTTTTACTAATTGAAAGATATTTTTACAGAATTACAGTTTTAATTTATTTTTTTAAATTGGAATGGATATATTATTGAAAAGTGAGGTAAACTGCTGATCGTATTTAAGCTTCTTTTGGTTCTTTTTTTAGGCAAATAACTTTTAGTAGTATCTGTATTGCTTTAACTTTTTGAATGAGTGCCAAGGTTTGTAAGATTATTTTCTGTTTATTGAGGACTCTGGAAGCAAATTATAAAGTTTAAAAAGGACTGCCCTTGGCTGCCTCCTGCATCCCTACCAGGGATTGAGCCTGTAACCTAGGCATGTGCCCCAGCCTGGAATCGAACTGGCAACCTTTCTGTGCCAACCAACTGAGCTACACAGGCCAGGGCTTGGCATTACTTCAACAGGAAGTTAACATAGGATATGCAAACGTGTCTGGCCTAGTTTTCTCCATGTTGTTGAAGCTGGCATTGTATATATTGCAAAACCAAAGTTTCTTCTCTGGTCACCTGCTTCCTTCCCATCTGATGACATTTTAATACATTATATTATTATTTAAAAAATATGTTGATTTTTATTGATTTCAGAGAAGAAGGGAGAGGGAGAGAGAAATAGAAACATCAATAATTAGAGAGAATCATCGATCGGCTGCCTCCTGCACACCCCCACTGGGGACTCAGCCCGAAACCCCATCATGACCTCCTGGTTCATAGGTTGATGCCCAACCATTGAGCCACATTGGCCAGGCAGTACATGAAATTATTAACACTATATAGTAAATGTTGTGCAGAATAGTTAATTAAATTGGAATTTGATGTTGAAATGACCACTTCTATGATGATAGCTCTATATTTGACTACATTTTTAGTAAGTACAAAGAATACTCTAATTATTTTGGAAATAAAATTTATGTACTCCTTTCTTAGTGGGTTGGGATTGTTGATGTTTTAAACTATATTAACTTAAAAGTACCCTTAATCATTCAAAATTAATAGCTAACATTTACTCAGCATTTACTGTATGTCAGAAACTGTTTCAAATTCTTTACATGTATTATCTTAATCAACTTATCCTATGAAGAAGGTATTACTATTTTCATTTTTAGATGAGGGAATACTGGGCCATAGAGAAGTTAAAGAGCTTGCCTAAGCTCACATAGCTTGCATGGTAGAACCAGTCTGTCTCCTGAACCAGTGCTCTTTCACAGGAGACCCACAACCATTTCCAACAGATTGCTGAGCTGTTAAGTTTAGGAATCCTAAGAAATGGAAGATTTGTGGGTGTATAGAAAAGGGAACAGCAAATGCAAACTCAGTTACTAATTCTTCTGTCCCCTTTCCCCAATAAAATTCAGTAATTGTCTGCAGGGTGAAGAAACAGGAATTGAACTTCTGTTTCTTGCTTCCTCTTCTGCCTTCCTCTTTCCAATGCCAGCAACTGTCATGGGCATATACTTGCCACTACATTTGCAGTGATAATGTTTGTTTTTATCAGTGACAATTCTCAGGCGAGGTAGCATAGTGTTTTAGAGCAGGGGCTTGGCAGTCAAGATTGCTTGGGTTTAAATGTCAGCTCTGCTATTTACTGGCTCATTGATCTTGGCATGATCACTTCACTGAGACTTGGTTTTCTTATCTGTAAAATGGGGATAATGTATTCACTTCATAAGGTTGCTGGGAGGATGAAATGTATGAATATGTGTAATATGTTTAGGACAGTATGTGGCATAGAGGAAATGTTTGCTATTGTCTGTTTATTATTTGAAAACACTTTTTAGGTTGAAACACCTCTGAAATATATTATGTCATGATCTTTAAATATTCAACATGAATTTTTCATTACTGAGTATATAAAATGCCTGCGTGATACAGTTATTCATTTTGATAATTTGAATTCTACTTTAAGAAACTATTTCTAGGTGACCTAAAATGCCAGTCATGTTTATCTTAATTTAGGTTCTTGTGTTATTGGTATTCTTTATCTTGCTATCACATAGAAAAGTGGTTCTCAAACTTCATTGTGCATTAGAATTGCATAGGAAGTGTTGTTCTGATTTATGAGATTTAGGGTAAGACCCAGGAATCTGAATTGTTAATAAACTCAGTCCAAGGTAATTCTGGTGGTCTGAGGTGTGATAATTTTGAAATTACAGGTTTAGAGGCTAAATTCAAGCATAAAAGATAGTAACTGTCAGATTTTTGTTCATTTACATGTAAGCAGCGATGATTTGTAAACTAAAAAAGCACTTAATTTGGTGTTTAAAGATAGTGATAGGGTCTGTTCCTCTACCTAAATTATTTTGTTAATACCTGTTAGCTAACTTGGTTTTAGGGACTTCTCTCTCTCTCTCTCTCTCTCTCTCTCTCTCTCTCTCTATATATATATATATATATATATATATATATATATATATGACACAGGAGATACAGAAATAATACAGGAGTTTTTAGGTGAAGAAGAAATATTTGAATGGAGTGTGTGTGTGTGTGTGTGTGTGTGTGTGTGTGTGATTAAAGTAGCAGCGAATATAGTCAGTTCATTTGAATCTCTGTTTTTGTTGAGCCTGGTATGTGCAAAGTATGAAAACTTTGATTAGATAGTTCACCAAAGAGAGAAGGAAGTACAGTACTACAGTACAAGCTTTTTTTTTTAATCCTCACCCGAGGACATGTTTTAATTGATTTTGAGAGATAGAGAGAGAGAGAGAGAGAGAGAGAGAAAGAGAGAAAGAGAGACAGAGACAGAAAGAGAGAAATTGATGTGAGAGAGAAACATTGAATGGTTGCATCCCATGCTTGCCCTGACTGGGGATCGAACCTGCAACCTAGGTATGTGCCTTGACTGGAAATTGAACCTGCAACCTTTTTGGTGTACAGCAGTGTTTCCCAAACTTTTGACATATGTGTACCCTTTCTATAAATTTCGTAACGCTGAGTACCCCTCGTCAAAAAAAGGATGTATTTTAATAACAATCAAAATACATTTCTTTTTTCTTTTTTTGGTACATACACAAAATAATAATAAAAATAAAATTATTCATAATATAATATAAATAAAAGTTATATTATAAATAACATTTATTTGCACACCGGACCCTCTCACGCCTCATAAGACTGTCTTGACTTGACTCATGAGAACGTAGAATTAGGCGCAGCTAAGCACGGTGCAGTGCATATCCCCACCAAACTCCGGTGCAATGCGTACCCCCACCAAACTCTTCCCGTACCCCTGGGGGTACGCGTACCACACTTTGGGAAACACTGGTGTACAGGATGAAGCGCCAACCAACTGAGTCACCTGGCCAGGGCTACATTGTAAGTTTTGACTCAGTGGATGAAAGTAGAATGTGATAGAATTGATTTATTTGACACACTAGGTAGAGGAATTCTTTCATATTGAGTATGAGCTACAAGCCAAATCTTTTTTTGTTGTTGTTAATCCTCACCATAGGATATTTTCTCCATTGATTTTGAGAGAGTGGGAAGAAGGGAAGGAGTGGTTGAGAGAGAAACATCATTGTGAGAGAGACACATCAATTTATTGTCTCCAGCACGCACCCCTACCGAGGCTGGGGATTAAACCTACAACCCAGTTATGTGCCCAAGATCCTTCAGTGTGTGGGCTGATGTTCAAACCACAGAGCCACAGTGGGCAGGGCAAGGCCTTGTTTATATTTATTTAATCGTCATAACAACTGTGTGATGTAGTCAGTTCTGTTTTACAGATGAGAAAACTGAGGCAGAAAGAGATGAAAAGCCTGGCCAGTGTGGCTCATTGGTTGAGCATGGACACGTGGACCAAGAGGTCACCAGTTCAACTCCTGGTCAGGGCATATGCCCAGGTTTTGGGCTCGATCCTCAGTAGGGGGCAGCTGATTGATGATTCTTTCTTATTGATGTTCCTATCTCTCTTTCTCTCTTCCTCTCTGAAGCCAATAAAAATATATTTTATTTTATTTTATTTATTTATTTATTTTTAATATATTTTATTGATTTTTTCACAGAGAGGAAGGTAGAGGGACAGAGAGTTAGAAACATCGATGAGAGAGAGACATCGACCAGCTGCCTCTTGCACAATCCCTACTGGGGATGTGCCCGCAACCAATGTACATGCCCTTGACCGGAATCGAACCCGGGACCTTTCAGTCCACAGACCGACGCTCTACCACTGAGCTAAACCGGTTTCGGCAATAATAAAAATATATTTTAAAAAATGTAGATTTTTGACTCTTTATGCCATAGATATTGAATTAGTGACAACTCAACCCGATGCTAAAACAGCTGCTGAGAACGAGGGATTACCCTGATCTTTGTCTGGTTTGTCATGTTGCTCATCTCTTACAGGGGATTGGTGGTGTTTGCTCCTTGTTGGTTATAGTCCGAGTAACTAGCTCTAAGGTTGGACATATGGACCATCCTTTGAAGAAGTGGCCTTTATATTGCAGTGTAGTACGCATGCATTTATACACACATGGGTGTGCACATACAACTGAAGGAAAAGTTTCATAGAATATTTGGTATACTAAATGGGATTCATTCTGACATACAAATGGCCTCTTCTCTTTCACTATAGTAAGACATATGCTGCCAAAACGGGTTTGGCTCAGTGGATAGAGCGTCAGCCTGCGGACTGGAAGGTCCCGGGTTTGATTCCGGTCAAGGGCATGTACCTTGGTTGCAGGCACATCCCCAGTGGGAGGTGTGCAGGAGGCAGCTGATGGACGTTTCTCTTTCATTGATGTTTCTAACTCTCTGTCCCTCTCTCTTCCTCTCTGTGGAAAAAAAAAAAAAAGATTCAAATCTGAAAGACATGGGTTTGAGTGGTAAAAAAAAAAAAAAAAAAAAAAAGACATATGCTGCCTTTTACACAAATTTGAACTTAAAAAAAAATATATTTTATTGATATTTTACAGAGAGGAAGGGAGAGAGATAGAGAGCTAGAAACGCCGACGAGTGAGAAACATCAACCAGCTGCCCCCTGCACACACACCTCCTACTGGGGATGTGCCCACAACCAATGTACACGCCCCTGACCAGAATCTAACCTGAGACCCCTCAGTCCACAGACCGACGCTCCACCACTGAGCCAAACCAGCTTCGGCCAAATTTGAACTTTTAAGAACACCATTTAAGTAGAAATAACCATTTAAGTAGAAACCTGACTCATTTATTACTAGAGGCCTGTTGCATGAAGAGATTCATGCAATAGATCTTTCTTCCCTTGGCTTCCAGCACCGGTTTTCCTCTGGCACCCGGGACACAGGCTTTTGCTTCGGCCAGAGTCTGCCGTCTTCGTCTTCACTGCGGCCAGAGTGCTGCTCCTGTAGATCCCTTTGGTTTCCCCCTCCTCCGCCCTCCCTCATAGCAGGCATCCTGCCCCACCTGGCCACTCTGCGCCTCCCGCAGCTGGATGGCTGCCATCTTTGTCCTTCTAATTTGCATATTCCCTCCTGATTAACGTAGCAGCATGATGGTCAATTTGCATGTTTCTCTTTTATTAGTGTAGATTGTGACTAAGCAAGTCACTGTTTCTCTTTAGGTTCTTTCAATGATAGTAGTTGGGGTACTAGTTTTGTTTTTGCTCTAAATGAATGAACCTGTTGCAAGGTGAAGAAAACAATACATATGTAAGTACAAATAAATAAAACAAATATCCTTAATCTTTTTGTAGGTCATCATTGGATTTGAAATATTTAAAGTGGATATAAAACTGTTTCAGCAATGCAGACAATTAAGTGTGTTGTTGTGGGCGATGGTGCTGTTGGTAAAACATGTCTTCTGATATCCTACACAACAAACAAATTTCCATCTGAGTACGTACCAACTGTAAGTATAAAGGCTTTCATCTGTTAGTGAAACATATAATTTGATATCCCTTTGAAAATTCTTTCTCTGAGTGTACTGAAATATTTCTGTTGTCTGCCTTTGTTTCCTGTTTTTAAAGATCTTGACTTCTCATGGGTAAATTATATACACTTTAAAATTAAACAGCTGAAAAATCAGTGGAAAGTCAGAAGGGGTGACACAAGGGTTTGCA
This sequence comes from Vespertilio murinus, assembly GCA_963924515.1. NCBI lineage: Eukaryota > Metazoa > Chordata > Mammalia > Chiroptera > Vespertilionidae > Vespertilio > Vespertilio murinus. The sequence goes on from OZ004706.1 coordinate 11,957,926, forward strand.
AGAAGTGCTGGGAGGCAAAACTCCAGTAGACAAGATTCTAAAGAGTGGTGTTCTCAGTTTGGAGAAGTATGCCCTACATCTTGGAATGAGGTGACTTTTATTTTTGATATCTTGGCCAATGATTAATCAGTGCTTGGAGGTCTTCTGGAATGCTTTTGGGGTCTTATAACTTCAGAGAAAGTAGTATGTCTACACTTATTCTTCTGAGGGAGTAGAGGAGAATCTTATGGAGCTGTTGTCTTATCACTATTGGAGCTCCAAACTGGTTTTTAGGGGTGGAGAAGACCTCTGCTTTTGTTATGAAAATACCAACAGAAGCCTTTGGGGGTCCTCTCCCACAAATCTTTTTATTAGCTTCTTGGAAGAATAGAGGGAAAATGGGAATTATAAAGATATATATATAGAAAGAGAGAGAGACAGAGTCAGAGACAGGGAGGCAGACAGGGAGACAGAGTTACTTAGGGTACTTGTGAAAGAATGTGTTTGGGGATTCAGTGTTTGTCCCAAGTTGTTGGACCAACCCAGAGGTATAATTATGTTAAACATAGACGACCAGTCAATGGTGTGAGAGGAGTAGGGTTGGCCGGGCTTGGCAACATCCACCTCTGTTAAGTGAGATGTTTTAGGGATTATGAAGCTCCAATGTAGATTAATATTGTTTGTAAGTAAAAAGGAAGAAAATATGAGTACTTTAGGTTAATCTTCAGAGACATGAGCATTGTTAAGAGGGTGAATTGTTAAAATGTTGGTAATTATGTTTACTTGGAATTGACAATCTATAATACCCAAAGGCAGGTAAAGTGAATGAGGTAGACCAAAATTAGGTTTCTTAGAGGGGGAGAATTTAAGTGTATAATTAAATAACAAATCATTTTTTTGTGTTGGCCCATTTGAGGACATTATAAGTGAAATAAATTCTGAGATTGAAGGGGACTTTTAGAGATGACATGGATCTTGTTTCATAGTGAGGGCAACTGTCAGAATTTTTGTGTTTCAGTCTCCATTAACATTATTTTCTTGTAAAAATTTCTAATACTTTTATGACTATTTAAGGTGGGCTTGTGGGTGCTTTATGTGTTTGTATGTGGGTCTCTGGAAAAGGGTTAGGTATGACTTAAGAAAATAACCAGTATGGTTTGAGAGCTTAACCACATTAGTTACATTTCCTTGTTCTTGTTATTAAGAACTGACTTTTCCTTTACCACCTCCCCCATGTCCTTGCTTCCACTCTTGTTTACATTTTATTTATTTAAATATTTTTATTGATTTCAGAGAGGAACAGAGAGGGAGAGAGAAATAGAAATGTTAATGCTGAGAGAGAATCATTGATCAGCTGCCTCCTGCATGCCCCTACATTGGGGATCCTATCCACTGAGCCAAACCGGCTAGGGCTAAACAAGTTTCTTACCTGTTAAAACATGAATCAGAAAATTAGTGTTAGATTGCTAAAAGGTGTCTTGAAATGTAACATCCTCCTACTAGTTGGAAAGCATTGGTTTTTAATTGTAAATTAATTCAAAGACATCCATGAGTTAGTGTTGGGTCTTTATCCACTTAGCACTGTTACCTCCCATTTTTACAAATAACTTAGTACAACCATATTAATATATATTGAGTTTGTCATGGGTTTTACCATCTATTTACCAAAAAAGCATCTAGATCAAAGAAGGTATCTTGGTCATGTGGTTTGTACCCAGTAACATAAATTTTATCCATGAAATCCCAACAAATAATCTTCCAGCCTTTAGTTGGACACGTACCTTGATTATCTTGAGGGAACCTTTATTTCTTTCTATCGGGCCTGTTGGCAACAAGGCTCTTCTTATCTTGAACCTTGAAGGGAAAAAGATTATCATGGACCTAGGAGATTTTAATTCTAGATTTAAAGGAAAAAGATCTATGAAGAAATAATTTCTCCTAAGTCAGATTGAACATTGAGGTAAACTCTAAACTATTGTCTTAAAATTTTCAAACTTGACCATGGTCATTTTCTATAGCTAGGGGGTCTGCTACTATGACATTTCTAACCCTTTTGTCCAGGCTGCTGCAGTAGAGCAGACACTCCAGAACACCCCCTGTAATTTTTCCCAATGACCATTTAGCTCATGCAAAGGGCTTGGTTGACAATGTTGGTTATATATAAAGAAGATGAGCTAAGAGAGGAATAAGTCTTAGGAAGAAAACATTGCCTTAGTTTAAGAGTTGTCCTATCTCATTTTGAACACCGCCTTGCACACTAACAGTGTATTTTTTATGTTTTTAGGTTTTTGACAACTATGCAGTCACAGTTATGATTGGTGGAGAGCCATATACTCTTGGACTTTTTGATACTGCAGGTGAAAACTTGATATATTTTCTAATGTTTTGTTTTGTAACTATGACAGTTGCCGGTTGTCTTTTTTTGGATATTTTTGGGAAACTAGCATATTAGCAAACCACTTGCCATTTTTCTTAATAGTTAGCAAGGTTGAATATCATGATGGTTTTTGGTTGGCCAAGAGGCAATCCCAGATCTCAAATGGCAAATAGGAGTTCGGAGGATCCTGGGTGGATGGCGTGGAGAGAGATGAAGTAGGGTGAGAGCGAAGTACTAGTACATGGACAGGCTGAATTATCACACCCTGAAATCTGTACAGTTAGCTTGTTATTTATACTACATTTCAAAATATTTTGAGGGTTATCCAATGTCTAGCTTATAGTATTGATACTTATTGTCAACTTTTCAAATTAAAGCAACAGATTTTTTTCTTTCTTAACTGTAACCAATTCTTCAGTGTTTTTAATAGTGGCTGCACATTTTAATTTCTGACTTCTCACAATATTCAGTTAAGTTAGCCAAAGGGAAATTTCAGTGTTATCCTTTTATTATGTAGGAATTCTAAATCTTTCACTTTTTATGACTTCTAGCTGACATAATGCTTTTATGGAGTGTGTTATACTGCCCAGTGCGAGATACTGTCTAGATTCAATTGGGAGGGTGAAATGGAGAAACAATAGTAAGCAGTTAAATTTAGAGATAAGTAGCTTTTTTAAATTTATTAAATGAATCAACTTTTTTACAGAGAGGAAGGGAGAGGGATAGAGAGTTAGAAACATCAATCAGCTGCCTCTTGCACATCCCCTACTGGGGATGTGCCTGCAACCAAGATACATACCCTTGACCAGAACTGAACCTGGGATCCTTCAGTCCGCAGGCCGACGCTCTGTCCACTGAGTCAAACTGGTTAGGGCAAGAGATAGTAGCTTTTAATAGTGTCTTAGACATTTTAACATTTTTGTGAATTAAAAATTATGAGAGTAATAGTATATTAGAGGAAACTTGGGGAAAATAGAGTAAATAAAATAATGACACATAACTCATGATATGTAAAGGATTTTGTTTTATGTATGACCCTGGAAGCAATCTATATATGCAAAAAAAAAAAAGATATTTAACATTTTATATTTTTTGAGCCTTAAAATTAAAAAAATATATATTTTATTGATTTTTTTACAGAGAGGAAGGGAGAGAGATAGAGAGTTAGAAACATCAGTGAGAGAGAGTCATCCATCAGCTGCCTCCTGCACGCCCCCTGCCGGGGATGTGCCCGCAACCAAGGTACATGCCCTTGACCGGAATTGAACCCGGGATCCATCAGTCAGCAGGCTGATGCTCTATCCACTGAGCCAAACCGGTTTCTGCTAAGTCTTTAAACTTTTTAAAAAATATGTATTTTATTGATTTTTTACAGAGAAGAAGAGAGAGGGATAGAGAGTTAGAAACATTGATGAGAGAGAATCCTAGATCAGCTGTCTCTTGCACACCCCCTACTGGGAATGTGCCCACAACCAAGGTACATGCCCTTGACCGGAATCGAACCTGGGACCTTTCAGTCCGCAGACCGACGCTCTACCACAGCCAAACCGGTTTTGGCAATGTTATTCTTTTCTAAAAATATTTTTTATTGACTTCAGAGAGAGGAAGAGAGATAGAAACATCAATAATGAGAAGGAATCATTGATTGGCTGCCTCCTGCACACTCCACACTGGGGATCAACCTGCAACCTGGGCATGTGTCCTGACTGGGAATCTAACTGTGACCTCCTGGTTTCTGGGTTGACACTCACCCACTGAGCCACACCAGCTGGACTAATTATCATGTGTTTTTAAAAAAATATATATTTTATTGATATTTTACAGGGAGAAAGGGAGAGAGATAGAGAGCTAGAAACGTCGATGAGAGAGAAACATCGACCAGCTGCCTCTTGCACACCCCCTACCGGGAATGTGCCTGCAACCAATGCACATGCCCTTGACCAGAATCGAACCCGGGACCCTTCAGTCTGCAGACCGACGCTCTACCACTGAGCCAAACGGTTTAGGCAATTATCATGTTTTGATAGCTACTCTAATTTCTTACATTCTCTCTCAGTGGTGGGCAAAAATAAATAAATAAATAAATAAATAAATAAATAAATAAATAAATAAAAATTGGCATACAAAATATTTAACTTGTCTTTCCTGCCCTTTAAAATTTTTTTATCAAGTGTATAGAGTTCAGTGTCATTAAATATCTCTTTTTAATACATAGGATTGCTGTAATTCAGTTTTGAAATTAGAGTGTTAAATCCTTCCCCTATAACTCCTCCCTTCTCCTCACAGTTTGGAAGTGTATGTGGCTATTTAAAAAATCATTTTATCTGAAAATAATTGCAAGCCTACAGAATAGTCTCAAGAATAGTTCCAGGAGCTTCCATAGACCCTTTGGTCAGATATTCCAATTGTCAACATTTTGCCCTATTTGCTTTACTATTTAAAAAAAGTATATATTTTTGTTAATTTTAGAGAGGAAGGCAGGTGTGGGGGAAGAGAGAGAGAAGGGGGGGGAGAGAGAGAGAGAGGGAGGAAGAAGGAGAGGGAGAGAGAGAACATCAATGATAAGATAGAATCATTGCTCGGCTGCCTCCTACACACCCCTGCTAGAGAAGGAACCTGAAATTCCGGGCATGTGCTCTGACTGGGAATTGAACTGTGACCTCCTGGTTCATAGGTCAACATTCAACAACTGAGCCATGCCAGCTGGCTGGGCTATTTTATGACATTTTAAAAATGACATTACCGTATTTGCCGGCGTATAAGACGATTTTTTGGCCCTGAAAAATATGCCTCCAAGTGGGGGGTAGTCTTATACGGCGAGTATATAACAAACTCTGTATTTTGGGTGGAAGGAAATGTTAGGGGGTCGTCTTATACGCCCAGTCTCTTATACGCTGGCAAATACAGTATTTTTCAGGGCCAAAAAATCGTCTTATATACCAGCAAATACGGTATTTTAATACAGGTCCATCCTCTCTTCCTCCTCCCCTTATAAAATGTTCCTCATTTTGAGTTTGGTCTGTGTTTTCTCATGATTAGACTCATAAGGAAACACAGACCAAACTATTCTATTTGTTTGGAATATCACATTAGTGCTGTCTTTTTAAAGATATAAACCTGGAGGCGCATGATCTTTATCTGTCACTCACTGCTGTTGATATTCATGTACCACTCACTGGTGATGGTAATTTTCCTCACTCAGGCAAGATGATGTCTGATTTTTTCACAACTTGTTTACATTCTCCCCTGTGGCTCTTTTAGACCATGTAGATATTATTCTTTTCACCAGAATCTCTCCTCATGGATTTAGCATTCATAGAGTATTATTTTTTTCCCTAGGCATTCTCAGTTTCAGATACTGGTTTTATTTGCACATGTTAACTAATGTGAACTTGCTTTGGTAGTCATGAATGGGCAATGGATATTGTAAGTTGGGTTTCACTGAGATTTTTGTTTCCTTAGATCAGTGGTCGGCAAACTGTGGCTTGCGAGCCGCAGTTTGTTGCTCCATTGACTAATGAGTTTGCTGACCACTGGGACAGGGGCTTAATCACAAGGAACAACAACAGCCTGTAATTATTGGAATCGAGAGTCTAGGTCAGTGGTTAGCAAAGTCATTAGTCAACAGAGCATCAAACTGCAGTTCGCCGACCACTGCCTTAGATGGTTTCAGTATAATCATTTCTTAACCAGATCTGAGTAGGAGTAGTTTTTAACCATTTCTGCAGCAACAGTTTAATGTGTTTAGAACACTGTTGTTAGATTGCTAATGGACACAAAGATAGAAAAACCTCAAACTGGTAATAATGCAAATAATATTCTAATGGCTTGAAATATTAAGTAGAATTAGCACCATAAGAATTTTCTCAAATATTATCAATATATATAAAAGCCAAAGTGACCATCCTACTGTCCAATTGATAGCTATGACGCACCAGGGGGCAGACGCCCTCTGAGCCACTGCTCCCCCCCAGGTGCGGCTGGCCAGGGAGGGACCATGGAGGGGGCAGGGAGTTGGCTCCAGGCATGTCTGACCCATCTTACCCAGTCCCACCTGCTGTCCACATTCTAATTAATTTCCTTTCAATGTGCATGAATCCGTGCACCGGGGCACTAGTATTATATAAGCCATACATTTTATTAATGTATTTTAAGGTAAGTTGCTTTCTCGTTAACAATCATTGTACTGTTAGCTGCATACTTAATTTGTTGACTGGAATTTTAATACTATGAGGATACCAACATTGAGTTGATGATTTCTCCAATTTTTTTTCCTTCCTAGGGCAAGAGGATTATGACAGATTACGACCGCTGAGTTATCCACAAACAGATGTATTTCTAGTCTGTTTTTCAGTGGTCTCTCCATCCTCATTTGAAAATGTGAAAGAAAAGGTGAGTTGGTCAGGTATTCTTGTCCTGAAAAATGTTGTCTCAGAACTTCTGTTGACTTGAAAATAGATCTAGAGACTTGTGGGTTAATGAAAGTGTAATTTTTAAAATACCTTTCCTCTAGTGGGTGCCTGAGATAACTCATCACTGTCCAAAGACTCCTTTCTTGCTTGTTGGGACCCAAATTGATCTCAGAGATGACCCCTCTACGATTGAGAAACTTGCCAAGAACAAACAGAAACCTATCACTCCAGAGACTGCTGAAAAGCTGGCCCGTGACCTGAAGGCTGTCAAGTATGTGGAGTGTTCTGCACTCACACAGGTGAGGACTTGCGGAACCCGATTTTTATTTGCAGCTGAATAGTTCCTTGGAGCGTTAGGATTCAGGGACTGTTTCTAACAGAGGTCAAGAAGGCTGCCTAGGAAGACTGTGATCAGCCTCATAGTGTATATATCTTTTTCTGGATGTCTGTAGGGAGAAATTACTAGTCTCTAAGTAAAGCTCTTGTGTTGGTGAGCTTCCATGTTGTGCTGAGTCATTTGTAGTGGTCAGGGATTGTGTTAAAAAAATTATAGGAAGGTCCAGGTAAGCACACTTTTACCCCCCTTCTCCCCCCCCCCCCCATACACTTTAAATTTTTATCTAAATAGTACTGACCTTTTCCTGTCTATTCTATTCTGACAATTGATGCTATACTGTTTCTGGGATAGGGAATTAGTCATAATAGAGACTTTCATGTCAGAGAAAGTTGCCATGGCTGTTTCTTAAGCATCTTATACGTAGAGTGTGTACAGTTTTGGGAGGCATTCCTTCTGTATGTGGTCCTCTTTCCTCTGTCTCTTTCTGAATGACTTAATTGGAACTCTTCTCATAGCTTGATGGGAAATGGCGGATTCTGAGGACAGGGAACAGTGCTAGAGGATGTAGACTAAGAGTTGTAACTGACCTGAGTTTCATTTTCTTGACTTGCATGGTTATTGCAACTGATTCTCCATCTGGGGGCAAAGGAAAGGATTATGGGACTAATTTGCACAGAACTCTTTTATTTTACTAGTTACTGGTGGCTTTGACTTTTGAACAATGAACAGAAACATGCCCAAGTAAATTAGGGCAGGTTTGAAGGGAAGAGATTATTTTAGTTACATTAATCTTGATTATATGTATAGTAAGATAAATGGCATGTATAGTTGCGTATTGTGCATATATTAGGTATTTAGTATGTGGGGCCTAGACATAATTCAGTAATCTTCAGTGTAGCACTAGGTTGGATAAAGATAACATTTTCATGTTTATCTGGATATTATACAGGATAATTTTATTTTATTTTATTTATTAAAAAATTTTTTAATTGATTTTTTACAGAGAGTAAGAGAGAGGGATAGAGAGTTAGAAACATTGATGAGAGAGAATCAATCAATCAGCTGCCAATGTACATGCCCTTGACCGGAATTGAACCTGGGACCTTTCAGTCCGCAGGCCGACGCCCTATCCACTGAGCCAAACTGGTTTCGGTGATACAGGATAATTTTAAGGCCTGATATTCTCCCAAACCCAGTTCTCTTTGGCAATTTAGTTGTATTGTAAAAGCAGATATTTAAAACTAAATAAGATTTTACATCTTATCACAAACAGCACTTACTAAGAGTTTTAAAAAATGCCTGATGCTTCTATGTTTTGATACCATACTCAGAAAAGGGTTTGTTGGGGAAGGTTATGTGTGGAACGTGTGGGTCAGGTTATAATTAATTATGTGCATATTTTGCATACCCCTTTTTTCTAAATATGGGTCGTTTTGGGGAGGGAAATGGAGGCAAGTAGGCTAAGTGGATCCCATTTTAGGTTACTGGTGAAGCTTATTTTAGAGAATTGGATGCTTTTATATTAAGGTGATCAGACGTCCCGCTTTTTAACAATTTTGGGACTTATTTAAAACACCGTGGGACAAATTGTTAAAAATTGGGACTGCCCCTCGAAAAGTGGGACGTCTGGTCATCTTATTCTATATATGACTTTTTTATTTTTTACAGGTTTATATAGTAAGTCATTTTGCAGAGAATAACAATTTGAAAAGGTCTTAGCAACTGTGTTTTTCTTACCAGATTTTATGTTAGAGAAGTTAAAAGAGAATATAGAAAACAGGGTCTGTGGTTATGTTTGGGAGTTAGAACTTTTAGGACTACAAATTGTTTGTTGATTTCTCTAAAAGTAAACTATATAATCAGATAGTTTGTGGGTAAAAGTGAAGATTAGGTTTGTTTTGCAGGGAATTAGATGATCTTTGCTAATAAACAAGAAAATATTTCCTTCTTATTAAGGAATGCTCTAGTTTCTAATTGCTGTTCTCCACTTTTTTCCCTATAGAATGTATTTCACTTTCCGTTCTCCCTTCTTCTTTTCTTACTTGACTACTAAAACTTGCTCCTAGATGTGTAGAAAGAATTTCAGAGGATCTTTAATTTTTGTTTAGCATTTCTATTTTGTAAAAGATAGGGAAAGAAGAAAACTTTTTAACCGCTTTGCTTCTTTTAAGTACTTATTGTTATTTCTGATTTACTTTGTACCTAATAGGATGCGTGGTGCCAGTCCTCTGGGATGTATTGGGGGGGCTCTGGTGGGAATAGGGTAGGGGTGGGAATATCTGGGGTGGTCTATGGCTGGTACTTGTTATTGGAACTGTATTCTGGAACTTTTGCAAATTTTTTATTTGGGATCAAACTGACATAGAGAACATGTGAAACTTCTTTGGGTGGTAAAACTGTGGCTTCAGATTTAGGTGAGTTTAAGTGAGTCTGTAGACCTGGGCCCAAGGTACCAGTACTACCGAATCACTGTCACGTTGGAGTTCTGCCTGAGGTGTAAGTGTATTTATGCATCTTAATTTCTGTAGATCTGAGAATATTCTGTTTTCACTTCATGCTTTTATGCTCTGATACTCATTGCAGACACCTTAAAGCATTGGACTGCTTGCTAAAACTCATTCTAAGACCCCATTCTTTGTTTTCCTATAACTTGGGTGGTGGTTACTTGCTCTGATAACATTACTGAATAACTGAAGTGTTTGCTGTTTCTAGAGTCTGTTCTATAAACTTTTCCCAGTTGGTACTGTTGAACAATTAACACTCTTTCTAAATGTCTGAACCTTTTTGTTCTGGGAAACTGGTTGACTTTGAGATCCTGATTAATTCCATCCAGCTATGTCATTGAATCTAGAAACATGTAGCATGCCTGTTAGTCTGCTATTTGTGTACTTCAGTTATTCAGGGGCTGAATTCACAGAATTCTGAAATTTAATAGATTTCAAAATGTGTGTGCCATTCTTGTCTTTAGAAATACTGGGGGAATTTATAAGGCTTACTTACACAATGCAGCTTGTGTCTGCACATCTATTTTCCTCTCCTGGCATTATTTTCATTAAAATGTAATAGTAGATTTCAAAGTGTGATTGTTTTAGAAGTCAACATATGGCATTTTCATAAAAATTGCTTTCTTATTCAGTTTATCTTTTTGAAGTAAGAAGTTTCTGTTCATTTAATGTACTTTCCCAGTAATGGGCTTAAGTCTTGCATTTATTTTTCTTAAGGCACGTTGCTTCTGTGAATCCAGCCCATTTAATCCAGACTGCTATTGTATCTGCTAGTCTTTCTAACCTCTAACCTGGCTGCTATTCTCTCTCCTCCCCTCTGTCTTGTAGAGAGGTCTGAAGAATGTGTTTGATGAGGCTATCCTAGCTGCCCTCGAGCCTCCGGAAACTCAACCCAAAAGGAAGTGCTGTATATTCTAAACTGTTTCTCCTTCCCCTCTTTGCTGCTGCTTCCTGTCCCACTATTGTAGAAAGATCATTTAAAAACAAAGGAATAAAACCATCCTGTTTGAAAGCCTCTGTGTCTTTTTACTCACCACCTTAGAGCAACCTCTGTATTAGTTTTTGACCAAGAATGCAATATCTTACAGAATATTTTGTGTGATCAGTAGTCAAATTGCTACTTGAGTTGCTTGATGCTCAGAGCTTATTGGTTTGGATTACTATTGCAAAAGGGAACTTGGTCTAGCATTAAGAATGTCCTCTTGGAGAAAATAAGAGTTTAACACTTCTAGATCTTAGTTCTAGATGGAGAGAATAACACAAACATCATTTTATTCTTATGATCAATTGTTAATTGTAAATGCATGACAAACTTTATGGAAAAAGGGTGACTTGCTAGTAGAGTGTAATGGGAAGGGACAATTTTTTTCTGGTCTTCCTTTGTGCAGTGAAACTTTGTGTTGCTATTGCTTTGGCTGTCTGTGCTGTAGTGGAGTATTTGTCAGTCTGGGTGGGAAAGATATTGATGTATCTGCTACTGCTTTATGAGATTATTTGTTACATTATCTTTTAAAAATAGCATCCATTTTAACAGTTGACTTAAGGTTTGTTTATGTTGAGATGTAAAGCTGCCACCTTTATATTTTCTTTTGATTTTATCCTTGTGAGGGAAACATACAATTGTGGTTACCTTCAAATTTTGAAATTAAAAAAATACAATTGTTTGTATAACTGCCTGATGAAGCTTTATTCCTGTTGCACTGACTGGCTCTAGTTTTATTTATGTGTCAGGTACCCACATTTTTGCTTCCTTGAATCCCCTTGGCTCTGTGTACTTGGTGGGATGAAGGGAGTTCAGAGTGAATATCTTCGCAGCCACTGTACCCGCTCTCTCCATCTTTGCCTGTGCCTTCATGTAACAGGGATGCCACTGCCTGGTGCCCATCCTCCCACAGTCAGCTGTTTCATTGGAATGCAGAGCCGCTTCACTTGTTTCTGTGTAAAGTGTTTCAGCAGCACATTACAAACCGCATAGTGAATGAGCAGATGACACATGTGCTTGTTTGCTTCTTGTGACATACATTGGTCTGCAAAACGCTTTCTCAAAGGACCACTGTCTCACTCATGAATATCTGCTCCTCTGAATTCTGGATCCTTCCAGGGCCTGCCTGGACAAAACTTGGTGAAGTGAGGTGATTGTGTTGAGGTTCAGGATTGTTTTTAATGCTTTGTTCTTTGCCAACTTTTGGGATTTGAATGTTTTTAATTTGAACTTCTACTTTCTTATACTGAAAATCAGACTGCCCATTTTTTTTCTTTCTACCCCTTTCAGAAAGGCCTAAAGAATGTATTTGACGAAGCAATATTGGCTGCCCTGGAGCCTCCAGAACCGAAGAAGAGCCGCAGGTGTGTGCTGCTATGAACATCTCTCCAGAGCCCTTTCTGCACAGCTGGTTTCGGCATCATACTAAAAGCAATGTTTAAATCAAACTAAAGATTAAAAATTAAAATTCGTTTTTGCAATAATGACAAATGCCCTGCACCTACCCATATGCACTCGTGTGAAACAAGGCCCATAGATATGGTCCCTTTCCCCCTCTCAATACTAGTTAATTTTGAGTAATTGTGTATTGTCAGAAAAGTGATCAGTACTAGTTTTTGTTTTGTTTTTTGTTTTGTTTAAAAGCAAGGCATGCTTGTGATGACTCTGTAACAGACTAATTCGGGTTGTTGAAGCTGCTCCCGGGTTCCACTCTGGAGAGTGATCTGAGACATCTAGTATTTTTTTTTTTTTTTTTGTGGTGGGAGGGGAGGGGTGTGTATGTGGAGTTTGTTTTTATTTAGTCATTTTTAAAAAATTCATTAACCTTTGGACAGCCCTTTAGGTGAGGAGGATGGAGTGATTCCACATTCCACTTCCTAGATCTAGTTTAGAAAACATGTCCCCCACCGGTGCTCTTAGGAAGGAGTATAGTAAATGCCTCATTTAATAACATACTCCTTTTTGAAAGTTGCCTTTTCTCTCCACCCTCGAGTAGGTTCAGTATTTGATGAAACTCATGCAAGTGGGTGGAACCTGTCTTGCCCCTCCTTTTCTAGGATGCACTGTGTACTGACTGACTTTCAAGGAAATTGGTTAGCTGTTTGCTGATTTTTTTTTAAGTTAATGTCTAACTTTTTTCACTGATAAATGAAGAAAAGTATTGCACCTTTTGAAATATACCAAATGGATTAAGTACATAATTTTAAAAACACATTTTTTCCTTGTCAGTCATTGTCTTACTTAGCATAGATGTGCAGCTTAATAGTGTATGATACGGTTCCTAGAACACAGCTGAAGACCTGGTATATATGAGGGGTGCTAGAAGACAGATGTCTGAGGAGTGATTCACATCCTCTTCAAGTTATGAGGATGGAGACCTGCTTCATTAAGAAGCTAGGGGCGGGGTGGGAGTGGGGAGAACATTTAACAACATGGGGACCAGTCAGGGGAATCCCCGTATTTCTGTTTTGCATGAGGAACCCTAGAGCAGCCAGTTGAGGCTCTCTAGTTTAATAAAAATCATGGAGAGAGTCTTGTGAAGACTCTTCATAAGTGTTAATAGGGATTTTATCAGCTTATTTTGGTTGCAGTTCCCAACATTTTAAAAAATGTTTAGGTAATATTCTCCACCTTCCCCAAATCCTAATTCTTGTAGTTTCATTAGTGTTGAACCAATGCTTTCTCATGTCTCAATTCTTTGTATATGCATTCTTTTCAGATGTATTAAACAAACAAAAAAACCCTTCACAAGCCAGCCTGAGGGTTGTTATTTTCCCTCCGCCTCTTTTAGATATTTAGCAGTGGGAACTTCACTTACTCTTATTAATATCAGTTTCTAACATTTTGGGATAAGATTTTAAAAGCTTTATTTCATTTTTGGCCTTCAGTTTGAGATAATGCTTTTTACTCCATGTACTCAGGCTTGTGTCCTCTCCCGAAGTTTGGCACGTAGCCTACAAACTCCTATTCACTACCAAGCGGGTTCTTAGCAGGTCTTTGTGAAGAAAGAAAGGGATCTCACCGCTCACGTTGTGGGAAGGAAGCACACCTCCAATCCATGGGTTAGTTGGGAAGCGGCCAGTTCCTCCCAGTGTTCTGTATCTGTGCTTTTTAAACTTTGCTGCTTACTGTAGTGCAGCTTGAGCAGCGGCTTATTTAAAAGCTTTCCAGCTATTTCCAAAATGGCAGCCAAGTTTGAGAACTGCTGCTTGGTGGTTAACCCAAACTGTTTCTCTCAGATTCTAGATTCTGTGCTGTGAATCTGAATATGGAACACATTTTCTTTAGGTGGCTAGAATGATTCATTTACATTCAGAGTATAATATTGATCTGTCTGAGAATTTTATTTTTTTAAAATTTATTTTTTATTTTTTAAATATATTTTTATTAATTTTTTACAGAGAGGAAGAGAGAGGGATAGAGTTAGAAACATCGATGAGAGAGAATCATCGATCAGCTGCCTCTTGCACACCCCCTACTGGAGATGTGCCCGCAACTAAGGTACATGCCCTTGACCGGAATCGAACCCGGGACCTTTCAGTCTGCAGGCTGACGCTCTATCCACTGAGCCAAACCGGTTTCAGCCTGTCTGTGAATTTTAAAAACTAAGAACTGTTAATCCAGTTAATAAGGTTGATATAGCATAGGTTGTTTTGATAGTTTTTTTTTTACAGGGAGTCATGTTTGGCCTGATTCCATACTCTACTAGAACCAAGTTGGGTTGTTTGGGGAGGGGTTAGGAAGAGGCAGATCTAAGCTTTACTATTTTACCAATGTGTCTTACTACTTATTCTTATTGATTGTACTAGAGAGGTACCTGGATTGAGACTCTGTGGAGCAGATACTGTGTATCCTTAGCTTTTAGTACAGTGGCATATAGGTCCATTCTGATTATTGCTGTATCCCTGCCCTAGAGCAGTGCTTGACACATGAGATGGCTCTAAAAATAATCTTTGGGTGGGTACATGATACCAAGAATGAATAAATGAAATAAGGCAGGTCACATGGTTGTGTCGAATTACGCACACATCAGAAAAACAATAGTGACAGAAGATTGATGCTAACATTGTTTACTAATTTTTCAGTTTCACTTTCATATATTAGAAGAATATGGGTGGCAAATAGATGAAGCTAGCATTATTTTCTGCTTAAATATTGTTTTCTATTTGACTTAAATGTGTCTGTAATCTTGACTTGGGGAGTGATACTGCCCAGGTTGGAAAAGGGTTATTTTAAACAGTCCTTAGTAGACTTAGCATGTGACAAAACTTACATTATTTAGGCTAATGCATCACTGGTTTTCTAAAATAACCAATGTTTTATTGAAGGTCTTAGTAATAAGTTCTGTAGTTTGTTACAGTTGCATTCTTAGATCTGGATTTTATGCCAGTAGGGTATACTCTAACGGGAAGAAAGGGTTGTGATATGAAAGGAATAATTGCAGTATTTCCTCATTCTAAGATGTATTTTCCTCACATTTTTATATTATAATCAGAATACCGCTTAAAACTTCTGTGTACATTTAATGTAGAGTACTTTTTTTTCTTCCGAAGAGCTGTCATTAAATCAGTAGTGTCTTATAATTTTTATCTTCATAAATGGATAAAGGTATATTTCTTTTTCCTCATTGTTAGGTTTGGACTATTTTCTCCCATTTTGATGTTGTTGCTTGCTAAGTGCCAAAAAACTCTGGTATATAAGGGCACAGCTTTTAAAAAGATATATATATTTTATTGATTTTTTACAGAGAGGATAAGGGAGGGACAGAGAGTTAGAAACATCGATGAGAGAGAATTATCGATCAGCTGCCTTTTGCACACCCCCTACTGGGGATGTGCCTGCAACCAATGTACGTGCCCTTGACCGGAATCGAACCTGGGACCCTTCAGTCCGCAGACCGACGCTCCATCCACTGAGTCACACCGGTTTCGGCAAGGGCACAGCTTTTTGAGAAGGATTGGAACTTAGTCCCCGCTGGGTACAGCTAACACACGTTGGAAATTTAACAGTGTGGGAGAGAGGCATTTCACCAGGAATAGCAACACCAGTACTTTCAGGGAGGGCTGAGCTTAGGGTATCACTGTGGTGAGGGTATCACTGATTGATATGTGAGGGAAGTAGCTTTAATCACTGCTCTAGTTTAGCTCTCCTTGTTTTCTGTAGCCTTGCCCCAAGTCCTCTCAACTCAGAGCATGGTGATTTAACTACTTAGAACCACAGAAGGCCTCGCCTTACTATTTGCTTTCCAGGGATATTTAAGTACTTTAAGTTTATATATTACTTTGAGTTTTTTTTTTTTTTTATTCCAAAGTGCCCTTATGTTTTAAAAAAGAAAGTTACTTTTATTATCTATCGCTACAATAATACTGCATTATAAGCCATCCTAACAGTGGCTTACTACAATAAGCACCTACGTTTTTTATGCATGGGTCAGTTGGGTTTTGCCTCCAGGCTTCAGCTCGGGCTTAGGTTGGCCCCATGTTTTTATTCTGGAGCCTGGCTCCAAAAACAGGCAACCTGAGAGTTGACTTCTTTCTCAGGGTGAGCCTGGTGAGCCAAAGGCATGTGAGGTCAAGTACATTTAAAATTGCTCACGTTCCATTCCCCAGAGGATTCCATATACCCAACCCCAAAGTTTGTGCCACTTATTCAAAGTTCTTATTTAGTAAATTCAAAAAATAAGAGTTTTTAAAAAAGCATTTACTAAGACTCGATAAATATAACTAAAAATGCTAAAAATGTGGGCTCCTGACTTGTTGGATTTTTTTTAATAAAAAATAACTTATTGATTTCAGAGAGAGGAAGAGAGAGAGATAGACACATTAATGCTGAGAGAAAAATCACACTCCCCCTCCTCCCCCCAAATTGAATCTGCAACCCGAGCATGTGCCCTGATCAGGAACTGAACTGTGACCTCCTGGTTCATAGGTTGATGCTCAACCACTGAGCAATACTGGCCAGGTTGCAATTTTCTTTTCCTTAAATTTTGATATCTACCTCCTCTTGAATAGCTGTGTGGTCTCATCCCACTTTTCAAGTGGTTCTCAAGAGAATAAAAATCAGAAAAGAACAAAAAGTAAAATGCCATACATTTATTGGTCAGAGCACTTGTTCCATACTGGACACTGGAGACCTGGGGAAGGACAGCCCTAACTCAGCATGTCCTTTGGTAGGTAACTCACTCTCCTGCCTCTATCTGTAAAATAATTATGTACTTTATCATTGTTGAGGTCTCAGATGCAGGTCAGGGGCCTGGTTCAATTAATGGGAAGCTTAAAAAATTCCCCTTAAAGGGGGACCTGCTAGTTGTTAAAAGCACCTCAGGTAGGATTTAAAAAATGTTTTTATTGATTTCATAGAGAAGGGAGAGGGAGAGAGACATAGAAACATAGGTTGATGCTCAACTACTGAGCCACACCAGCCAGGCTCCCCAAGTAGTATTTAGATGAGCTATGCTTGAGGATTAGTGCACACCTCAGTGATTCGCAACTTTGGCTGTGTGAATGTCACCTTTGGAGATCATTTTAAAGAGGTAAATACTGCCTGGGGCCATTTCAATCAATCACTGGAGATAGAGCCTGGTTTTTCATATTATTATTTTTCAATTTTTTTATTTAAATATATTTTATTGATTTTTCACACAGAGGAAGGGAGAGGGATAGAGATCCAGAAACATTGATGAGAGAGAAACATCAACTGCCTCCTGCACACCCCCTACTGGGGATGTGCCCACAACCAATGTACATGCCCTTGACCAGAATCTAACCTGGGACCTTTCAGTCCATAGGCTGACACTCTATCCACTGAGCCAAACTGGTTTTGGCTTCAAATTATTTTTTTGAGTGGCATTACTTCTTTAAAGCTCACCAGATTATTTTAATACTAGTGGCCTGGTGCATGAAATTCGTGCATTGGTGGGGGGTTGTTCCTTAGCCCTGCCTGCACCGTCTCCAATCTGGGACCCCTCGGAAGATGTCCAACTGCTGGTTTAGGCCTAATCCTCCTAACTGCTAACCTGTCTGCCTGCCTGATCGCCTGTAACCATTCTGCCTACTGGCCTGCTTGTCCCCAACTGCCCCGCTGCTGGCCTGCTTGTCTCCAACTGATCCCCCCTGCATTATTGCCCCAACTGTCCCCCACTGCTGGCCTGATCACTCCCAACTGCCTTCCCCTCCTGGCCTGATCGCCCCTAACCACCTCTGCCTTGGCCCCACCACCATGGCTTTGTCCGGAAGGTCTCCTGGTCTAATTAGCACACTATCCTTTTATTAGTATAGATAGAGGCCTGGTGCATGAGTGGGGGCTGGCTGGTCTGCCCTGAAGGGGGTCCCGGATCAGGGTAAGGGGTTCCCTTGGTGGGTGTGGCCAGCCTGGGCAAGAGGCCTGGGGTGGTTTGCAGGCTGGCCACACCCCCTTGGGATGGGGGTCCCCGCTGGGGGCAGGGTGGGCCTGGGCAAGGGGCTGAGGGCTTTTTGCAGGCTGGCCACGCCACCATTGGGTGAGGGTCCCTGCTGGGGGGCGTGGCAGGCCTGAGCAAGGGGCTGATGGCCTTTTGGGGGCGATTTGCAGGCTGGCCAATGCCTTGGTTTTGTCCGAAAGGACATCCGGAAGGTCTCCAGAAGGTCTCCTGGTCTATTTAGCATGTTACTCTTTTATTAGTATAGATGCCAGCCAGATTTGAGAATCATGACATTAGATAATCTCTTAAGGTTTCATTTACACCTGACATGAGTTTTAGTGTAAGTTCAGGCTACATGTCTTTATAGCTTTATTTGTTCTTTTAGGAAAGAGGTTTTCCAAACTTGTGGTCCCAAACTAACACTCAGTTCTTGACTTCTTATTTAGAAAGAAGGTTTACTAAGTTCATATCATCATAATCTTACTAGTAGACTGGCACAGAGAAATTTTGAGCAGATTCCTAAGTAATTAAATTAAGAGGGTGGTAAGTATTTAAGTTGTAGAGATCAACTAAGGTTTTCTAAGTCAAAGCTGGAATGTAGAGGAAGGTTGTATTTCCCTGATAACTTCAAGACAAGTGTGCTCTACAAGTTTCACTGCCTGGAGGTGGTATCTTTTCCACTCAGGGTATCCTAATTCATCTGCTGAGAGTACAAATTCCAAATAGTGTGAGTTACTGCTAGAAATGAGTATGAAATTGAAGTTATTCCAGGACTTGATTTGTAATTTAGCTGTAAGACTTCTTTTTTGAAAATTCTTACCCGAGGATATTTTCCCATTGATTTTTAGAGAGTGTGGAAGAGAGAGGAAAAGACAGAAACATCAATGTGAGAGAAACACATCAATTGGTTGCCTCCTGTACGCATCCTGACCAGGGTCCAGATCATGAAGGAGCCTGCAACCAAGGTACCTGCCCGTGTCTGGAATTGAACCCAGGACCCTTTGGTCCACAGGTTGATGCTCTACGCTCTGAGCCAAACCAACTAACTAGGTCTGATTTAGCTGTAATTTGATGCAAAGTCCAGTAGCTAGCCTTCTCAGAAGCAGGAACTAGAGAGGGGTACCTGTGTGGGTTTGCAAATATTTGTTTCTGAGCCTAAGCCTTGGACTGAAGTTTTTTAAAAATATATATATTTTATTGATTTTTTTTTTTACAGAGAGGAAGGGAGAGGGATAGAGAGCTAGAAACATCGATCAGCTGCCTCCTGCATATCCCCTACAGGTACATGCCCTTGACCGGAATCGAACCCGGGACCTTTCAGTCCACAGGCCGACGCTCTATCCACTGAGCCAAACCGGCCTCGGCAAGAAATTCTTTCTTAACTCTTTGATCATGTGCTACTGGGATGAAGATGGGAAAGCTTCTGCCAGTACCAACATATCTCTTTCTTATTTCTTTTAAACAATGTATTGAGCTACTTTTACTTGAACTCTGGCTCCTCTGTTTTCTTGTTCCCAATGAGCTTGCTTGTTGGCTTCTTGAATTATTGAGATGAGCTCCACCTAGTGGTGAATTTGCTAAAATCCTGGTTGTTGAACTGATGGTACCTAATTTCTGGACACCACTTCTAATGTGGTCTTGATAAATGTCTGAAGGGAGAGGAGAAGGAGATGATGAGGAAAGAAAATAAGGTTGAGTACATGTACTGATGGACTAGGGAGACTTAGGATTCTTTAAAAGAGGTGAAGAGTCAGTCTGAGAATTCATAGTCAATTAAAAGAAGTCCAAGGTGATGCCTGCTGTAGGAAAATAATTGGCCTTGAGTTTCTTTTCTGGCCTTACTAGCTGTGTGACTTGGAATAATAGTGAATGTCCCTGATCTTCTTTTGCTTCATCTGTAAATTAGGAATAAAAATATCTACACCTTAGGGTTGAATGTGAGGATTAAATGAGGTCATATATGTGAATATGTTCTGTAAACACAAAAGTGCTATGCAAATATTAACAGCTACCAGATTTGCATTGCAATGGAAAGAATTTAGATAAAAGCCTAATATACTAAGTGTCCAGTCATCTGGTGGGCTGTTCAACCAATCAAAGCGTAATATGGTAATGATATGCTAAGGCTGCTCAACTGCTTGCTATAATATGCACTGACCACCAGGGGGCAGACAGTTCAACCAATCACTATGATGTGCACTGACTACCAGTGGGTAGACGCTCTGACTGGTACTCTAGCTTGCTGCTGGGTTCCTGATGATTGGGACTGAGCAGGCCAGATATGCCCTGGAGCCCTCCCACAGTCCCACCCTGGCTATCCAACCTCCTGCATCCATCCCCAGCTCAATCATGCATCTGTGGGGTCCCTACACCTGACCTGCACCCTCTCACAATCAGTGACCCCCTCAGGGGATGTCGGAGAGTCGGTTTCAGCGTGATGGTGGCATTATCCATCGCTATGACATACACTGACCACCTGTCCCCTGATGGTCAGTATATGTCATAGCAATGGATTATAGTCAGTGGTCAGTGTAGGTCATAGGGGGAGTACTGTTCAGCCACAACTGGGCTCATGGCTGGCCAGCGCAGCGGCAGTGGCGGGAGCATCTCCTTGCTTCCACCACAGCACTAAGGATGTCTGACTGACGGCTTTGGCCCGCTCCTGCAGACCAGGCTGAGGGACCCCCCCCCCCCCCAAGTGCATGAATTTTGTACACCGGGTCTCTAGTTTACTTATGTATATCATTGTCACATACTACTGGGTATATATTGGGGATTTTTTATTTTAGTAATTACAGGAGTACAGATTTAGTATAAAACTAGGATGACTTGGAAATGAGCTATTTGGGGTGGGGTGGGGGCAGATGGATGAGTATAGATTTCTGGAAGGCAGGAATGTGAACAACGATGGGGACACCTGGCATGTTTGGGAAGTAGTCACCTGCTTAGGGATAGGTATAGTAGGTAGAAAGCTAGCTCTCAAGGGGCCCCCAAAACAAATGAGTGAATTAAAGAGGGAGCATTAATCATACTGGTGGAGGACTGTTGTAATTGCCTAGGATCATAAGAGAAATGGAACATACTCTTTGGTGAAAGAATAGCTGTTTATTAAGCACTTGCTGTGCTTTGGACTGTGTTAAACCCACAGTATTACCACATTTATGTCTCACGACAGCTATATGACACTGATACTACAGGTATCTTCATTTTATAGATGTGGACTCCGGGACGCTGTAATTGGTTGGTATCTCCAGCCAGAGTTGGAACTCAGGTCTGTCTGATTCTGGAGCCTGTATGTTTAACCATATGTATCTTATGAAAATAAAGTACATGTGACTAATTACAAAGCAGGAAATTGTAGTTCAAGCATAGTTAATGCCAGGGCAAGCACAGTGATATAAAAGCTTCATGTACAGGGGCAGATTGAGTAGGAGCTTTATAGGGAAGGAGACTTAATTGTAGCATGAGAGAAAGATAGCCTTTGTCTTCTGTATGATATGCCTTTGCATTGGGGTAGTGAGCCCCTAGAGCAGGGGTGGGCAAACTTTTTGACTCGAGGGCCACAATGGGTTCTTAAACTGGACCAGAGGGCCGGAACAAAAGCAACCTGACCATGCTGGCACTCTCCTCTTGGGCTGCTGGTGAAGGAGCGGAGGGGAGAGCGAGAGAACCCTCCGCTCTTTCGGCTCCGCGGGCTGGATAGAACAGCCAAACTGGCCGGATCCGGCCCGCGGGTTGTAGTTTGCCCATGGCTGCCCTAGAGTCATTAGAGCAGCCTTGTATGTTGGCAGAGCAGTGTTTGTTGAGAAAGCTGGACCTTACTGATTACCAAGGCCAGGGGCATGACGGGAGTGCCAGTTTTGAGATCTGGCACCCTTTCTCTTTACGATTTCACTAAGGCTTTAGAACAGCACCATTGTTTCCACGTATCTAATACAGCCTCCTCAGGAGGAAGACCCTGTTATTAGGGAATAGCTCATTAGCTAGACTCAAATAAAGGGAGGTGATAGGGGTTCTGGAGCTGCATCTTCACAAAGCTCAGGAGTCCGCACACTGTTTTGAATTTAGGTAGTAAACTCAAAACTTCAAATCATGTTTGTATTAGTGATTTCACTCACCTTCAATACAGCCCTGTAAGGGAGGCAGGATAGATGGCAAGACTGAGGTTAAACAATTTGGCGTTGTGATGGGAAGTGCATGCATATGCCCTCCCAGCTGGCGTGGCTCAGTGGTTGAGCATCAGCCTATGGATCAGAAGGTCACAGTTCAATTCCTGGTCAGGGCAATCCCCAGTGGGGTGTGCAGGAGGCAGCCAATCAATGATTCTCTCTCATCATTGATGTTTCTATCTCTCCCTTTCCCTCTCTGAGGTCAATAAAAATGTATTTTTTTTAAAAAAAGAAACTGCATGCATAGGCTTTGGGTTTGAGTTTGGGTCCTATCACTGGATCTTTGACTTAGCACAGGCTTGGCAAGTAGTCCCAGGACATAGAGCCCTGCTGGCTGCTGTATGAGTGAGGGTCCCGGAGAAGACTTTCAGGGAGCTTGAGAGTGTATCATGCCCTCCTATGTCTCATAACTCTGTGACAGGGTTGGGTATTTGGAGCCCCAGAACCACAGCTATATATCTTGATGCCAGCACTCTGCTCCTTTGTAAAGCACATAGCACACACTGTGGCTGTAACTTTTGCAGTTTGAGATGTGACAGCAAAAAACTAGCATGAATTTCTTTTTCCTTCACAATTTCACAGATAGGTGTTTATTTTTTTTTGTTTTGTTTTTAACTGTGGATCTGAAACCTCGGTATACAATTTTTTCTTTCACCTTTTCACTTAAAAGAAGCACTCTATGGCTTCTCTTTGGATCTCTGAATTGCCAGCAAAACTACGCTTGTACTTGGGAACCATTAGTAAGTAAAATAAGGGTGAGTTGGACATAAGCATTCAGCACCTCGGCAGTCAGTCTGATAACTGAGACGGCAACTAAGTGACAAACTGGCAGGTAGCATATGCAGCCCGGACATGCTTAACAAAGGGATGATTTAGGTTCAGGTTAGGACAGAATGGGACAATGTGAGATTTTATCACTAAGAGCGACATGCACTTTAAGACTTACGAATTGTTTATTTCTGGAATTTTCCATTTAATATTTTTGAACCGCAATTGACCATGGTAACTGAAATTGTAGAAAGCAAAACCACAGATACGGGGGAGGAGGGATTTAGCTGTGGTTTGTATAAAATTCCCTGCCTTCAATGCCACTTGATTCTAAGATCAGCCTTTCCTGAGCCCATAGGGATCTTGCATCCTGATAAATATAGTGAGTCCAGTTATTTGTTTATTTTGCATTATGGTGTTTGATGTTATCTACTCATTACTCTCAGGGTGGTAATGTCATTACTGGAAAAAGCTCTGGATCGAGAGTTGAATACCCAGGTTCTAATTGGGGCACCAGAATTTCCTTGGAAAAGTAGCTATATCTCTTTGGGCCTCAGTTTCCCCATGTGTAGATAAAGCAGTTTTCTATTACTTTTTGGTTTGTGCCCTTTCAGCAGTAGACCTCTGTTTCCCCCAAATAAAATCTTACATGGAACCTTATTACAGAAACCGAAAAGGTAAATGAAATAACTGCTGTGATTGAAACAAGCCCATCAGTTCCGCTCCCCTGGCTGCTTCCTTGTCCCAAACGTGGGGACACACTTTGTGCTGCCCTGTGGCAGCTGTAGGGCTTTGCCAAGAGATTCGAACACCACTGGTGTAGGACATCTCTACAACTTGAGGAGTTTTTTGCTATTGACAGGTAATTAATAAAAACATATAAAACCTATGTATTAAATATACAAGTAGACTATTGTGTCTTCAAGAAGAATCAGGTTTTCATTGATGTATTTGAGGGGTTCTAAAGCTTGGTTCAATCTATAGTGTTTTGTATATTGCAGTGTCCAGTAAAGACTGATGTGGTTTTTGCTTTTAGGATAAATATGGTTTAACAGTAAATATTAACTTGTAATGCTCCAGAGGAGCCACTAGATGGCAGAGAAACAGCAAGAATTAACAAGGTTTCTTGAGTTTCTGCCTTTCTCATTGCCCCTGACAAGAGTGCAAACTCTTAAATTGATGGGAAAAGAGCTCACTACCCACCGTGTCTTGTCACCCATATCTGTAGCCAGTACTTACAATTCTGAGAACCATTACTACCTTCCAGAGCCAATGATCTTGCTTGCCATTTTTTAAATAACTGAATGTCTTAAAAAATGGTGTGTGTGTGTGTGTGTGTGTGTGTGTGTGTTATTTATTGATTTGAGAGAGAGGGAGAGATGGATTTGTTGTTCCACCTATCTATACGTTCATTGGTTGGTTCATTTTTTTATTTTTTACTTTGTTCATATTTCACTAGTTGTTTTTTTTTTTTTTTTTTTTTTTTTACTATATATGTTCCCTTTCCCCCATTGACCCCTTCTACCCCGACCCCACCCCCACCTCCCATCCCAGGCCTTCACCACCCTATTATCTGTGTCCATGGGTTGTGCATATATGCATACAAGTTCTTTGGTTGTTCACTTCCCACCCACTCATCCTCCTCTGTCTTCTCCGAGATTCCACAGTCTGTTCTATGCTTCTGTGCCTCTGGATCTATTTTGTTCATCAGTTAATTTTGTTCATTAGATTCCACATGAGTGAGGTCATATGATACTTGTATTTCTCTTACTGGCTTATTTTGCTTAGCATAATACTTTCCAGCTCCTTCGGTGCTGTCTCAGGGGGTAAGAGATCCTTCTTATTTACTGCTGCATAGCATTCCATGGTATAAATGTACCACAGCCTTTTAATCCACTCACTACTAATGGGCACTTGGGCTGTTTCCAGAACTTAGCTATTGTAAACTGTGCTGCTATGAACATACTGATTGGTACTTTGGGAATATATTCCTAGAAGTGGGATCACTGGGTCAAGTGGCAGTTCCATATTTAATTAAAAAAAATCTTTATTGACTTCAGAGAGGAAGGGAGAGGGATAGAAACCAATGATGAGGGAGAATCATTGATTGGCTGCCTCCTGCATGACCCCTAATGAGGATCAAGCCCACAACCCAGGCATGTTCCCTTGACCGGGATAGAATCTGCAGTCTGCAGGCTAACGCTCCATCCACTGAGCCAAACCAGCCAGGGCCATATTTAATTTTTTGAAGAAACTCCATACTGTTTTCCATAATGGCTGCACCAGTCTGCATTCCCACCAGTACATTTTTTTAGTGTACTAGGGTTCCCTTTTCTCCACTTCCTCACCAGCACTTGTCATTTGTTGATGGTAACCATTCTGGCAGGTGTGAGGTGATACCTCATTGTTATTTTAATTTAGTTTCTCTGATGATCAGTGACTGCGCATTTTTTCATATATCTCAGCCTTCTGTATGTCCACTTTGGAGAAATATCTAGGTCTGTTGCCCATTTTTTAAATTGGATTGCTTGTCTTCCTTTTGTTAAGTTGTATTTTGTTCATCAGATTATTTTGTTCCTTATATATTTTGGATTTTAACCCTTTATCAGATGTATCATTGCCAAATATGTTCTCACATACAGTGGACTCCCTTTTCTTTTCTTTTCTTTTTTTTAAAAAAATATTTTATTGATTTTACACAGAGATGAATTGAGAGGGATAGAGAGTTAGAAATGTCGATGAGAGAGATACATTGACTAGCTGCCTCTTGCACACTCCCCACTGGGGATGTGCCTGCAACCAAGGTACGTGCCCTTGACCGGAATCGAACCCAGGACCTTTCAGTCCACGGGCTGACGCTCTACCACTGAGCCAAACCGGTTTAGGCTCCCTTTTCATTTTGTTGATGGTTTTTCTTGCTGTGCAGAAGTTTTTTATTTTTATGTAGTCCTGCTTGTTTATTCTCTCCTTAGTTTCCTTTGCCCTAGGAGCTGTATCTGTAATCATATTGCTACAAGAGATGTCTGAGATTTTGCTGCCTATGATTTCTTCTAGGATTTTTTATGGTTTCGTGACTTTTATCCATTTTGAATTTATTCTTGTGTGTGGTGTAAATTGGTGGTCTAGTTTCATTTTTTTGCATGTATCTGTCCAATTTCCCCAGTACCACTTATTAAAGAAACTGTCTTGACTCCATTGTATGTTCTTGCCTTCTTTGTCAAATAATAGAGCGTAATGGCTTGTGTTGAGTCCTGGGATTTTTCTTCTGTGTGCCTGTTCTTGTGCCAGTACCACGCTGTTTTGATTACAGTGGCTTTGTAGTATAACTTGATATCTGGTATTGTGATACCTCTAACTTTGTTCTTCTTTCTCAAGATTGCTGTGGCTATTTTTGTTGTTTTGTTTTGGTTACATATAAATTTTTGGATTATTTGTTCAAGATCTGTGAAATATGCTGTTGGTATTTTAATAGGGATTGCTTTTAATCTGTAGATTGCCTTGGGTAGTGTGGACATTTTCATAATGTTAATTCTACCAATCCATGAACACAGCATATTCTTCCACTTGTTTATATCTTCTCTATCTTTTGTCAGTGTCCTGTAGTTTTCCAATACAAGTCTTTTACCTCCTTGGTTAAGTTTATTCCTAAGTATCTTAATTTTTTTTGTTGCAGTGGTAAATGGGATTGTTTGTTCAGTTTCTCTTTCTATTAGTTCATTATTAGTGTATAAAAAAGCCATAGAGTCCTGGCAGGTTTGGCTCAGTGCATAGAGCGTTGGCCTGCAGACCTAAAAGGTCCCGGGTTTGATTGAGGTTAAGGGCATGTGCCTCCGTTACAGGCTCCTCCCCAGCCCAGGCCCGGGGCTGCGTGCAGGAGGCAACCAATCAATGTGTTTCTCTCACATCGACATTTCTGACTTTCCCTTTTTCTTCCACTCTCTCTAAGAATCAATGGAAAAATATCCTCAGGTAAGGATTTAAAAAAAAAAGTCATAGATTTTTGGATGTTGATTTTTGTATCCTGCTACATTGCCAAATTCATTTATTAAAGCAAGTGTTGTTTTTTTAGTGGAGTTTTTAATGTTTTCTATGTACAATATCATGTAATCTGCAAATAATGAGAGTTTTAATTCCTCCTTTCCAATTTGGCTGCCTTTTATTCTTGTCTGATCGCTGTGGCTAGGACTTCCAGTACTATTTATAATAATAAAAGCGTAATATGCTAACTAGACAGGACAGCCAAACGACCTTCCGGACATCATTCTGGACGTCCTTCTGGACAAAGCCCCTGCAGCGGGGGCTGAGGCAGAGGCGGTTAGGGGTGATCAGGTAGGTAGGCGAGCAGTTAGGGGCAATCAGGCAGGCAGGTAGAGTGGTTAAGGGCAATGAGGCAGGCAGATGAGTTGTTAGGAGTGATCAGGCAGGTAGGTAGGCAAGCGGTTAGGAGCCAGTGGTCCCAGATTGCGAGAGGGATGTCCGACTGTCGGTTTAGACCCGATCCCACAGGGGGCCTGGATTGCAAGAGGGTGCAGGCCATATTGAAGGACCCCCCCCCCCCACCCCCAGGCACGAATTTTGTGCACTGGGTCTCTAGTATTGAATAGAGTGATGAAAGTGGACATCCTGTTTTATTCCTGTCCTTAAGGAAAATGGTTTTAATTTGTGCCCATTGAGTATGATGTTCGATGTAGGTTTGCCATGTATGGCCTTTATAATGTTGAGATACGCTCCCTCTATTCCCACTTTGCTGAGAGTTTTTATAAAAAATGGGTGTTGGGCCCCGGCCGGCATGATTCAGTGATTGAGCGTCCACTCATGAACCTAGAGGTCACGGTTTGATTCCTTGCGTGTGCACATGTTTGTGTTGCGGGCTTGATCCCCAGTGTGGAGGCAGCCCACCGCTGATTCTCTCTCACCATTGATGTGCCTCTCTCTTTCTCATCCTCTCTCTCTCTCTCCCTCCTTCCCTCTCTGAAATAAATAAATAAATAAATAAATAAATATATTTTTAAAAAGGGAGGTGGTAGAGTTTGTTAGAATTACTGTGGAAGTTGCAGGCTTTGGAGTAAAACATCTAGGTTTCAGACCATCCCTGCCATCGAGGATCTGTGACTTTGGACAAGTTTGTTAACCTCCCTCAGCTCCAGTTTAATTCCTAAAATTATAGTTCCCATGTTAGAGGGTTGGTGAGAATTAGAGAGGCGTGCCCAGAGAGGGGGCATGTGCCTCCACATCCGGCTGCTGCAGTCTCTCCTGTGTGCTGCCTGGGGACGGGCCCCGGATCGCCTGTGCTCTGGTGAGCCAGAGCAGGAATCCCAGGCCTGGTCTTGGGAAGCTCACCCCAGGGGCTATAGAATCTGATGCATTCGTACTTTCCCAGGAGAAGGGGGAGGCTGTCTTTAAACTTCTTGCTGGCTGCTGGGCCCTGGGACAAAGGGGAGACAAGCCCCAGGGCTGAGACAATCATGTCTTTATTATCTCAGATGTCTCAGGCCTGTCCCCCGCCTGGAGATATATGGCCGGGAAGGCTAGCTCCATGGCCTCGGCGGGATTCCAGGTCCCAGGAATGTCTGGCTGTTTTATAGCAAACAGAATCACGCACAACAGCCCAGCATCCCGGCATCTCCGCCCCGGCAAGCTCTTTCTCTCTGCCAACTTGTAAAACAGTGGGACCTACAGCAGTGTGACACAGGCCCCACGCTTCTTGGGGTCTCAGCAGCTGGCACAGAGCAGCAATCCCGGGCAGTGGCGAATCCATCCAAGGCTCCGGGCACAGGGTCAGCAGCGCAGACCTGGCCACACCCAGGGACCATCTTTCAGACCAGGCTTTGCCCGGCTCCGTTCTCCAAGCCATGGGCTGCCCGGATTCTAGTCTGTCT
Organism: Vespertilio murinus; assembly: GCA_963924515.1. Lineage (NCBI taxonomy): Eukaryota > Metazoa > Chordata > Mammalia > Chiroptera > Vespertilionidae > Vespertilio > Vespertilio murinus. Next base: position 11,986,732 of record OZ004706.1, read on the forward strand.
CTCTCCCGTTGGCCCCTTGGGAGTCGCTGCAGGGAACCACCGAGAAGACTTGTTTACAGATGCACTTGGCACAGGACGGGGAGACCAGCAGCGACGAGTCCTTGAGTTCCAACTTCCAGCTGCTCCCAGGTGCTGGGGAGCCTTCCACTCTGGGCCCGAAGAAACGAGTCCACACTGTTGTGTTTGGCTGGGGCGCCAGGAACTTGAGGATGAGACCAGGAGACAGTGGGTCAGATGGCTGTCCGGGGATCATTTATAACAGCCCCGTGGGCTGGCCCTCCAGGGGGCCTAGCTCAGGGACCCAGGCGGAGGCTTTTCTCGGGGGCCTGGAAGGGGGACGGGGTCCTGCAGTCCAGGATTCTAGTGGGTGGAAGCGGTTTAATCTATTCCCCTGACTCCTTTATTATGAAGGAGTTCAGAATGCCAGCCTGGTGCTGTAGTGTTTTAGAGCTTCCAGGGAGCGAGCCCATCCTGTGCCGCCCTCATCAGGCTGGCCGTCCACCTGCCCTCCAGGGCCAGCCGATGACTGCACTGCCTGCCTTTCTAGAGTGCCTGCCTCAGTTCGTTTGGCATTTGTCCACTGCCTCCTGACTCCCTCCCCTCATAAAGCAGGAGGTCCAGATCGCACCCTGAAAGAGCTCGCGGTTCGAGGGGGAGGGTGGGATGTGTGAACAATAGTGTGTACGGCACAAGGTCTGTAAAAGGGCGCCCACCCATTTTCCTCTGGAGTGTCCTCTGCCCAGCTGAAGTCTCGGGAGCCCACACCGGACCATCCGGCTCAGGGAGTCTCAGGCTCAGAGGAGGGGCGGCGGCAGGCACACTCTCCACTGTTAGCAGCAGTAGTAGTAAGAGCTGATGGCTGAGCAGCGGCTGGGTGACAGGCAGTGTGCGAGGTGCTTCACATTCTCTGTCTTCGCAGTAGTTCTCTTTATACCTGAGCAAATGGGCTAAATGACTTATCCAAGGCACACAGCTAGGACCCAGTGGAGCTGGAGTTTAACGGTGAGGCTTTTCTGTTGGGGGGGGGGGGGAGAGTATTAGAATAGCCAGTTGACAAATGGTGCATGTAATTTGAAATGCTTATTTTAATGACAAGATTTATTTTGAAATGTCAGAACTAACAGAGCAAGGGCTTTTGTCTCTCAGAGACAGGGGCCATAGGTTAAAGGTTGAGAACTTCATTTTTTTTTCTTAAACATATTTTATTGATTTTTTTACAGAGAGGAAGAGAGAGGGATAGAGAGTTAGAAACATCGATGAGAGAGAAACATGGATCAGCTGCCTCCTGCACACCCCCCTGCTGGGGATGTGCCCGCAACCAAGGTACATGTCCTTGACCGGAATCGAACCCGGGACCTTTCAGTCCGCAGGCCGACGCTCTATCCACTGGGCCAAACCGGTTAGGACTAGAACTTCATTTTTGCTCATGAGCTGATGCCTCCGCGGGGTGAGCTGGACAGAGAGCTCTGACCCTTGGGGGCCAGTCTCTTCTCACCATGCAGGGGTCTTCCTGTCAAACCGAAGCTTGCTGTGGTTACAGGGGCTTCTGGGCCGCCTGGCAATCAGAAATCATGCCATTTTTGAAAGTACGCCAGGTGCTGAGAGGAGACAGTTGGGGTAGAGTGCATGTAGTGCCATCACCAAACATATGGCAATGCCAACTAGCCAGGTGGGAAGGGGAGATTGCGTGTGCTAGGCCAGAAGGGAATGGAATGGCACAGGGAGTTAGTTACTGGACACCTGCGTACATTATGGCTCAGTTCCTATGGTAGCCTTTGAGATGACACAGATGGGGAAGCCGAGTCTCATAGGGGTTAACTGATCTGAGGTCACCCAGCTAGTGAGAGGCATAGGAGAGGTTCGATGCCAGATCTGTGCGACGTCAGCCCCCAGACTTCTCCACCACGCCGTGCCTGCTCTTCTGAGGAACGAGTCTAAAGCCCCCTCTCCTCATTCCTTTCTCATTTGAATGATTGAACTGCCCTCTTTCAGCTCTTTCCCGAGTGAAACAGTCTGAATTCGCAGCAGCAGCCCTGCGTCCTCTCGGTCAGTTCCCTGGATCCACTCCAGCTCCGTGATGAATCAGGGGCAGCACTCGCCCTGTCCTGGCTCCGATAGCCATCAGCCATTCCTGAGGCTTCGCAGGTGGCTCCAGCCGCTGTCCAAGCAGGGGATGGGGAGGAGGTCCAGGCTGCAGGGGTGCTGGGGAGGGAGGAGAAGGGGTGGGAGACTCCCAGGAGAGGAGAGACCCAGCACATTCTAGTGTCATCTCAACCTGATGGGACCTGGAGGCTCCCTACTTCTCCCCCACACTTAAAGGAAGAGCCAGAGTGCTGGCTGAGAACAGCCATCAACATCCCTTCCGGCCCTTCCCAGGCCACGGAGCGCGTGCTGGTTCAGGGTTTCTCTCGGTCCTCCAACAGCCATATGTCATGGGTGGGAGGCTTTCAAATTAGGACCGGATCTGGTCCTGGCTCTACCATTATCAGCATCTCTCTCTCTCTCTTTTAAATATAATTTATTGATTTTTCACATAGAGGAATAGAGAGGGATAGAGAGTTAGAAATGTCGATGAGAGAGAAACATTGACCAGCCGCCTCCTGCACCCCCCCCACTGGGGATGTTCCCGCAATCAAGGTACATGCCTTTGACCAGAATCGAACCCGGGACCTTTCAGTCCGCAAGCCGACGCTCTGTCCACTGAGCCAAACCGGTTTCGGCATCAGCATCTCTTTAACAGCTGAGGTTTAGAGTTGACTGACTTGCTTCAGATTTCACAGGCTGTCGGCGTGGAGCTAGAACGAGCCCCTGTCTGGAAGGAGGTAGGGAGATGCAGTGTCCGCAGGGTTCCGGCTAGGCACTGGTTAAAAGTCTGCCTAGGAATCTGCTTGTTTCTGTGTACTTAGGGTCTGTTTGTTTTTCTTCAGTTTCCTAGTAAAAGTCTTTTTTGAAAAACACCTCCTTTTTGGCTGAACTGAAGGGGAATAAGCCTCATCTACTCATCTATACCTTGGTTCAGGCTAGATATTCTGGGGCCAGGTGTGGGAGCAGCCCAAAGAGCGTTCAGACTGGATTGTCAGCTCCTTCCTGCTTTGGGCAGGGACCTGACGGCGGGCTTGGAAGTGATCTTGAAGTCTCCAGCCAGCAGGGGGTGGTGGACAGGGCTGCTGTGTCCAGCTGTGGCACTGTCAGCTCTAGCAGCGTGATTCCAGCCTTTCTCACCCTCTCCCCTGCAGGAAGCTGTCTACAATGTATAGGTCCCCAGCAGAGCAGCAGAGTGGAGCTTACTTAGCTCAGCAGAGACAGTTAATGCTGTTTTGTTGGGAAAGGGTGAGCGAAGGCACCGAGGCCTGTTGGCCCGGGAAGCATCAGGTCTGGGCCAGCATGGGGTGAGGGAAAATGGAGGGGTGTGTGGACTGGCGGGGGGGCCTAGGGACGCACCCTTACACCGGCCACCATAGGCAAGTCTCTGCCGAGAGCCTTGGTCTCCCTGTCTGTAAAGGGGGGATAAGCCGTACACCTGCCTCTCCGTTGGCTTACCCAACAGGACGTCTTCATGTCCCGTTATTTGCTTGTGTCTCTGACGTGGGATAATGCTGCTGGTGGTATTCAGTGTGGGCCTGGCCCTCCGTTGATAGTGGTGCTGCATATCAGTGGTCAGCGCAGTTCCCGAGGGGCCTGGCCCATTCGGGGAGGCCGTACCCCTTTCCCCCGCAGAAGCTCCCAGGAGGCTGCAGTTTCTGATGTTGCAGGTAGAGGGTTTATCTCAGAGGAGACGCTCCCTTGTCAGGAGCTGAGGACAGTGGAGTTGGGCTGGAATGAAGAAGTCGGGGCGCAGGAGCAGGGCCGTGCCTGCTCTCCCAGTGGTTGCTGGGTTGTGTCCAGGACCAGTCTGTGCCAAAGTTTGTTCTGATCCCCTCGTGTCCCCTTGGTACCATCTCCCTGTTTAGCTGTCTGTGGCCTCTGTTTCTTCTCCTGGGCCCCTTTGCCTTCTTAGTTATGGGGGTCCCACCTGGGGGGACAGGAAGTTGCTGATGCGAGTAGAGTCTGGCCCTGCTCCAGGGTTGTACACGGTCCGTCCCCTTGCTGGACCGTGAACCCCTGGAGGGCAGGGTCCAGGTCTGAATTGCCTCCGGGCTCCCGTGTCCACCATGGAGCCTGTAATCCTTGGGTTCTAACCAGAGGGCTCGGGCCCGTCTGGCCTCAGTTACCGGGCTGGTCAAGGCAACACAAGCCCGAGCTGGCCCTTCTCCCTCACAGGTGGCATGGGTGGGGGCAGGGGCGGGCACTGAGTTAGAGTATATGGCTCCTTGTGTCCAGCTTCCTCTTCCTGGCCGGCCCCAGGCTTGGGAACAGTGGCTGCCTTTCTGGGGCAGTCAGGGCGCCGGGCCAGAGGGCGCCTGTCAGGCACGGTCCGCTCCTCGGCGAGCCCCGGCCCTCCTCTTAACCCAGCGAGGGCCCCGGGTTATTGGTGTTGTTCTTGGCGGACCACCGGGCCCCTCGGCAAACAGGCAGGCGAGTGTGCGCCCGGCCCGGGCCTGTTTGTGTTGGCCCCGCCAGGCGGGGGATTAGCTCAGCTGGGCTGCTAATTGCCTCCGAAGTGCCGGCCGGGATGCTGACAAGGGCTGGGCCTCCGGGCCCCTCCTTCCCGGCAGGCACCGTGCCAGGCCAGGGGGCCCGGCCCGGGAGGGCCCCCTTTCTCCCCTGTCAGCGCCTGCTTGGCCTAGACCCTTGAGATGCGGGCAGGGGGTCACTAGGGCTGGCGGCTCAGGAAGGAGTGGGGGGAGATGCTTATGAAGTCATCGCCTGGGCCAGGCCACACTCCTCCCTCCCCCACACCCCTTAGACATCCCCTCACACCCCCCTTCTTGAGCCAGACGCCTTCTCCCGAAGCTCAGCACTTTCTCCTCTTACTAGGAAGCTGCTGGGCTCTTCTGCCCAGATGCCCTCCGGCTCCTCAGTGCCTTCCTCCCTTCTCATGCCCTTCTCTCCCTCCGTTCCCGTGTCTGTGCTCCCACCCTCTGCTTCTTCCTCACTCCGTTTCTCAGCCCTAGCTGCCTCCTCTCAGTTGCCTGCATCCTATACTTTTATACCTTGCTTCGATCTCTGGCCCTTCCTTGGCCCAAGACCTTCCTTGAACCTGGCCTTGGGTCCTCCCAGACTTCCCTTGTACCACTGGCTGCCAAGCAGGGGCTGAGAAGGAGGTCTGCTTTATCACCCAGACCTCAGCCCTGAGCTCTGAGGGCAGCTGTCACAGATGGATCTGCACATGGTCTCTGAGCTGACCCACCCCACCTGGCAGTTCTGAAAGTCATCGTCTTTGCAGGCGGAGCCTGGCCCCTCTGCATATGCTTCCCACAGCTCCGGCTCCCACTCCACTCTGACTGGCCCTCCTTGTCCCCTGCTCCCTGTCCCAGCCCTGTGTCTTGCCCATTGGACCTCGGTTCGGCCTCTCCTCTTGGTGCCAGGGGCAGCTTTGCCATTGCCTTGCTTTCTGCTGCCTGGGATTCTGTGTCTCTGTTTCCAGCCTAGGATCTGCCCCGAGATAGCTGTCTGCTTCTGATTTCTGGGGTGAGGCCAAAGGAGGACCCCAGCCCTGAGGTACCTGCCTTCAACTCTTACCCAATTCCCCACCGTCTCTGCTTTCCTCGTTCTGGCCCCTCAATCTTAGAGCTATTTTAACCGCCTCCTGCACTCCTGTAAAGAGGATAATACTAATACTTAGAATAATAGCTGCCATTTGTTAAGCTTTATAAGTGTTATTTTATTTAACATCCCCAGTGAATAGGTTCTGTTATTACTTAGCCCCATTTGGAACTGGGGCAGAGGGAGTAGCACTATATTATGAATGAAGAAAGCGAGTCCCAGAGAGGGACAGTGGGTTGTCCAAGGTTCCATATAGTGAAGGGATTGCGGCCCCCGTCTGTCTGATTGCGAGGCTTGGCTCCTTGTCACAGTTCCAAACAGTGATTGGATGGACACCTTCATCTGCTCGCTCTGCCATCGTGGACTCAATTACCAGTCTCCCCCCCCCCCCACCTCCCCACCTGGACCCTGATTTGAGGAAATGAGTGTTCTTTTCTATCCATCTGTCATCTAGATCCCGTCCCTTCCCTCCGTACATTATTCCCCAGCTTCCTGAAAGCACTTTGCATCGTCCTCTGCTGTCTCACTAAACGGTTGGAAAGCAGATTAGTTCCCAGCCTGGTGTGAATTGGCTGCAGTGGGGAGGTGTGTGGGGTGACAGGCCGTGAGGATGAAGATTTCACTAGAGTGAGGTGTCCCCAGCAGCGGTGACTTGAGTTATAGGGCATTTTCTATCCAGACACCTCATTTTGGCTCCGCCCCAATCATGGAGTTTACTTCGAGCCACAGGCTTTGAACCCCTGTGTCCGTGACAGGAACTAGGTTCTTGTCCATTTGTCCCCTGTCTCCACTGGCACCCACTTCACTAGATCCTCCTCTGGCATTGTTAGTCCTTCTTCTCCACGTCACACTCAAGTGGCTGACCCTGGCTCAGCGTGATGCAGATGTGGCTTCTGTGTTAAAAGCGACGTGCACAGAGTGTGCCGGTGGGTGCTTTACTCGTGGCCACCGACCCAGTTCCTCAGAGGAAAGAGGGCAAACCGATGCCCATTTCTGGAGATTGCCACCCTTTGCTTTTCTCTTTCCTTTCCCAAGTCTCTCTTCTCCCTCTTCTACAAAAAAGTCACTCCCACAATTGCAAGATAAAGAAATAATCATTTTATCGTGCATCAGACTATTTCATGGGGATGTCACAACGGCAAGGAGCCTGGTATAAAAATGGAGGATGGGACGGGGCAGCAGAGGGGCAGCAGCATCCAGAGCCAGGGCCCCTCCAGCCCGAGGCCGCAGAGGACATCACCTTTGCCTGTGGCAAGATTAGTGGAGAAGGTCTGGGGCAGGGTTGGACCCTCTGGCCAGCTTCCAGAGTGGGGGGGCTGTCAGGCCTGTGCCGGCTCTTCCTCCATCTGGGACAGTTTGGAGAAGGGCGTGTCCCAGGAAGCTCCATTTGCCTGTGGCTGAGGCTCCCTTTGGCGTTTGGGGGGCTGGTGGTGGTGGTGGTGATAGGGCTGGGACGAGGTTACACCCTTCAGAACCCCAGCTTTGAGGAGCCCCCTGGCAGGCGGCGAAGGTGAAGCCCGTGAATGGCACAGACCCTCTCCCTTCTTCCTGGGGGCAGTGCCCACCGCCAGCTTTCAGCCTGGACCTACTGTTCCCCTGGCTCCGGAGAGAGGACTTGGGGGTGGGGGAGAGTGGCTCAGCCCTGTCTCTGGAAGGGGAGGGGTCCCTGTGCTCCCTTTGTCTGGGTCTGCCTCTGCCAGTGAGGGATGGCATTTTCCCTGGCACTGGGCATAGGGCTGCACAGAGCCCGCCAGCGGAGCAGCGAGCCCCGCTGGGCAGCTGTGGGGACAACACAGGCGGCTCAGCTTTCATCCACATCAGAGCCGGCCCGCCCCAAGATTATCCCCACATTCGAATGCGGCTCCAGCATCTCACTTGGTTTTGGCCTTCTCGGATGGACACTGAGCAGAGAGCTTGGCTGGGGGCCACGAGTGTTGACCTCTTTGCGAGGGAGCCGACACCAGGAGGCACAAACCACAGGCCTGGAGAGCTGCTGCAGGCCAGAGCCTGCATTCTGAGTCTGGGACTTTGATTCAGGCGTTGAACCCTGGAGCCAAGAGCTTGGGTCTGAGAACCTCCAAAGGGGATCCCAGAGCTCAAGACCTCAAACCAGAAGCCCAGAGCCCCGATGTGGGGAAGCCCGGAGCGTGGGCTGGCAGCGAGTTCCCTTGGGGGTTGGGAGCCCACCCCAGAGGCAGTTGGGTCAGGCCAGGTCTCGCTGTGTGCTTGTCTTGCTCACAGAAGGTTGGGTTGGCCCCACGGTGTGGCTGTGTGCGGGGCCAGGCCTGGGCAGCTGGTGCTGTCCTGGGGGGACTCTTCAGTACCGTGGTCCCCAGGGGCAGGGTGCCTTCCCTTCCCGCCGTCTGCCTTGTCCCTCAGGGCTCTGCCCTCAGGAACTGGGGGGATGTGTCTGTGCCCCCAACTGCCTCGCAGCCCCTCTTCCTCCAGCATAGCCCCCTCCCCAAGGCTCAGCCCCAAGAAGACCTGCTGGTTCTGGGCCTTCAGGAGCCTTGGCTGGAGGTTCTTGTGGCTCTGCCTCTGGTTCTTGCTCGCTCTGGGACCCGCTGGGCATTGCCCCCTCTGCTACAAAGTGGGCACGAGCATCCCTGTCTTCTCCATCATCCAGTGAGATGGCCCAGTATAGGGCCTCGAACGTAGCATTTACTCAGTAAATTTGGGTGCATGAGCTGGTTGGGAGAGGGCTTGCTTACACGGCCCTTTCCTGTGTGTGTGTGTGTGTGAGCCATTTCCGTTCTTAGTTTCACAGAGAAGCAGCTCTGTGAGGAGGAGACTCACAGGGGGCATCACTGCAGAGTCCCCACGGGGATGGCCGATCCAGGACGGCAGGCTGTACTCCTGCCTGGAGGGGACCAGGGAGTGGGGGTTTCCCTCTCTGGGGGGGAGGCCAGGCAGGGGGGATCTGGGGTGGGACCGCCCTCCCCTCACCTCACCTGCTCTTCCTGCCTGGAAGGTCCCACAGAAGTTGAACCTCCAGCTGCTCACGAAGGGCTGAAATGAACCCTCTGCTCCTGGCCTGGTATCTGCCATTCCCTTCCCAGTGGCCTTGGAAGGACAGGGCTACTGGGAGGAAGCTGCCAGGGGTCCGTGTGGACACGTGGGGGCGCAACTTCCAGCAAAATGGCCCTGAGTTCCCTCACCATGGGGCCACCTCTTTCCCTCGATGGCAGGGCTCTTAGGCACGTGGCTGCAACACTCCTGCCTCCCACTTCGAGTCTACACGTAGAAAAACGGACACAGATAACAGCCCAGCGGTCAGCAGCAGCCACGCGCGGACAGCCAGAAGTACGAGCGAGGTCCCTTTGGTCAGTGGCAGCCACGAAGGAAGGCCCAGGCTTCGGGGGGACCCCGGTTGGTGGGTGCCCTCGGGGTCGCCTGCCTGGTTTCGGTAATAAATAACATGAGGACCCAAAAACCAAACCAAAACAAAAAATATAACCAGTATCTTTTGGGGCGGGTGGTGGGGGGACTGTTTAAATTACGGGCCTTCCCCTGGCCGCGAGGCGGGCGGCAGTCACCGGCACGTGTGCAGCTCCACCAGCCGCTGGCACTGCCGGCACTTGACGAAGCAGCACCAGTGGAACTTGCAGCTGCAGCGCTCGGCCAGCTCCACCTGTGCCGTGTGGAAGCCGCGGCCGCAGCACAGCAGCTCGCAGCCGTCGATGGCCTTGGAGGTCTTGTTGCACGTGCGGCCCCGCGTGCCCAGCACGCCGCTGCGCACGTCCTGCTCGCAGAAGTCCGGGCTGGGCTCCAGGTACACCAGGTCCTCGTCGGTGTGCGGCTTGAACTGCGCGTTGCGCGGCACCAGTGCCCTGGAGGAGCCCACGCGGCGCGGCTCCACCTCGGTGGCGCCGTCGAACTTCTCCTTCAGCGCGTGGCCCACCTGGCGGAAGGGCGGCACGGCCCGCCAGCAGGTCTTCACCTCGCAGGAGCCCGACACCCCGTGGCACTTGCACTCCACCCGCATGTGCGTCAGGATGGCCTGCGGGGGAGCGGCAGGGGGGAGAGCAGACAGGTGTCAGGGGAGGCTCGGGAGGGGACGGAGGGGGCATGGCTGGGGGGAGGCTGCAGAATCGGAGAAAGGTGCACTGCCAGGCTCACCTGCTGTGTGAGTGTGTGGTGGGCTGGTAAGCTATGCTGGGGACAGTTAAAGAAGATACTGGCCCTGCCCTCGGGGCACTTACAGTTTCGGGGGAGAGACATTTTATTTTGTTTTTAAAATACGTTTTCATTGGTTATAGAGAGAGAGCCCCCTACAGGGGATTGAGCCCCCTTGCCTGCTCCCTACTGGGGATTGAGCCTGAAACCTGGTCATGTGCCCTGACTATGCCCTGACTGGGAATCGAATGCTTTGTGGGTTGATGCTCACACCGGCCAGGCAAGGGAGAGACATTTTGAAGGGCAGTGTCATGTGAAACAGCAAGTGACAGGTGGCATGGTGGGGAAGAACGCACTTGCATTGAGTCTGCACAGGAGCCTTGAGTAGGTATTGAGAAGGCAGCTGGTATCTGAGAGAAGCAACGACCTTTGCTACGACACAGGATTCAAATCCTAGCGTGCTACCTGTTAGGGGTGTGCGTGTGACAAGAGGGATGGGACACACTCCTGTGCACACCGATACGCGGTGGGATGTGTGTGCTGTGCAGGGGGCCACTCACTGCTCCTGCTCCCCCGGGGGGTGCCTGGGCTGGTGAGAGCCTGGACACATGTTTTCTGAGTGGCACGTGGGTGGGAGAGCGCCTCAGGGACCTTCCTGAGCCCGCCCCCGTGCCACGCTACCTTCCTGCCGGCCTCGTTGTTGTGGAGGTTCATGAGGGCGCGGCTGGACGAGGCCCCCTTGCTCCTCTCCCGCACGTCCACGAACGACTGTGAGAAGGCCACGCCGTAGGCGATGTTGTCCGAGCATCCCGACCACTGGAAGCCTGGGCCACGGGGCAGAAGGGGCCACCGATGAGTGTCGGCCAGGCCCCTGCTCCCCCACTCGCGCCTCCCCGCCGCCCGCGCTTACCCTGGGGGCTGACCCCGTGCACCGTCCGGTCACAGCCGCACTTCTCCAGCTCCCCGCTGCTGCACGCCCGCGTCACCGCGAAGGCCACACCTGCCGAAGAGATGGCGTACACGAAGGCCGCCTCCCGAGTCCCTGTGGGCGGCAGAGGGAGGGCAGGCTGGGTCCCGGGGCTCCTCCCCGCACCCTCCTTTCCAGAGGTGGAGGGTTTGGGGGACCTGAACCCCAGAGGCCCTGGAGAGATCCGCCTTCCGTGGGCTAGGAGTGACACCGCCGGCCATCATTCTCACCACGCGGATGCTGGGTACGCCGACTGCATCCAGCATCCTGACGTGTGCTGGGCACGTCGGCCTCACGGTGCCCGCGAGGTCAGCACCGCCGCCGCCCCCGTCCCACAGTGAGATCAGTCAGCTTGTCCCTGGTCACACGGGACCCGGGTGAGCAGGCAGACCGGTGTCCTCGCTGCTAGCTTCTGTGGGGTCACTGCCCTCACAACCCCTGCACAAGGCTCGTGGTATTCACGTCTTCCACAGAGAGGCTCAGAGAGGAGAACGGACTCACCCAGACGACAAGGCTGTGACGTGGCGGGCTGGACTGCCAGCCGAAGGCTCCCTCTAGAACCCGAGTTCTGCCGGTGCCTACGTCCCAGCTCTGAGGGGTCCCCCCATCGCAGGGTCCTGCCCCGGCCCTTCCTGCTCAGGCCGCGCCCATCCCTGACTTCCTCTCCCTTATCTCTCAGGGTAAATTGTAATCACAGAGGCCGCCACTCTCCACCTGGGGCACAGCTCATGAGGACAGGCCTCCTACCCCTGGGCCCTTCATCTGTGCCCAATTCACAGAGGGCACAGCGCAGGCTGGGGAGGGGGAGATTTGGTCCTAGCACCCAGCGAGGAAGTGATAGGAGCAGGACTCAGACGCCGCCCGCCTGCCTCTGGGCCGTCTTTCCCTTCCGCCCAGAACTCCTCCGAGGTTCTATTTTGGTGCCTGCCCTCGCCCCCTGCCTGAATGGGTGTTTTTATCCTCCTAGGAACTGTGCCTCGGGGTGTAGCTTCTGTGGAGCCTCTTTCTGGGGTGTGGGGGTGGTGGGAGGGAGTGTGCCTGAGTGTGTGTAGCGCAAGTGTGGTGCGTGTGTGCATGGCTGGCCGGGAGGGTGACCAGACAGGCCCGGCTCCTCTCCTGGGCCCTGTGAGGGCCTCTGTGTGCCCGTGACTGTCCTTCTGTCTCTCGCTGGAGCGTCTGTGTCCGCAGGAGTGGAGGGGGCAGGTTTTGGCCCCGTGGTTGGCAATTACCTCTGCGACACCCAGGCCTGCGCTCTTGGCTGCCCCGGGGAGCAGTCGCCGTGGTCAGACGGAAACAATCACCTCCTCTGTGCCCGCGTCTGTGGACGGGCAGCAGAAAAAGCCGAGCTGGGGTGGGGGCAGCTCGGGCCCTGGTGGCTCAGGATGCCCTGTTCCCGGTTCAGCCCCTGAACTGGGGATACGGCGGCCCACCACCCGCCCGCTCTCCGCGGCCCGCCCTCCGCCCTGCCCTGGCCAATTTGGGCCGGCATCAGGGGGCCTTGGCTGGGGCCACCGGGGCCTCGACAGCCCGAGATAGAATCCTCTCCAAGTTAATCGAGGTTAATAGCAGGATCATGTTGGTTGGTTTTGTGCTGTGGCCGCCCAGAGAGAGACGACTTTAGTTTCTGGTATTTCTGGTATTTCCAGGCCTGAACCAGCACAATTCTCTGCCCCGAAGACCAGGGGGGAGGGAAAGCAGGAGACAGGGCCACGGGCCCCAGCTCTGGCCCCACGCGGTCCTCTCTCTCCCTGGCCTCTCCGGCTCTCAGGCAGCCGGGGCCCACCCCCAGCTCTGGCCTCACCACTGCCCTTGAGCGCTCCTGGCCCTGGGGTGCAGGGCGCCCTGAAAGGTTGCTCAGGGAGACCTCTGCCTCATCCCCCAAACCGATACCCATCTATCAGCCAGGACTCTGGGACCCCCTTGCCCTAGCTTCGGGACAAAGACGCTATGGTTTTCTCGCTTGGGAGTGGGCCTGACGGAAGAGATAATAATACAAAGAGCTAAAGCTTATAGGACGCGGACTCTGCGCTGGGCACTAAGCACTTGACATAATTTGTATACTCTTCACAACAACTCTATGAAGAAATCCTCAGTTTCCTCATTCTACAGCTGAGGAAACTGAGGCACTGAGTGGTGAAGCAACTTGTCCAAGACCCAGCTGGGAAGTGGTGGAACCGAAGCTTGAAGGCAGGCAGGGCTCAGCGCTTTCAACCTTGACGCTATCCTGCCTCCGGGCGGAGCCCTTGGGAATAAACACCAGCCACTCTCACCGGGCCGCGTGGCTCAGCGGCTCAGTGGCTCAGCAGCTCAGCATCGACCTGTGAACCAGGAGGTCATGGTTCGATTCCCGGTCAGGGCGCATGCCCAGGTTGCCAGCTCCATCCCCAGTGGGGGCCCTGCAGGAGGCAGCGGGTCAATGATTCTCTCTTCATTGATCTTTCTAACTCCTTCTCCCTTCTTCTCTGAACTCAATAAAAACATATTAAAAACAACAACATGTGCTGAAACCCGTTTGGCTCAGTGGATAGAGCATCAGTCTGCGGACTGAAGGGTCCCAGGTTCGATTCCGGTCAAGGGCATGTGCCTCAGTTGCGGGCACATCCCTGGTGGGGGGTATGCAGTAGGCAGCTGGTCAATGTATCTCTCTCATTGATGTTTCTAGTTCTCTATCCCTCTCCCTTCCTCTCTGTGAAAAATCAATAAAATATATTTAAACAAACAAACAAAACAACAATAAGAGAACAGCAGCCACGTTCTTACCACCTCCCACCTTCTTAGCACCTGAAGCCAAGAAGGACTTCCTTAGGTCTACCCTTCGGTCTCACGTGCTGTGGGACAAGTCCAGGTCCTTTCGTGGTTCTTATCGGCGGTGGTGAGCCGCTGGCCCCTGTGCTCAGCCCAGGAGACCCCAGAGGCCTGGAGACCGTGCCCCTAACGCCAGTGGCAGTGGCTCCTCCAGCTCTTTCTCCCGGGCCCTGGGTCCCAGCCCTTTGCCTCTATTGCTGCGGCCCCTCCCGGCTCTGTCTCTCTGCTGGGTGCCAGGCTGGAGCCTTGCTGACTAGTGGGCACCTGGTAGCGACTGCTGAGAGAGAAAACTGCTGAGAGGAAACGGATTGCAGGCGCCTGCGAGCGCAGCAGAAGGGAGCTCCCAGCCACGCGGCAGATAACTGCTGCCCGGGAGGGCTGGCCTGTCCCCGCTGTGGGAGAGACAGTCCTGGCTTTGTCCTCGGGGGACAGCAGAGCCGGCCCCGGGGAAGGCAGGACTCTCCCCGGTGCCAGCAGCCGCCCTGCCACCGCCTGCCTCTCCCATAGAGCCATCTGCCCACCCCACCCCCAGCTCCTTTCTTCCTGCTTTTGCTCCTTCCCAGGGCGCCTCGCTGCCGCTGCCACTGGTCTAAAAGCTGTGTGTCCTCTGGTCCCGCCTCAGCGCCATCTTCCCCAGGTGCCGGGTGCCTGGGGCTGGGAATTCAGAGCTGCCTTGTGGATCGGCAGTAGCTCCCCGATTCTGAGGGGCCTTTGCATATAGGCTGTCTACGGCTCACAACCACCTTAGCCACCAGCTCCGCTCTCCAGAGGAAAAAGCGAGGCCCAGTGGCCTATCTGGGCCCCCCAGCCAGTCTGTGGCCCAGAGGGAATTGAAACAAGGCCTCTTCTGAGCACACCCCCTGCGATGTCTCTCCCAGGTGTCGGGAGGAAGTACATCCCGGCAGGAAGGAGGGTTTGGAGGAGAACCAGACGAGGCTGAGCTGGTCTGGAAAGGAAGCCTTGGGCATGGTGCCCCCCCCCCTCTGCCCCCGGCACCAGGCGGTGTCCTGGTGGAAGTGCCATTCCCAGCAGAGCTCACATGTTCCCAACGCAGACTCAGTGGGGTCCTAGGGGGGTGGGCGGGCAGGCACTGGTCTCAGAAAGACATTAATCACCAGCGTTCTCCATTCTCCCCTTATCTCTGCTCCAGCCTGCCTTTCCAGTCCTCTGCTCTCTCTTTATTAAAAAAAGATAAAAAGAAAAAAATATATATTTTAAATTGATTTTAGAGAGGAAGGGAGAGAGAGAGAGAGAGAGAAACATCAGTGATGAGAGAGAATCATTGATTGGCTGCCTTCCCCACACCCCCACCTGGGGAGTAAGGCTGTAAACCCGGGCATGTGCCCCGACCAGGAATCACACCGTGACTTCCTGGTTTATAGGTCAACGCTCAACCACTGAGCCACACCGGCCAGGCTCCTTTGCTTTCTTATCTGCAAAAACCCACTTTTTCTTGAAATCAACCTGTGTGTTGTCAGTCTGAGCCCTGACCCTGTCACCTCCAGGAAGCCTCTCGGGATTTAAGAGATGTTGTAGGACAGGGGGAAGCAGAGACGCCTCGGGGCTGGACAAAGCGTGTTGAGACTTCCTCTCTGAGCCTCGTGCCCCAACTGGAACATGGGAAATCCCGCTGCCCGCAGGCAGACCCTGCTCGCCTTCCGCACTTCCCTCCCACCCGCAGGCAATGCCCTCCCTGGCCTGCCCGTGCCTCGATCAGGACGGGGCCACAGAATGTTTTATCTTCCACGTGTCCTGTGTGTTTGCCCGGCCTCTGCAGCCAGGCTCGAAGCTCCTGGGGCCAGGCTGTTCCTCCTCCAGCCCCCGCCCCCAGCACAGGGCTGGGCACAGAGCAGGCGCCTCACAGCTGCTTGGAGATGGGGGGGGGAGGTTGGGAAAGAGCGGGGCGCTCACCAGGCCGGCCTGAGATCGAGTCCTGGCGCTGCCACTCCCCGACGTGAGCCGTCGGCTCTCTGCCCATAGAACGGGGCCCCTGTTGACAGTACTGACTCGGAAGCTGGCTCTGGAAATCTAGTAAAGTAGGACCGTGCTCGGTCTAGTCCCTGGCACAGAGTGAGTGCTTAGGACACAGTGGCTATTGCGAGGCTATTGGTGGGTGACTGGTGCCACTTTACTCCTTTGCAAACCGTCGGTGGGGCACGCACCGGGAGGCCAGTCAGCTGACGTGTCTGCCTTGGGCTAAAGGCTTCCTTAGGGCCGAGACCCTTCCTTCCTGCTGCCGCCTGGCCAACCGTCACCGACCACCTGCTGTGAGCTGGGCCCGTGCCAGGCCCCGGGGCCCGGAGGTGAACTCACCCTCAAGGAACTGCCAGGGCAGAACGTCCCAGAGATTATCTGATGGCACCAGAAGGCTGGCCCGAGAGGCCACCAGAGGAGGCACGTTCTCACCCTCCAGGGCCAACGTCATGCAAATATTGAGGACAAATATGAGAAAACGGGTTTCAGTGAATCATCGCCCTGGTCTAAAAAACATTTACTTCTTTCTTTCTTTAAAATTTTTTTTTCTTTTTTGGTAATATCAATTTTTATTGATTTCAGAGAGGAAAGGAGAGAGAGAGAGAGAGAGAGAGAGAGAGAGAGAGAGAGAGAGAGAAACATCAATAATGACAGGGAATCATTGATTGGCTGCCTCCTGCACACCCCCTACAGGGGATTGAGCCCAAAACCAAGGCATGTGCCTTTGGCTGGAATTGAACCCAGAACCCTTCAGTCCACAGGCCAGCGCTCTAGCCACTGAGTCAAACTGGCTAGGGAAGCATTTACTTCGTAAATCCAGCCTGAGGCTACAGCCAGTAACATGTCTTAGATCAGTGGTCGGCAAACCACGGCTCGTGAGCCACATGCGGCTCTTTGGCCCCTTGAGTGTTCTAATGCCACTTCTTCAAAATAGACTCGCCCAGGTCGAAAACCGACTTCTGCACATGGGCCACGAAGTTTCAATCGCACTGTACGTGTGGGCGCACACGTGGTATTTTGTGGAAGAGCCACACTGAAGGGGCCAAAGAGCCGAGTGTGGCTCGAGAGCTGCGGTTTGCTGACCACTGTCCTAGATGATGTTAGAGGCATGGGGATGGAGAGATGGGCCTGATCTTGAACCTTCTCTTTGCTAGGGCCAGTGCACCACATCCCCCCCCAGCCCGGCAGCCCCAGCCTGAGGGGCCGCAGGGCTCACCGAGCCCCTTTTTCAGGACAGGGACTCGATGAAGGTCACGGAGAGAGAGATGCAAAGAGGCAGGGAGGCCGGGCTGTCTGCAGGTGGAGGAGCCGGAGAAGAGGCGTCTGGGCGCCTTTCCCGCCCAGGGCGACCTCCAGCCTTCGCACACTCACCCTTCCCATTCATTCGGCGCGTTCCTCAGTTATCTGCGCTGCAGGCGCTGCTCTGGGCACCAGGACGAAGCGGCGACTAAGACACGGAGGCCACCCCGCATCTGGCCCTGAATGCCTGCTCAGCCAAGAACTGCCACTACCTGCCTCATTCCTGGCTTCCCCGGACACCAATGTTACCCAATTTCCAGGAGATTTCCAGCCTAGAACCCACCGTTGGGCCCTAACTCACACCCTGTCCTCACCAGGCACCATCATTTCACCACTGGAATATTCACCTTGCCCCAGTAGGACGGAAGCAGGGGTGCCGCCATCACCGCTGGGGGTGGGGGGAGTGCAGGCCTGGAGTCTGGGAAGCCTCAGGCAGAGAGAGAGCCTGAGGGGGCGTCTCTGTGGGAGCCCGGGAGGGCCCTTCAGGGCTGTCATCATCTCCCTGAGTCCTGACGGGAGGCCCAGGAGGTTGGTCTGGGGCTGTCCCTGCCTTACAGGGAGCAGGACCGCGAGGCCTGGGCCGGAAGGACCTCCCTGAGATGCCACAGGTCCCTGAGCCCCTTTCTCGGCCGTGAAACGGGAAGGAGACTGCACACGCTCAGAGCCAGTGCGATGTGACGACACGGACCGCATGCAGGAGGCCCCCCGGCCCCGGGGCTCCTGGCTCTGGTGGCCACCTGTCAGCGGTGGCCTCTCCTGGGCCTGAGGTCACAACCCCGGCCAGGCAGCTCATGAATGCGGTACTGGCCGAGCCCCCCACTCCCCGGGGCTGGGGGCTGGGAGGGAGGCCTGCCCGGGGCCGGCTGCTGCTGCCACCACCACCACCGCCGCCAAAAACGACAGCAGCTGGTGGGGACGGACGGCTGTTCTGGGGCAGGGTCCCCGCGCGGTGCTGCCATGCATGATGTCACCGAATCTCCGAGACGACCCGTGAGGTAAGCACACCTGCCGGGCTCGCTGACAGGTGAGGATGCCGGCCCGGAGGAGTGAGGTCAATGCCCGAGGGCATGCTGGCCACGCGCTCCCTCCGCGGCCTCACCAGCCCTCGCCCTCTGTGAGCAGCCCCGAGCCCTCGGAGGGACAAGTCCCCTCGCTTGCGGAGCCACAGGAAGGCTTTCCCAAGAGGAGTTTTACTCAGGAAGGAAGAAAATGAAAGGTGCGGCCGAAACCGGTTTGGCTCAGTGGTAGAGCGTCGGTCTGCGGACTGAAAGGTCCCGGGTTCGATTCCGGTCAAGGGCATGTACATTGGTTGTGGGCACATCCCCGGTGGGGGGTGTGCAGGAGGCAGCTGGTCGATGTTTCTCTCTCATCGACGTTTCTAGCTCTCTATCTATCTCTCTCCCTTCCTCTCTGTGAAATATCAATAAAATATATTTAAAAAAAGAAAAGAAAATGAAAGGTGCGAAGGTGAGGAGATGGATGGATGGAAGACAGACTCCCACAGATACGGCGGCCCGGGGTGCTGGGCCCGGGGGGAGGGTCCCCTGCCTCAGCCCGGAGGGGACCGAACACTTAACGGAGCCACTCCAACTGCAACCCGGAGCAGGTTCCAGCCACGCCCGGTCGGTCCCCAGTGTCTTCCCAAAGGTGCTGAGCCCGGGCTGGGCCCCCTCCTTAGCTCCTGTCACAAGCACAGGCGAGGAATGGGGTCCCTCCTGGCTGCAGGCCAGCACCGACGCATGCCTGCCTTCCTCTGCCCTTCCAGTCCCTGCCCTGACCCGCTTCCTGTCCTTGGGAGACCCCCAGGGACCGTCTCCCGCATCCAGGCTCGGCCACGTGCTGGGTTCCGCCCTTGCCTTGGGAGAGCTGGAGGCGGAGGGACCGGGGCGTGGGGCGGGGAGACAGGCTCGTGGCGCAGTCTAAACCAGGGGTGGGCAAACTTTTTGGCTAGAGGGCCACCATGGGTTCTTAAACTGGACCGGAGGGCCGGCACAAAAGCAACCTGACCATGCTGGCACTCTCATCTTGGGCTGCTGGTGAAGGAGCGGAGGGGAGAGCAAGAGAACCCTCCGCTCTTTGGGCTCCGCGGGCCGGATAAAACAGCCGAACGGGCCGGATCTGGCCCGAGGGCTGTAGTTTGCCCATGGCTGGTCTAGACGGTGCCACGAAAGCCGTGTGAACACCAATGGTTTAAACAAAAGTGTGCGTGTGCGTTGAGAGAGAGAGAGAGAGAGAGGAGAGAGAGAGGAGAAGCTGATAAAGGCAAATGGGTTAAAAATTCTAAAAATTCTTTGTACTATTTTTGCAACTTTTCTGTGAGTTTGACATTATTTCAAAACAAAGCATTATATATAAAAACAAAGGGAAAACCCGAGCATGAACCAAGAATTTCAGGGCCAAGAGGAAAGGCAACCACCTGCCTGCGGAGCTGGGAGGACTGGGGGAGGGACCTACTGAGCCGGTGGAGAAAGGGTGTGTGTTGGGGTAGAGGACACAGCGCGTGCACAGGCCTGGGGGTCTGGAGGGGCCGGCACCTGACGCCTGACGCCTGCTGGCTTACCCGCTAGGCCACCCCGAACAGCAGCCCCTCTGGGTTCGAGGGGCTTCCCAGCTCAGGGTCTGTTATCCGAGCCTTGTCTCCGGGCCTCGCCACACGGGCAGCCCCGCCCTCAGCAGCGGCCCCACCGTCCCGGGAAACCCTCCGCGGCCAGCGTCTTCTCCGGCCGGCGGCGTCCAGTCGTGCCAAGCATGATCGTGCCTGCCTGGCCTCTGCCAGCTCCCGGGAGAATGGCTTCCAAATTTCTATCGCAGTTGGTTTCCAACAACATCCAAACAGTTTGCCACAAGCCCGGCAGCCCTCGCTGCCCAGGAACACAGGTGCCAAGACAAAGGTTGGCCCAGGCGACGCCTCCCCGCTGCCCGAGCGCGTCACGGGCCCCCGGGGGCCGCCGGGGGCTCCGGAGTGTCAGTTTCACGCTCAGGAAGTGGAGGGAGAGGCAGCTGGTCCGCAGCGCTTCCTCGAGGGCAGCGCCGAGCCGCTGGCTCGCAGGGAGCTGCAGGCACGTACGTTCCCTCTGCCCGGGGCCCACCGGCCTCTGGCTCAGTGCCCGCCCCACGCCTGGGCCCAGCGGAGGGCTGACCTCCTGGAGGGTGCCTTCTCTGAGCCCAGCCCCGGCCGGAGGAGGGGTGCACCCTGTGCTCCCGATCCCGTGTCCCCTCCATCCCGGCGTTTTCTCTCAAGGGTAAGAGCCACACCCCGGAGCAGGATTCGGGGGGCCTGCGTCCCGGCTCTGCCGCTGCCCAGGTCTGTGACTTGGGGCGCGTGACGTGCCCCCACGTGCCTCCGTGTCTTCCTCTGCAACAGGGAGGTCTGTTCTGTCGCCAAGGGCCAGGCGAGTGAAAACACTTCCACCAGGGCCTGGTCCCCCGAGAGCGCCCTTGGTGTGCCAGCCACCACCCTACTGAGCTGCGGCTGACTTGACCGAGAGCCGAGGAGGCGGGAGCCGGTGCCGTCTCTCCCTGGTCTCAGGGCTGGCACGGCGAGGCTCCCAGGATGGGTGGTCAAAGGCTCGGGTGAAGGAGATGGGCTTGCCTACCTATGCGAGGCTGAGTGCCAAGGGGCTGGGGGTCAGGGGTCAGGGGCCCAGGTCTGAATTCTGATTCTGCTGGTCACCCTCTGGGGAGCCTGCCTGAGCCCTGCTTTCTTTTTCTTTTCTTTTTTTAATATATTTTATTGATTTTTCACAGAGAGGAAGGGAGAGAGATAGAGAGCCAGAAACATCGATGAGAGAGATACATCGACCAGATGCCTCCTGCACACCCCCCACCGGGGATGTGCCCACAACCACGGTACATGCCCTTGACCGGAATCGAACCTGGGACCTTTCAGACCCCAGGCCGATGCTCTATCCACTGAGCCAAACCGGTTTCGGCTGAGCCCCGTTTTCTTCCTTTGTAACACGAGATGGCAGCTCCAGGGCTGTGGGCGAGGGGTGATGCCCACCAGCACGAAGGACAGCCACCTCCCTGACGGCCCTCCTCCGAGCCCCCTCCCGGCCACCCTCCCCCCCAATCCCGCCTGGATCGCGCACCCTATGCCCTCGCTGGAGCAGGGTGCTGACTTTGCTCTGTTAAGTGACTGTATAGTCCGGCCGCTAGCGAGTGGATCATTCCCCACCCAAGAAAACGGCGACCTCTCCCAGGGTCCCCCCAGCGGAGACCCCACGCCCCCCTGCTGCCCCCGGCGCCCCGGCGAGCCCGGCCCTCACCTTGCGTCACCACCTTGCCGAAGACGGGCAGGGAGTCCAGCGTGGAGCAGTTCCAGCGCCGGTTCCGGAACTGGTACTGGCACTCCTCGATGGCCAGCTGGGCGCCGCGGCGCACCGAGTCCATCACCTCCAGGTTCCGCTTGCACATCTGCACCTGCCTCTGGATCAGGCCCTTGAGCTTCTCGCACGTCTCCTCCTCCGAGATGCTCCCCACCGAGGACAGCTTGGCCAGGTACCTGGGGAGAGGGTGGCGGGGGTGGATGCCGTGCAGAGCCCCTCCCCGGCCCACGCCCAGGACGGGGCCATGCCCAGCCCAGGCCCCTGGGAACCCACGAGTCCCAGCTCCGGACCTGGCTGCCAGCCCCTGTCTGGATCCAGCGACAGGCCCTCTGGCCCAGCGCCTGGGGCCGGAGGCAGGAAGTGGGGTCTCCCAGGACAAGGCCTCACGTTGGGCACAGCGGGCAGAACCCCATGGGACGGGGGTGGTCCCAGCCCCTGGGCTCCCCGCCTTCCTGCTGAGATGCCCACTGGCTGGGGGTCCCTGTCTGCTCTGGTGTCTCTCTTTCCCGTCCCCATGGAGCCCATCTTCTGGCTGCAAACCCAAGACCCTCACTGCCAGCCACATCCCAGGGCCACCAGACGGGGACCAGCATCAGCGTGGCAGCACTGGGGATGGGGCAGCGAGGGCAGGCGGGGCTGGCGGTGGCCAGAACGCAGGCCACGGGGGAGGGGGAAGGAGAAGGAGGGAGAGAATGTGTCCCAGGTGACAGAGAGCAAGTGCCAGAACCGAGCCTACAACTCCTTCAGCTTCCAGCGCCTTCCCCTTGCCAGTCCTCCTCCCGAGGGGCCAAGGAGGGCTCTGTCTCATCTCTTTTTTTTAAAATAAATATATTTTATTGATATTTTACAGAGAGGAAGGGAGAGAGCTAGAGAGCTAGAAATGTCGATGAGAGAGAAACATCGACCAGCTGCCTCTTGCATACCCCCTACCGGGGACGTGCCCGCAACCAAGGTACATGCCCCCGACCGGAATCGAACCCGGGACCTTTCAGTCCCCAGACCGACGCTCTACCACGGAGCCAAACCGGTTTCGGCTGTCTCATCTCTTGACAGACACTTTACGATGCTGACCAGGAAGCAGGGGGGCTGGGAGCAAGAGGCAAACATGCTCACGAGGACGGGAAAAGGCCCTGTGAGGAGGAAGCGATCCCTGTCTCAAGGGAAGGAGGAGTGCGTGCATTAACTGAGCACCTACTATGTGTCAGTTAGGGTTCGGACAGGCAAAGTGACTGGCTCAAGGTCACCCGGTTTGTAGGGAGGGACCTCATTGGAGCCCAGGTGTGGGTCTCTGCATGACTTGTGCTATAACTGCTGCCCTTCAGCCTGCCCCTTCCCCAAGGTCCCTGCCACATAGTAGGTGTACAAGTGGCAGTCTAATGATGGGAGGAGAACTGATGGTGACTCTGGAAAGCCCCCTCTCCTCTCCCTGCCTCCCTCCCCCCCTGCTCAGTGAGAGATCCATCTTCTCACCTCCCAGGCGGGGCGGCCTGGGGTGCCTGTTAGGTTCTGGGGGAGCAGCAGAGCACAGAGAAGCACAGACTTAAGGAACATGCCCAGACCAGGGGTCTGGTTCAGGCCCCTCATTTTATAGGGGGAGCACAGAGAGCCTTCCCATGGCCTCCCGGGAGGAAGCTCGGATCCTGCCTGTATCCTCCGCCTCAGCCGCACACGCTGGGTTCAGACAAGACAGCCAGCGTCCCTCTGCCACCGCCTCATGGGGACCCCCGGCCTGCAAACCGGTGGGGGGAGCTTGCTGGGGTGGAGGGGAAGACGCGGTTGCATCCTACCAGGGAAGCCGCCGATTGCTTGTCCAAAGAAGGCTTAAGAGGGGAAGGTGACCCATTGGGGGATTCACTTTCCCCAGCTGTAACGTGGGAAGATCCCACGGATCCTGGCGACGCCAAGAGCCGTTGTCAGAGGCGAAGGGACCTTGTCTGTGGAAGGTGGCCGGACTCGAGCCTGAGGCCACGGGCAGGAACTCAACGACCCTTCGCCGAACGGAGGCGTGAACTGCCGAACGGCAACCACACAGAAAAGTACACAGAAAGCCCTGGTAAAACACGGGGCATTGCCGAAGCCGGTTTGGCTCAGCGGTAGAGCGTCGGTCTGCGGACTGAAAGGTCCCAGGTTCGATTCCGGTCAAGGGCATGTGCATTGGTTGCGGGCACATCCCCGGTAGGGGGTGTGCAAGAGGCAGCTGGCCGATGTTTCTCTCTCACGGACGTTTCTAGCTCTCTCTATCTCTCTTCCTTCCTCTCTGTGAAATATCAATAAAATATATGGAAAAAAACAAAACAAAAACATGGGACATTTTTATGATGATGATAATAAAAAGAGTGAAATTTTTTGGCGTGTTAATCCTCACCTGAGGATATTTTTTCCCATTGATTTTTAGAGAGAGTGGAAGGGAAGGTGAGGGGGAGAGAGAGAGAGAGAGAGAGAGAGAGAGAGAGAGAAACTTTGACGTTACAGAGACACATCCATTGGTTGCCTCCGAGCCTGCATGCCAGGTATGTGTCCTTGACTGGGCATCGAACCCGAGATCCTTTGGTGTGTGGGCCGACGCTCTAACCACTGTGCATGCCGGCCAGGGCAAAAAATAATAGTGAACTTTTATGGCACTTAGTGAGGGGGCTGAGTACTTTGCTTACATTATTGCATCTAGCCTCCCGGCAAGACGAAAAACTCTCATTTTATAGAGGAGGAGACCGGGGCAATCCACCTTGTGTGCAAAATCACAGGTCCTGAGAGGTGGAGCCAGGATTCGAACCTGGTTTTGCCCGGTTTCAGAGCCGTTGGTGGAGACACTGTGGCTCACGGACCGGGACTGACAGCGGCGGGCAGAAGCTGCTGGGAGCGGGGCTCGCTCACCCTGAGGATGACAGCCAGGGTGCAGTGGGCGCCGCCCGCCCCGAGGTGTGCGAGCAGCCGCTGGATCCTGCTTGCCAGGCCTGTGGGCTGGACCAGGGTGATGGCTTCCCAGCCTGGCTGTGCACGGACACGTTTGTGGGTTTGCTGGAAGCGCCGGTGCCTGGGCCCCCCTCCGGGTGGGCATCTGGGCTTTTCCCAGGTTCCCGGGAGCAGCGGGGAGGCCAGGCTGGCACGGCCTGCACAGCACTTTAGGGGAAGCTCTGGGGTAACCACTGGGGGTGCTTCCTTCGCAGCCGGAGGGAGAGGAGACTCTGGGACCCACTTTCCTCCCCTCTGCAGCATCCCATCTGGCTGTGGGGCCCGGCGGAGTCTGTCTTTTTTGTTTGTTTGTTTTTAAGTGGAGATAACGGTTCCTGCCCCGGAGGCTGCTGGGAGAAACTAATGTGATTTGACGTGGCTGCTGCATCTGGTTCTGAGCCGGGCGCCTTGTGGGTGCGCAGCGACTGTGAGGCTCTCTCCCTCCCCGGGCAGCACGGGCGAGAGGGAGGTGGGTGGTCTCGCTGAGGCAGTCCAACCTCGCCTTGCCTCCCGGGCCTCCCCGTCCCCTCTACCGGGTCCTGCCTGGCGGATGCACAGTCTGGTAGTGTCTGAGGACACAGAGCGGGAAGACGGCTGAGGGGCAGGGGGAGGATGCATCTGGAAGGCGAGGGGACCACTTGGCTCCCCAGTGGGGCCTGTGTGCCCCCCCTGCCTCTGCCAGCAGAGGGAAGGGGTCCCCTATGCAGCTAGTCCACCTGGCGCTCTTGGCCTGCAGGGGGCGCCAAGAGTCCGGCTACTGGCTGTGGGCCAGGTCCACGCTTGGGAGGCCAGGGGTGAGGGGACAAGACGTTGGGCCTCCAGTTGGATCCCTTCCTGCTCAGGCCCAGGGCTGGCCTCTTGGAGAAGGGCAGGGGGCCCCTCGGTCCTCTGCGACATGGGGAACCAGAGTTGGCCTCTCCCCATCTCAACCTGAGCTCCCCCCTCCTGCGTGGAGCCAGGGGCCAGGTTGGACGGCTGGGTGGGTCCTGGTTTCTGGTGAAGGGAGGTTCAAGGCCAGGGGTTGTCTGGGCAGGGGCAGCGGGCTAGGGAGGCCTGGCTGAGCCACCAACCCCCCGTGTGACCTTGGGCAGGTCCCCGCCCCGCTCGGAGGCTGTCTCCTCGTGGGGTCAGTAAGCCGGTGGGTCTGTGTGGCCATTCCCACTGTCAGAGCTGGCAGCTCTCCTTCTACGGATTGGGATGGGGGTTCCCTAAGCCTCGAAGGCCTCCTGAGAGGTGGCGGTTCAGCCATTGAATGAGACCTGAGATGGGCCGGAGAGGCCTCCTCCCTCCTCCCCTAGGCTCAGGGCTCCAGGAGGGGAGACGGGCTGAAATAACAGTAGCGGGGATTTAGGGGTGAGCTGCTGGCCTGCCAGGGCCGTGAGTCACTGGGACAGCTTCCAGGAAGAGGCTGAGAAACCTCTTCCGCTGAGGAGTGTCCCTGCCCCCATGGCTGGCACCGATGCCCACCACCCCTGCCTTTATCTGGCCCAGCAGCTGTCCCCTTCCACGCCACAGGAGGCACCGCCCACCCCCACCCGGGCTCGCCCAGAGCCGGGGTCTTGCCTGGGAGCTGGGGATGGAGTCGGAAACGGGGTGGACAGAGTTAGGGCCCCGGGGCATCCCCTGCATTTCTTTTTTCTTTTTTAAATATACATTTTATTGATTTTTTTACAGAGAGGAAGAGAGAGGGATAGAGAGCTAGAAACATCGATGAGAGAGAATCATTGACCAGCTGCCTCTTGCACACCCCCTACTGGGGATGTGCCCGCAACCCAGGTACATGTCCCTGACCGGAATCGAACCTGGGACCTTTCAGTCCGCAGGCTGACGCTCTATCCACTGAGCCAAACCGGTTTCGGCAGCCCCCCTGCATTTCTTGCTTGCTCCGGCATCCTTCGGGCGTCTGGCTTCGTGTCACAGGTGAGCAAACTGAGGCCCGAAGCGGCGCAATGACTCACCCAGAGGCGCCCAGCTAGTGAATGGCACAGAGTGGAACCCCAGCCCCGCTCTGCCCGGGACCTCTCTGTTCCCGGCCCCTGGTTGTGGGCCTGCCCCGCTGGCAGCTGCAGGGGGCTGATGCCACCCTCAGGGTCATGTCCAGCCCGGGGTCTCCTGGCGCCGAGAACAGGGTGCAACACACAGAAGGCGCTGGATACAAACGTGCAGCTCGCCGGACAGAGGGCTCCGTCCTGACTCAGGGGCGGTGAGAAGGGAGCGTGCGGGGCGGAGGGGCCGCCGTGGAGACAGCTCCTGCCTTTCGGGTTGCCGCGGGCTTGGAGACCCTTCGGGGCCCGCCTGGTCCTGGGGACCTCAGGACACCCCTCTGTGCACCCTAAGGCGGCTCAACCTTTCCCCCAGAGACACCCATGCCACTTGCTGACCCTGGAGCCGGGCTGGGCTCAAGTGTCGGCTGCACAGGCCATTTCTGGGGGAGGCAGAGAGCGTGGGCATGCCCAGTCTTGGCTGCCGCCGGGCTGGGCCGGGCCGGGCCGGGCTGCGGGAGGGCCTGACCACCCCGGCTTCCTCTCCGCTCCTCGCTGCACTGCCCCAGTTTAGTCTTCTTCCTGCCTCTGCTGAGCACAGGCTTAGCGACCTGCCACCTGCTGCCCGGCCACCCAGGACTCTCGCCCCGGCCGCGCCATCGATCAGGTTACCCCAGCACCCCAGGCTGCCCCGGCCTGCCGGCCGGCCGGCGGCTGCTGCCAGCCAGCCCGTGCCCCGTCTTCTCACACCGGGGCTGCGGGTCCTCCAGGCTCCTCCCAGGAGGCCCTCCCCGTGGTGCCCGCCCGCAGCCGGCCAGGCTGGAGGGCCCGGGCCCTGCCAGGGAGATCAGATCCTCTCGGCCACCTGCTGTTTTCATTAGAAACTAAAATTAGCTGGGCCGGTCCCAAGCTTTCCCAGGTTTGCTTGCTTTTGAAAGAAAATATACAAATTCCTGGAGGCAAACCCGCACCCCGCGGGCGGCAGCGGGCTCCTCCCCGGGGCCCTCGCCCGGCGCTGCCCCGTCCGTCCGGCGGAGAGGGGACGGGAAATAGCCGGGGCGCTTGGGAGGCCGGGCGGATCCGGGTCATGGGTGCTGGCCCTGCGGGTGTCCAGGCGGGGGCTGGGACGCCGGCCCAGGCCTCTCCGCCCCTCCCGCTGGCCTCCCCGCCCGCTTGGGCCACATTTAGAGCCTCCTCGGAGCGGTCCTGCCCGCAGCACCAGCACCGGCGAGGAGGAGGGCCGGGTGGGAGGGAGGAGGAGCCCGGAGGAAGCAGCGGCCGCCTCGGGAGCTGTGGGCCGATGCAAGCGGCCGCGACACGGGGCCCGGCCGGAACTGTGATCCCCACCGCACCCCCAGTTGTTCTGTACCCAGGGTCTGGGCACCCCGCGGGCCTCTCCCCCATGGCGCCCCTGGCCCCGCCGCCCTCATCCCTCAGCGTGGGAGGCAGTGTGGCACACTGGGCAAGGGGGCTGGCCCGGCGGGGCCAGGCGCCCATCTATCTGCGATACTCGAGGCAAGCCGGTGCACACGGCCGAGCCCCCGTCCACAGGATGGGGGGAGGACACACTCGTTCGCATCTCGGGAGGCTCGAAGGAATCACGCGTCCACCTGGCAGGCACCCGTCCCCTGTTGGCAGCGCGATCATGTTACCGTCATTACTGGAACGTTGGCTACCGCGTTTCCCCGAAAAGAAGACATCCTCCGAAAATAAGACCTACTTACAGGTTTCCTTCTGAGTGACATATAAGGCATCCCCCCCGAAAACAAGGCCCCCCAGGATTCACAGTGTGTCTGGTTCGTGTTGACAACTACCGTACTACCGCGCCGTATACAGGTAATACATTTCCTTTTATTTTCATTTAACAATAAATGTGTACCGTATTCTTCTTCATGGAAAAACAAGACATCCCCTGAAAATAAGACCTAGTGCATCTTTGGGAGCAAAAATTGATATAAGACGCTGTCTTATTTTCGGGGAAACAGGGTATCACCGTGATCATCCGCCCCGCCATCCCCAAGCCTCCTCATCTCGGGGGGGGCCCCCCTGCTGGCCCCTCAGACCACTTCTGCTCATTGGCCTTCCTGGCTGGGCTCCGTCAACTCTCTTAGTCCTGGGTTCCTGACACTTTTTTCCCCCCAGCTGGACATAGTTAGGGGAAGACACCCCCCCCCCGTGGGGAATAGTGGGTCCCTTCAGCCTGGATCCCAACTGCAGGCGCTGGACAGAAACTCCCGGCGGAGTGCGTGGAGCTGGGGAACTGCTTTCCTGGGGTTTCGGGCCATCAGGCGGACCCTGCAGGGCCCGGGGGGATGAGCGAGGGGATGGGGGCGGGTAACGGTGCTGTTAGGAGCTGGGGACACTGGGGGGAGGCGGGCAGGGCCAGCGGGTGTCCAGGGCAAGCTCAGGTGTGCCCGGGCACTTGGAAACGGGTGGTAGGACTAGAGGGCGGGAAGAGAGGCACCGTAGGTCCCTGCCACTTGTGCTCTTCAAACCACGGTCACGCGCTTTCATGTATCTATCCGTACTGCGTTCACGGAGGGTTGCCGAGGTGGGTATTATCCCCTCCGTTTTCCAGGTTAGGAAACTGAGGCTCAGAGACAGGTGTTCCAGGCCACGCAGCCAGCCAGGGGTGGTCAGGACTTGAAAGTAGGTCAGTCTGGCTCCTAGGCCTGGGCCAGCCGACTGCATGATGGTTTGGCACCAGCGCCTGGAGGCCGTGGCTCCACCTCCCACTGGTGGGCCTTTCAGAGCCCATGTCTTTTCTGCACCACAGCGAGGGCTCCGGGCTGCTCAGGGGTGAGGGTCCTGGGAGGGGGGGGGGGCTGTCTCAGTGGGTACGCGGCTGCCTGGACGGCATCTGGGACTGTGGTCTCTGCAGCTCGGGGGCTCACAAAAGAAGTTGCTGCCACTGGCCTGAACCCCCTGGAGGGGCAGCCCGTGAGGAGGGCGGGCCTTGGAGAGACTCCCCGTGGCCGTGGGGTAGTGGGTGCTGCCCGTGTCAGCATGACCAGCGTCCTCAGTGCCCAGGCCCAGCGCTCTTGGCTCCGGGCACAGGTCCTCGGTTGTGGGGAGATGGTGGCCTCCTCTGGAGCACAAGTCCCCACTCCTGTACCTCAGGGCACTGCCCCCCTCTCCCTGTCTCCTGGGATTCCTAGCCCCCCTTTCTCCCATCCCCAGGAGATTCAGCACCCCCCTTTCCTGTCTCTTGGCTTCCCCGTTTCCATCGCTCCCATGAACCTGCTGTCCCAGGTCCTCACATTTCATTCCGGAGGGCTCTGTGGCCCCCCACTTCCTGTTTGAGAGGTGACCCCACTCCCCCATTTCCCTCTCACAATATTTCTCCCCCCACCCCCACCCCCAGGGGAGCAGGTGGCTGACTCAGGGCGGGAAGTGGCCACGCAGACCTGAGCCTGGACGACCCCGGGCTGTGCCAGGGGGTACGGACTTTCCTTCTCCCCCTGGGGCGGGGTGTTTGTGGGGGCGAGTGGGTGTCAGACTGAGGGCACTCGCTGACCTTGCCCTGCCTCCCGATTTGCCAGCAGAGAGCTTCTCCCTCGCAAAGACCGGCCCAGCCTTTGTCGGGAGTGCCCTCCTCGGCCTGGGAGCCACTGTCCTCCCTACTTCCACCGAGGGGGCCCGGGGGTGGGGGGCGGGGACGGTGAAACCCCAGCTGAGCTGTCCAGCACCGGCCTCCTGGAGTGAGGCGCGTACCCTGGAGCCCCAGGCTCCTAGTGAGTTCCTTGGCCTTGATGGGTCCCTCCTAAAGGCCCAATGGGAGACTCTGTGGGTAAGCCGCCCCCCCCACCCCAGTGGGCAGGTGGGAAAACCTCGGCTCCTTTCTTGTTCCAGTTGCCCACCGCCTGCTCCCCCCGGACCACTGTGAGTGGAGGAGGTGACTGGGTGGATGGGGAGGGGCCTGGGGAGACAGGAGGCCTGGCATGGAGTTCCAGCGCCACCACTAATGTGACCCCGGTGCCACGCCCAGAGCCTGATGGGGGGATGGAGTGGGTATTGTTTTGTTTTTGTTTTGGGAGTGGGGCTTGACAAATTAGTGTTTGCCGTGACAGAACGGGGCACAGCAGCCCCTCCCCTGCGTGGAGGCTGAGTGTCCGGGAGGGGGTTGAGAGGACCATCCCCGAGAGCCCCTCGCACTCGGGTGGCTGCCATTCTGTCCCTTCTGCCTGGGGTGCCAGCACGGCGGGGCACCCTTGGATCAAGAGGAATGCCCAGCGGTCTACCCAGCTCTCCGGGCCGAGTTCCTGGGACCCAGGCCCGTGTGACGGGACTTGTGGGCAGTGGGAGAAACGGGGTCTGAAAGGCCCATGCAGAACCACAGCAGAAAAGAGGCCCCTCTGGTCTCACCAGCAGTTTCCTGCTGCTTCTAACGGGCCTCTGCCCCCCATCAGCCCCCCCCCGAGCTGCGCGCTGTCAGGAGGCTCATCCCTCCCTCTGTCCCCCCTCCCCGCCCCCCCCCCAGACCAGGTCCCCTCCACTGCGGGGGGGTCGGGGGGGGTCTGACTTGGCCAGGGGACTCTTAAAGATCCATTTCGAGTTTTCCAGGAGATGGGGGAGGGGGAGAGGGGGAGAGGGGGTTCGGATGGGGAAGGGGAGCTGGCGGGGTCACGGCAGGGAGCGAGCCTTCTCCCGGGCTTGGCTGAATCACAGAAGAAGCCGCTCAGGACTCAGAGATAAAAACCTGGCAGTGCCTGTGGAAATCTGGACAGCAACCACGGGGTCGTGGCCTTGCAGCGGAGGCTCTCCCAAGCGTGTTTGGAGTTGGGGGTGACTGGGGGGGGGGCTGGCGGCGTGCGGCTGTCACCCTCCTTGGGGGCTCCCCTGGCCAACGCGGTGCCAGGCTGGCCCAGGCCACGCCTTTCTTCCCGGGGGGAGGAGCGAGCAGAGGAGGCTTGGTGCAAACGCTCAGCTTTCCAAACGCACCCACAGGGCCCGAGTTGGGCGAGTTTCAACAGGTTTGGGGAACACTGTCTTGTCAGATGCTTGCTGAGTTGCTCAATTGCTAATCCCGGGTTGAGGGAAGAAAGTCAAGCCTTCGCAGACAGCTGGGTTGTGACTGCTGCCTGAGCAAACCCCAGGGGCAGAGCCTGGTCCCCGGGGGGCCTGCAGAGGAGGGGGAGGGGGAGACGGCGCGCTAGCCTGGCGCTGAGGGGGGTGCCCGAGCTGGGGAGCTGGGGCCAGAGCAGCAGACCTGCGGGGTGACAGCCACACTTCCCGGCACCCACTTCGGCACATCGTAGCGTCCCCCGAGGCTCAGGCGAGTGGAGCGGAGCCTCCCTCCTCCTCGGGGTCTCTGAAGACAGGGCACCCTTTGACCACATGCCCTTCCCGCCTTCCCCCATCAGACGCCGACTGAGCCCCGACGGTTCCCCCATCAGATGCCGACTGAGCCCCGACGGCACGTCAGACGCGTGTCAGGTGCCCGGAGGTGTTTGTGCCTCACCTCGGCCCCCAGATGTGTGTACAGCCTGGCAGAAGCAGCGGCCACACTGCTGGACGGTAGCTGTGGGCGACACAGAATAGCGGAGGGGCTAGAGGCAGGGGGTTACAGACCCGGGGAGCTGAGCGTGTGAGAGTCAGTCAAGCTGAAGTCCTGCTTCTGACTTTCAGAATGTCCTTGGGAAGGTCATGGCCCCCTGGCCTCTGGAGAGGGACCGACAGGAACACGCTCTCCTTCCTCTCTCTGACAAGGCAGGGGGAGAGGGGCTGTGACTCTGGGAGGGCAATGGGCGTGAACGTGCTTTGTAAACCCCTGCTTCTCAACCAGCGAGACCTGGCCCTGCTGGGGACGGTGGGGGGACATGTCTGGTTGTCATCTGGGGGGTTCCTACTGGCTTCTTTTTTTTAATAAAAAATATTTTATTGATATTTCACAGAGAGGAAGGGAGAGAGATAGAGAGCTAGAAACATCGATGAGAGAGAAACATCGACCAGTTGCCTCTTTGCACACCCCCTTCAGGGGATGTGCCCGCAACCAAGGTACATGCCCTTGACCGGAATCGAACCTGGGACCTTTCAGTCTGCAGACCGATGCTCTACCGCTGAGCCAAACCGGTTTCAGCCCTACTGGCTTCTTAGTGGGCAGAGGCCGGGGATACTGCTGAGTATCCCACAACGTACAAGACATGCCCTCACTGTCAATGGGGAGACCTGAGGCATCCCAGGGTCGGCTGTGAAGAGCTGGGGGCGTGTTAGTGACGGCGACTCAGTGCCCCGAGCCCTCATGAGGAGCCCTCAGGGGACGGGCTTTCACTGTTTAGAAGGGAGAGCGGGATCCTTTCCCGCGGGAGCCAGGCCTCACCTTTACCTGCGGGACTGGCACTGACATCTGGGCCGGTTCTTTGCACCCTGGCCCGGCGAGCTGCCCCCGGAGTGCCGGCCTCCCCCTGCCCACGGCCACGGGAGTCACACAGCCTGCGAGCAGGCAGGTGCGCGGGAGCCTGGCTGGGGGGGCGCGCCCGTGGGAAGTCAGGTCCAGCTGAGCCACGGGATGCCTCCCCCAGCGGCACCGACGGTGGTCCAGCCACAGCCCCTCGGGCCAGCAGGACCTGCCTGGGAGCCAGGCCGGGCCGCCCGCACTCTCTGGGGGGCCCCGGTCGGAGGACAGGCAGGTGGCAGCTCACAGTCCCCCCTGCGTGTGTCCTGTGCAACAGCAGGACCCGGACAGAACGGTCTGGGGTAAACAGGGCTTGGGAGCCGTAGACTGAAGGCCCGCAGCCTCCACTGTCCCTGTAAACAGGGACACGACTCCCATCCCGCCGCAGCAGCCCTCAGCTTCCAGCGGCCGCCATGCCGTTGTCTCTGCTGCGCCCGGCGCTGTGCTCAGGTGCCGCCTGCTGGCCTCTCTCTTGCCTCAAACCTCCCCCCCCCCCCCCCCCCACCAAGAGTGGGTGCCGTTTTGCGGATGAGAAACCTGAGGCTCGGAGGTGCAGTAAGCTGTCCAAGGTCACCCAGCGGGCCAGCGGCAGGACCGGGATGGACCCGTGGGCTACCTGCCGTCCCAGAGACCCGGTTCTGGGCTGCTCTGCAGGCCTGTCTCTGAGTGCAGCACGGCTCCCTGCCCCGGCTACAGGTCTCTGCGAGGACCCGGCTCAGCAAACCACTGCTCTCCTCCAGTAAACCCCGACAGTGAGCCCTCAGTCCGTCTACTCTCCGACTCTTCCCAGGACTTCCACGTGGGGCTGAGTCCTCTGCTGAGGACTGCAGCCCAGAGGATGGAAGAGACCCATCCAAGGCCCCCAACATGCGGGGCGGAGCTGGGACTGGAACCCCAACCTCCCAACTCCCAGCACAGCCCTGCTGCTGGGGGGAGCATGCAGAGACATTTCTGAGCCCAAGTCCGTGGCAGAGTCTAGGCCATCCACCAATGGACTGTGTGTTTTTAAAAAAATATATATTTTATTGATTTTTTTAGAGAGTCAGAATCATTGATGAGAGAGAAACATCCATCAGCCGCCTCCCCCACACCTATCGGGGGGATGTGCCCGCAACCAAGTACATGCCCTTGACCGGAATCGAACCCGGGACCTTCCAGTCCGCGCAGGCTGACGCTCTATCCACTGAGCCAAACCGGCTGGGGCTGATGGCCTGTTTTCATCTTTCCACCCATCCCTCCCTCAGCGGTGGGAGCTGCCACAAGCTGTCAGCTCACGCCGGGTGCCAGACACAAGTCTAATCAACAGCTTCCAGCTCCTCTGGGCTTGCCCAGGCCGCGGGCTGCGGAGCCTCCCGCTCGGGGCTCCCTCCTGCCCAACAGCTGCACGCAGCGGGACACCTGCCTCCCTGCCAGCCGCGGAGACAACAGACAGCGCCTGCTCCTGCGCCGCCGGCCCGCCAGCTGCCCGGGACTCACGGCCGGCTCCGGGTACCCGGAGGGGCGTGGGCGGCCAGGCCTCGCCCCTCCGAGAGCCACCTCTGGCGTGGCTCCCCCTCGAAGGCCAGTGCCAGCCACCATGCCTGCCTGCCTGGAGCTTGTCCTTCCAGAAGCAGCGCTTGTATCGGCCCCTTCTGCTGCTGACCAGCGAGGGGACTTCGGGCAGTCACCCCCGGGGACCCCCAATGTTCCCATCTGTGAAATG
The DNA here is from genome assembly GCA_963924515.1 of Vespertilio murinus. Lineage (NCBI taxonomy): Eukaryota > Metazoa > Chordata > Mammalia > Chiroptera > Vespertilionidae > Vespertilio > Vespertilio murinus. The sequence goes on from OZ004706.1 coordinate 12,020,894, forward strand.
GGATTCAGATGCTCCAGGGGGGAGAGAGGACAGTGGGAGCTGTTGTAATTAGGATTCTTGTCGTTCGCGGTTCTACCCTCCACGCCAAGTGCCTTGCTTCGCGACTGCTCTGGCTCACACGTGACCCTTTGCTCTGGTGGCAGCAGCGGTACCCTGCCCCGCCCGCCCGAGGTTTCGCCTGTGTCTTGTCTTTCTCCCCAGATCCCAGTCTCCTAGAAGTCCCAGAATAGGCTGATGCATTCAAGGCAGATGACCCCGTCTCGAAGGTGCCCGGAGACCCCTCCTCTATCACAGCCTCTCTGGCTGGGTTCGGCTCCTTCTGCCTTGGGTCGAGCAGAGACCCTCGGCTCGAGGCCCGAAGCCCAGGGTGGCGCAGGCGTGAGCGGGGTCACCCAGAGACCGCCCCGTGGCAACCCGAACCATCACCGTCGCAGAGAACAGGTTTGCCAACCTTGCTTCTCCCTCTAGGCCGCCCTCCTCACCCCCCCCCCCCCCCCCCGGCGGCGGCGGCGCCAGCACCAGCACTGAGCTGTTGGAATTCCCCGAGGTTTGCGTGACCCAAAGCTGGGGCGGGGATGTGGGGCTTCGATGCCCAGGTGTGGCCCCACCTGGGACACCCTGGTTGGACCCTGGAATGGCTTCAGAGAAGGGCGTATGTCCCTGCCCGGGAGCCAAAGCACCTGGGTTCAGCTCCTGGCTCCTGGGGCCTCAGTTTTCTCATCTGTAAGTTGAGCCCTAGCACTAGACGCTCTTCAAGGACTTTCCTCGGTGGAAGTTATCCTCACTATCCCCCCCCCCCCTCCACCCCCCAAAGGCCTGGGTCACACCCTGGAACCAGCACTTCTCTCTCTGCCCTTTCGTGACTGTGCTGGGTCCAGGTCAGACCCCGTCCTCTCTCTTCCTGGACGCGCACGCTCACTGTGGAGACCCGGCTCTGAACCAACGCTCTCAAGAGTCAGCTCCAGGGGACCCAGGCTCCCCCAAGTCCAAGTCAGCTCCCCACCTCAGCTCTGTGACTCATTCCCACTGAGGGGGCTGGTCTGCAGGGGGCAGTGGGAGGACGCGCTGATGCCCCGGGTTTCGGCGCGCTGTGCCACTGGCCCTGAAGTGTTAATCAAATTAAAGCTCCAAGAAAAACAAAAGCCCTGCAGCCACTTCAGGCGGCCCCAGCGTCCTCGCTCCCGACAGCTGGGAGAATTCCACATCACCTCCGTCCCCCAAGCCCTGGGTGGCTCGGACCCCGACGAGCACTCCCTTCCAGCCTGCAGGGCCCCGGGGCTGGACGCAATGACCTCATGGCAACAGCCATTGCGCGCGGGGGGCAATTTCATGGGAGATATTTGTTCTTTGGTCTTGATGCAGAGAGGATTTTTTCCTCTCCCGCGGTCTCCATGGAAACCCCAGCTACACTGTTGGCTAACCCCCTTCCCACCTCATGCTTTTCAGATCAATATGAGAGGCTGGCTCCCCACTGGCTGCCCACAGGAGATGCGGGCAGCGCTCTGGGGCCGGGACGAAGCCCGGAGTCTGGGGAGGAGTCGCAGAGGGGGACGGAGGAGTCGGGGACCTCTTGCTTCCCTGTGGACTCACTCTCCCTCAGCCGGGCTCACCCCTTTAGACACCCCGCACCTCCCAGCCAACTCTGTGCCATCACAGGGAGTCCCCGGGCCAGGCCTCCGCAAGAGAACCACAGACACCAGCGGTCACCAGCCCTCCCTCCCCAGGGGAGACGCGGAGAAGTGGGGGGCTGTGGGCGTCCCCAAGGGCTCCGCGTTGTTCCTTCCTGCCCCAGGGAGAGCCCAGGCCGGCCACGGGCTCCCGGAGGCCCTGGGTCCTGGTCCCTCTCCCCGCTCGTCCGTCCGCCCGTGGGTCCCTGGCTCCCGCCCGCCGCCGCAGAGACAGGTCTCTGCACGCCTCCAGCCCAGCCCGCAGCGCGGCGCGCGGCGCTCGCCCCGGACGGACGGACGGACGGCTCGGGATTAACCTGCTGCCGGGACCCCGGTCCTTCCCGGCGATGGACTTCCTCGGGGGGACCTGTCAGCTCGGCCCGGGCTGCACCCCGCGCCCCACAACGCCATCCGGGGGTCCGCCCCGCGCTCGCACCCCTCGCGCTCCCCGGCGCCCCACGCCGCCCATGGGTGCGGACGCCGAGGCCGCCACCCCTGCCGCCACCCCTGCCGCCCGTGGCCCGGGAGCCGAGCGGGCAGGAGGGGCGCCCGGCGGGCGGCGGGGACCGGGGAGAGCGCGGGCGAGCCTTGCGCCCCGCGGCCGAGACACCTGCCGGGCGCCCCACGCCCGCCGCCCGCCCCGCCCCGCCGGCCCCCGCCCGCCGCCCGCCGCCCGCCCGCCGCCCGCCGCCCGCCCGCCCGGCGCGGCCGGGTCCCGGCCGGACTCACAGCCAGTTGCTCGCGGCGGCCGAGAAGACGGCGAAGACGAGGAGGCGCAGCGAGCGCAGGCAGGAGCGGGGGCTCATGGTGCCGCCGCGGGCGCCCGGCCCCGGGCAGCGGCTGCGGCCGCGGGGGGCCTCCCGTCGGGGCGGCAGGTGGGCGCCCCTGGGCGGCGCGGGGAGCCGGGGCGCGCGGGGCTCTGCCTCCGTGCCTGCCGGCAGCCCAGCCGCTGCGCGCCCGCCGCCCGGCGCGGACCCGACTGTCAGCGCCGCCCCAGCAGAGCCGGGATGCGGCGGCGGCGGCGGCGGCGGCGGCAGCGGAGGCGGGCGGGCGGGCGGCCGGGGGGGCGGGCCGGGGGCGGGCCGAGGATGGGGTTACCTGGGCGGGCCCAGCGGCCCGGGACACCCCCCGGGGGCGGGCCGGAGCCGCGGCAGGGCAGTAGCGGCCGCCCTGGCCCGCGGGACCGGGCTCCTCCGGGGTCCTCCCCGGCCCGGCGCCCGCCCGCCGGGGAGGACGGGGGGCCCGAGCCCGCTCCAGGCGCGCCCGGCCGCGCGCCGCCTCGCCCGCCCGCCCGACCAGGGGCGCGGCGGCGACCCAGCTGCCGGCCCCCGCCCGGGCCTCGGGGACAGGCGGGCACAGCTCCCCCAGCCCGCCGCGGCGGGCACTGCAGGGCCGCCCTCGCCGCCCCGCCCTGGCCCCCCCCCCCGCCCCGCTCGGCGGCGGCGGCGCCTCGGAGCCCGACCCCGGAGAGGACCGGCCCGGCCGGGGCGCGGCGGCCACTCGCACGCGCCCAGCTGCATGCGCTGCGGCCGCGCACCCCGAGGTCCGGGGGCGCCGGGCCTCCCCCGCCAGGCCCCTCCTCGCCTGCGGCCAGCGCGTCCTCCGGCCCAGCCCCTCCCAGGCCCTCGCTCACCTCCCTCAGCCTTCCGGGACTGGACGGGGCCGCCCCGGCTTCGGGCGGGCGGCTCCGGACAGTGGCCCGAGACCGCAGGAACCTGAAACCTGGACCCGGGCTAGCCTGAGATCGGGGCGCGCCCTGAGCAGTGGGGTCCTGAGCAAGTCCCTGACCTCCCCGGGCCTCCCTTTTCTCAACCAAGAGATGAAACCCAGGACCCAGGGGTGGTGAGGGTGGAAGGAGCTGGAGGAAGGTGTTGGCAAAGTTTATTATTATTACTTTTAACACTCCTCAAGTCACGCTTTGCGGTTTTTTTTTTTTTGCTTTAGGCACGCTTGTTGTATTTACCCTTCCCAGTTGTATTTACCCCGAGCTCAGCGCCTGGCACACAGTAGGTGTGCTGCGGTGTCTGTGGAATGAATGAGTGAGATGGAATGGGCTTGCAGCGGGTGCCTTGACAGTGTGGAGTGATCAAGCCCACACCATAATAACCGGTGAGCGTTATTTGCCCATCCTCAGGTAACCGATGGCCAGGTCCCCGATCTGATTCTGGGTGCCTCCTCACCTTGCCTCCGGCTGAGTCCTGTCGCCGCTCAGACCGGGAGGGACCTCTTGTCCAGATGGAGAAACCAAGGCCCAGAGAGGGGCATGGAGGTGCCCCACCTCAGTAGGGCGTGGGGGACAGAGTCGTAAGCCAGGCCTAAGCCCTCCCCCCTGGCCAGGGCTCCGACGGCTGTGTGGGTGCTGGGAAGGTGCTCTCCGCTCCGGAGTCCCTGGGCTCAGCACAGAGGAAGGGCTCAGTAAACACTGGCGCTGAGAGTGGGCAGAAGGTGGCAGGGATTTGTGGGGCCGAGCAAGAGTACAGATGGAGGCTCACATACCATATGTCTAAATATTTGCAAGTTATAAATCAAGCTAACAAAATGTGAAATAAAATATGCTCTCTTCTCCTCCCTTGACAAGCACACTTTCATAACAACCTGGAAGACCGGCTCTGAGTGTGGCATTCCCAGACTCCTCGGACCCTGCACTGGAGAATAGTGGGGCAGGGAGAAGAACTGTGTGCGCCCCCCTACCCCCCGCCCCCTGCCCAGCCTTCGGCCTGCTCTGCAGGGGCCTGTGCACACACAAGTGGACAACTCAGCCTGCACATGCCAGCTCTGTCTACACTGCACCTGCCCCCGAGAGCTGCCTGGGGCTGAGGGTCCTAGGGGTGCAGTCTGCCCTCCTGGTCTCTGTGGGGACCCATCCAGGTCCTGGCCACCTGGGCCGGCAATCCCAGGGTCCTGGGCACCCAGAGTGTGGTCTGCAGGAGGGGGCCTAGGCTCCAGGCCTCAGCCCCATGGACTCTTCCTGTGGTGAGAGCTTAGCTGGAGGGGGGCCAGAGTGGGGGGGCCCAGGGCAGGGCCCACTCTCACTTAAGGGTGGTACTAAATGACTGAACTGCTTTGAGCCAATGAATTTGCTTCCTGGCATCTCTCTGTGGCCTGGTAGATAATAATAATAATAATAATAATAATAATAATAACACTGATAATAACTTAAATGGCACAGGCAGCTGTTTTAGGGTGGCCATGTAATTTTCTCCCAAACCAGGACATCTCTAAGTGTGATGGGGACTCTAACCGGAGATGTGCTGGGCTCCCGGGCATGGGGGGGGGAGGGGGAGGGAGACTGTGCCTGGCAAACGAGGATGCCAGGCGTGTTCTATGAGCTTTACGTGCTGCCACTCGTCCTGGAAGAGGGCACGGCCATTCCCCCCTTTTACGGACAAGAATGACTTGCCCCCAAGGAAAGCAGTGGACCCGAGACTCCAGAGCCACGTCCTTGGCCCCCGTGCGGCCCTGGGCCTGGGGCTCAGGTGTGTGGGCTCTCGCCTCTCTCCCACAGCGTGTGCCCCCTGACTTTTGGGGGAGCCGCTGGACATCCAGTGTCTGTATCCATCAGCTGAGGACAACGTTACCTGCCTCCCCTTCTCCGGGGGCGGCTGGGAGGCGCCCATGACGCCGTGGGCCGGAGCCCCGGGAGCTGGAGTGACGGAGCCAGCGAGGGCGGGCGGGAACGGGCGCGGGGCCAGCGAGGCCCACCCTGACCGAGATAAGAGGGGGAGGAGCCCTGCGTCTGAGTCAGTGGAAAGTCTGAACGTGAGAGTCTCTTTGAGGAAACGTCCTCCTCACTTTCCGGGACGGTTTGATTGTGAAGGTACAAATGCCAGTTAATTAAGAAGTTCCATTGTCAACAACTCCTTCCTATGTCATCGCGTAGCGTGGTGACAAATGACAAGGGCTCCCCCAGTGCCAGCCACGGTTCCGGGCGCTCTGCTTCTACTAACTCACTTCCTCCTGGCCGCAGCCCCGGGAGGTAGATCCTGCCGTGATTTAAGGGTGCTGAAGCCCAGGCTGCCCTAACGAACTTGAAGATCTATCGACAACCCTACAAACCACACAGGCACTGCTCTCAGAATCTCCATTTTCCTTGCGGAGAGGCCGAGGCACAGGGAGGTATAACGGATTGCCCACAGTCACACAGCTGGTCAGCGGCACAGCCAGGGCTGGGAAGGGGGAGGCCTGGGTGTGATGCCTCACCCACTCTTCTGTTCAGTAGACAAGAGTCAAATGTCTGGGTCCAGAAGGGGAAGGTCCTGGGGTGTCTCTAGGCTCCTTCCCGAGGCCTGAGGTGGGGACTCTCTTCTCCGTACCCGGAGCACCGAGCGCCCATCTGAACACATCCTGCTTATTCCTCATCCTTGGTTGGAGGAAACAATTTCTTAATTTTCTGAGTGGGCTCCCTTTTGAAGCGAGACCTTTCTTATTCGTAATACTGAAAATCCATCAAGGCAGGGAAACCTGGCCACATTTGGGAAAAAAATTAAAAAAAAAAATTATTTCAGAGAGGGAGGGGGAGGGAGAGAGATGTAAACATCAATGATGAGAGAATCATTGATCAGCTGCCTCCTGCATGTCCCACATTGGGGATCGAGCCCGCAACTGGGGCACGTGCCCTTACCAGGAATCGAAGGGTGCGTGACCTCCTGGTTCATAGGTCGACGCCCAACCACCGAGCCACACCATTTTCAATTAGAAAGAATCACAGGCAAGGGGTCTAAATGATCATTAGCTCTTGGCGAGTAGTTCTAGAGTAGTGGTCGGCAAACTGTGGCTCTCGAGTCTCGGTTTGCCCCTCTGTTGACTAATGAGTTTGCCGACCACTGGGCTAGACTAAATGTTACCATGTAGTTGGAAGCTGTGAAGATTAGGCAGTTGTGGTATATTGTGGGCAAAGAGGTAAAGAGTAGACTATGACAGTGGTTGGCCAACTTATTAGTCAATGGAGCGGCAAATCGCAGCTCGAGAGCCGCAGTTTGCCGACCACTGGTCTAGAGCCATGTGTGGATGTGCCTCCAGCCCAATCTCAGAAGCGCTCAGGAATGGACTGTCTGGGCAGCTGGTGACTGGGATTTTCAGTCCAACTTCCCCAACTTTCGAGGTGGAGAAATGAGGGCTTGGGCTCTAGGACATTCTTCAGCCTGTACACGCATTGTTCAAGAAACTAAAAACTAGATGGTTCCTCCCACCATCGTGGCCCACACACCATTTGGGCTCAACTGGATGGGTCTGTCCACCCTGGGGCCCCGAACAAGAAGCAGACAGGACCCCGATCAATCGCAGCCAGCCGTGCCTGCTTGTGCAGCCCTGGGCAGTTTCCTGCTCTCTCTGGGCCCGGCACCTGCTCCCTAAAGACCCTTCTAGGAATTTAGAGCGGGGGTGGGGGGAGGGGGGGGAGATACAGTGGAACATCACGTTGTCGGGAAGACCTCTGCTCCCAACCCTGCCAGATCCCTTCGCTTCTCTGAGCCTCGGTTTGCTCATCTGTGCAGTGGGGATTGTAAGAGACACTGGGAGGAACCGATGTGGTAATGTGTGTAAAGGCTTCTAAGCACGGGCCCATCTTCATGGACCTTAGCGCGTCCTCTTGGTTTAGGGTTTAAACCGGAAGTTTAAACTACGCCCCGGTAGTCTGCAGGTGTGTTTTGCTTGGCGCACCCAGTGTTGTTAGATATATGAGTTTGTTGACGACATTTCAAGACTGGGAGATTCTCACGAGAAGCTGTATCCCCGGGTCCTCTTTTTTTTTTTTTTTTTTAAACATATTTTATTGATATTTTACAGAGAGGAAGGGAGTGAGATAGAGAGCTAGAAACGTTGATGAGAGAGAAACATCGACCAGCTGCCTCCTGCACACCCCCCACTGGGGATGTGCCCACAACCAGTGTACGTGCCCTTGACCGGAATCGAACCCGGGACCTTTCAGTCCGCAAACCGACGCTCTACCACTGAGCCAAACCGGTTTCGGCATGTATCCCCAGGTCCTCTTAAAAAAGGGGGAGATTTGGCAACAGGGCACCCACATTCTTGGGTGAAGAGGAGCGACCTCCGTACGTCTTTAACAGCTCACTCATGCCCCTGCACCCCCAGCAGAGCCAATATTTCCTGAGCAGCCTGTGTGCCAGGGACCGCACCAGCTGCTATATGCCCACACATTGAATTTTGCCATCACCATAAATTATTAGTACCTTATTTTGCTGGTGAGGAAGTAGAGGCTCAGAGATTGGTGATAAGTTGCCCATAAGCTCACCAAGCTAGCAGACGGTGCAGCCGGCACTTCCGGTCAGGACCCTGCCACTTGCCACCTTTGGGACTCTCTTTCCACCCTAAGCCTAGCACCGGGTCCACGGAGAAACCCTGGTTACGACCTGCTGATGGGTTGATAGATGGGCTTAGGCAGGATATGTTAATGCCTGTGGTCCCCATCCTTTATGTTCAGACCCCCAGGGGCTTGTGGAGCTAGGGTAAGGGATCCAGAATCCATGTGTACACCTGCAATTTTTGGAATAAAGCTCTCCCACCACATTCAGATAAATTGATCATAGTTTTAAATTTTTTATTATTAAAATGTTCAAATATACACAACAGAATAAAGTAGTGGTATAATAACCCCCCCCCCCCCCCCAATCACCCAGGCTCCACAGTTAATATTCCGTCCCATTTGGTTCATCTACTCTTTTTCTGTTTCTCTTTTTCTCTTTTTAAATATATATATTTTTTATCGATTTCAGAGAGGAAGGGAAAGAAAAAGAGAGGTAGAAACATCAACAATGAGAGAGAATCATTGATTGGCTGCCTCCTGCACGTCCCCTAATGGGGATCAAGCCAGCAACCCAGGCATGTGCCCTTGACTGGAATCGAACCCAGGACCTTTCAGTCCGCAGGCTGATGCTCTGTCCACTGAGCCAAACCAGCTAGGGCAGTTTCTCTTTTTCTTTGCTGATTTATTTCAAAACACTTTCCAGGTATCTCATGTCACCCCTGTATACTTCAGTGCAGGTCTCTGAAACCAGGGGTGAGCGGGAGCCAGCTGGTTCCGGCTGCTAAGAGCGGACCGGGCTCACTTCTTTTTAGTTCTGAGGCTAGTGACGTCATGTTGGTAGCTTGAAACCGGTCACGGTGGGAGCATTTACACCACGGAAATCGGCAAACGCGACAAACCAGGGCTCCCCTCCAAATCCCATCCTAGAGAATGAGTTGTTAAACTTTTCCACCACTGTCTGAAAGACAAACACTTTCTTACATAATCATCATGCAGTTATCTTATCTAATGAAATGAATGCTAACATTCTAATCAAATGTCCCCAATGGTTAAAAAAAAAATGAGTGTTTACAGGTTGTTTGTCTAACCAGGACTCAAACAAGGTCCACCTATGGCATTGGGTTGTCATGTCTCTTAATATCTCTTACCCTAGGGCCATCCATGGTCAGCAAACCGCGGCTCCAGAGCCACATGTGGGCGGCTCTTTGGCTCTTTGACCCCCCAAGTGTGGCTCTTCCACAAAATACCACATGTGGGTGCGGTCGAGCACGTGCAGTGCGATTGAAACTTCGTGGCCCATGCGCAGAAGTCGGTTTTTGGCTCTCAAAGGAAATTTCAGTCATCGTACTGCTTGCTGATATTTGGCTCTGTGGACGAATGAGTTTGCCGACCACTGCCCTAGGGCAGGCCCCTCTATCTCTCACCTGTGGCTTTCTTTTTTTCTTTTCTTTTTAAAAAAACATATTTTATTAATTTTTCACAGAGAGGAAAGGAGAAGGATAGAGAGCTAGAAATGTCGATGAGAGAGAAACATTGACCAGCTGCCTCCTGCACACCCACTACTGGGGATGAGCCCGCAACCAATGTACATGCCCTTGACCGGAATCGAACCTGGGACCTTTCAGTCCGCAGACTGACGCTCTATTCACTGAGCCAACCTGGTTTCGGCACCTGTGGCTTTCTTATGCCCGTGACCCCTGCAGACACCAGGGGGGCTGATCTGTGGAGGACCCCCCGGGCTGCGTGGGCTGCTTGTGCGATTCAAGTGTTCCTCTGTTCCCGAATTTCCCGTCTTTAAAGCCCGAATAGATTCAGGTTCAACTTTTATTTTGTTGTTTCTTGGGAGGGGCCAGCAGGCTTCTGAGACAGGGCTGGGCTGGACCGCTCACTTCCCCATGCGTCGAAGATGACCTGTGATGAATGAAATGCAGACTTATTGAAAAGCACTTTCAGATTTATGGCCGTTTGGGTCACTTTATCATCGGCATGTGCCACAAACACGCCCACTGGAGGATCTTCTGCTAGGAAGGAGGGGTTTCAGAGTCAGGAAGGCTCGGTCCTCCTGATTGGGCCTCACCCGTCTGGGCAGGTTTGTCTGCATTCCGGGCTCAGGGCTGAAGAATCGCCTTCGGGAGTTCATTCCAGGGTACTCTCACTTGGATGGCCGGGCAGTTCCACCTCCTGTCTAACTGCAGGCCTCCCTGCTTTAGGCGCGGACCATTTCCTCTACCCGGAACCCTGGAAGCTCTTCCCGTCCCTCCCTCTCAAGCCTCTCCTAGTGCCGAGGAGAAAAGCAGCCACGAACGCCCTGTGATTCTAGGGTGGTAAGCCCTGGACTTGACGTGGTGATCACTCACCCAGAAGGGGTTCTAACCTCGGGTCCCCAGCCCCAGAAGGCGTTGTGCGTACCTTCTCCACGCACCTGAAGGATGGGGGTCCTCACGGGCCAGGGAGAGAACATTCATTCACCTTTGCCCACTGTCCTGGCATCCCCCGGGGCACCCTGGCTGGCAGGTCTGTGGTCTTGTCCCCCCCACGACCCAACGTCATGTCTTGGTTCTGGTCCCCCCCAGGACCCCTGCCCTTGCCCAGGTCCCCCCCCCCTGGATCAAATCCTAGAAGCTGATTCCTCTGCACCTTCATCCTCTTGTCTGCTCCTTGGAGGCCCGACCCCAACTCACCGACGCCGTGGGGAACTTGCTCTTTCCTTCCAGAAACAGGGAGCTGTGGGGAAAACACTTCTTGTGGGGAGCATTCTGCCTGAACCTCGAAATTGGCTGGATCTAGAGGAGATGCCGGTTCCTCCGGGAAGCAGAGGCGCCCGGGGACCGGGGCTGCCTCCCTAGCGCCATGCCTGGCGCCAGGAGTTTGAACGTGAGCCCGCAACAAAGCTGCTCTTAGGTCTCAATCTGGGAAACCAACTCCCCAGGGGGGGGGGGAGGGCCCTGGATGCCCAGCCCCTGCTCCTGGCAGCACTCTACAGCAGCTCGTGGGCCTGAAGGGAACTTGGGGATGGGCAGCATGAACTTGACTTTTTCCTCAAAGGTGATGCACGTTACCCATAAGGCCGCGGACACTTGTAAATCCCGGAGTCTCAGAAAAAAAAAAAAGGTCTGACCTGTAAAGAAATATTCAAGACAACTTAGAAGAGGCCTTCTGTTAAGTTCATGGTCACAGGGAATTCAATGGACAGCTAAGGCTTCCTGCATAGGCGCTAAGTAGCTCTTGAATATGTATTTTCATGACGTGTTTTTTTTATTAGAACCTTTACAAAAATGGATTGCTAAGATGCTGTAGTAGAGGAGTTAATTTTCTTGAACATTCCCAGGTAGCTGGAGCGATGTTAATCTGTTTGTATTGCTTATGTGTGAAAACCAGCTTCCTGGACACGAGGCAGTAATGGAGGCAGCTACCCAGGCTGTTTTCGCTCAGCAGGCACTGCCCTCAGACTGGAGAGGCACAGCAAAGGCCCTGAGGTCAGCTAGCCTGAAATCTGACCTCGCATGCCCTTCACGGGCTGTACGGCTTCCAGAAAACCATCCCCGTGTCCCTTCCTCTCCCTTCTGTCTCCCTTTCCATCTCCCCTTCATCTTCCCTCTACCTGTTTTCCTTCTCTCTTCCATGTTCCCTCCATCCCCCCTCCATCCCCCTCCATCCCCCTCCACCTCCCTCCATCCCCCTCCAGGCCTTTGCACGTGCTGTTTATGGGCCAGGGTTGCCCCTCCACCCGCCCTTCACGGAGCTAAGTCTCATCAGATGCAGCTTCTCTGCCACGTCCCTGGACTTTTCCCTGGAAGCACTGTCAACCGCATCAACATGTGTATTAAGTAGTTACTTGTAAAATTATGTGTAATGTGCTTCTTCCCATGGGCTATGACATCCAGGTGGGGTGGGGGAGGGGGATCATGCCCGTTTCGCTCACTGCTGTGTTCCTGGTGCCACTGTGTGCCCAGCACACACACAGTGCTGGATGAATACATGACGTACAGCTCTTCAAGCCTCAGTTTCTTCATCCAAGAAATGGGCCCACGAGTCCCTTTCTTTTAGCTGGGAACAGATATACTCGACACACATTAGTTTCTTTTTCTATTCTCACTTCTTGCAAAAAAACTCAAAAGACATAAATGGCCTTTTGAGGAGTTAGCCTGAAAAACCCACAGCTCCAGGGAGCAAGCACAGAGCTGGGATTGTGAGCCCGGCGTGGCCGGGTGTCCCTGGGTCCTGCCGCAGGGAGGTGAATAGACGGCTCTCTCAGGCCCCGAGGTGAAGGGGCGCTTTCTCGTGGGGACGAGGGAGCTGGCTTGCCGTGTGCGCGAGGCCAGGGCTGGGCTGCGAGTCCCCGGGGAATTGCGGGGACTCCGTTCTGCCCTGGGAGTGGCCTCTGAGGTGGAAAATGCTGGCAAGACTTCCTGGCAGAAGTGATATCGAGGGTCAGGCCTGCAGGGTGGGTCAGGTTAGCTTGGCAAATGAGAGACTGCGTGGGTATTCCAGGCCCGGAGGCGAGATGGCAGGGCCTGTCTGAGGAAGGAAGAAGTTCAGAGTGGCAGGTCGGGGGGGGGGTGGCGTGGAGAGGGGGTGTCCTCTGATGAAGGTGGAAGGAGTCAGGGGGGACCAGGGCAAGAGCAGGAAGAGGAGGCCACCTAGCATGTCAGGAATGCACCGAAGGAGACGAAGCTTGTGGGATGCTGTGTGTGTGTGTCTGCATACATGTACATGTATGTATGAGGGGGAAGTTGTGGGGGGCAGCACTCTCGGCCTCCAGCCGGGAACCATGCACACAGATGCCCCGCCGGCATCCCCGCAGATACAGACATCCCGGCACTGGAGTGTCAGGAGCCGCCGGGGCCGGAGCAGCTGCTTCTAAATCAAGGCCAAGGGCAGCCGAGGGGCGGGGTCGGGCTTGGTGGCTCTGCCCTACGGGCTAACGTGGGGGCTGGGGCCGAAGGGGGCTCTCCGTGAAGGATCCTGGGCCAGGAGGAGCCCGGCTGGGTTGGAGAAGTTTATTTTGGAAGCTGGAATGATGCAAAATTAAGTGGGGAGGAAAAAATAGACGAGGCGGCGGTGAGGGTCTGTCTGTGGCCGGCGGGGCTGAGCGCGCCCGGCTAGCGGCGCAGCGCGTTGTTGGGTAAACAGATGGGGGTGGCCGCTCTCTGCATGTCCGCTATAAATACCCCTCGGCGCGGCCGCCCTGCTGGGGTTTCCTGGCATCGCGGGCGTGGAGATCAAGGTGCAGACACGGGGCACTTCCGGGAGCAGCCGAGGGTGGCCCGGGCACTGCTCAGATCCCAGCCTCCCGGGGGTGGGGTGGGGTAAGGGTGGGGGGGGGGTGGGGAGTGGGGACTGAGGTCTGAGGCTGAAGCCCTGGTCGGGCTGACGGAGGTGCTCCTTCACTCACTGGCGGGGGGACCTCAGGCGAGTCTCCTGACCTGTGTGAGCCTCAGCTCCTCACCTGTAAGGTGGGGATGACAAGAGGCAAGGGAAGCATCGCTCCTGGCACTGTAGGCGCTCACACAGGGGACATCCGGGAAATGCTCTCTCTCCCAGGGTCAAATACATTAGGTTCTGGGGGAGCTGGGGGAGTTCTCTCTTTTCCCTGAGTCTCGATGTCCTCATAGAAAACCCGGGGCCGAGGCTGGATCCCCCAGGGACCTCTGAGCGCTCGCCCTCGTCTCTACGATATTAGGGCACTTGGCAACGATGAGAGCAGCCATGCCCGCTGCTGGCCTGCGATGACCCAGGGACTCTGCAAACAAGGTTATCCAAGTTCATGGTTCGCTCAGTTTATTTACCCAACCTCCCCATTCTACGGGTAGACAAACTGAGGCTCAGCGAGCAGGAGCTGCCTGAAGGATCAGATCTGGGATCCAGAGGATCCTTCCTCCAGTCAGTGTGCAGTCAGTGGAGATCCGCCATGGGCCAGGTTCCGAGTCGTTGGAAATTTAGCGAGTCCCTGCGTCGAGGGAGCTCACAGCGTGGCGGGGGAAATGGGCCGTCGGTCAGTGCAGGAGGGACACACAGACGGACATCCCGCATGGACCGTGGCTTGGGGCCTTCTGTTCTTCTGCACCTTTAGTGGACGTATTTGGGTTCCCCCCTGACCGAGGGATTTTGTCACTCACACACTCACAGCGCTGGCCCCTGGCTGGCAGGTTCCTGCTGAAAGGAATCAAGAACAAGGCAAGTCAGTTTACCAAAACATCGCCTAAGCCAGCCGTGGGCAAACTACGGCCCGCGGGCCGGATCCCGCCCATTCGGCTGTTCTATCCGGCCTGCGGAGCCGAAAGAGCGGAGGGTTCTCTTGCTCTCCCCTCCGCTCCTTCACCAGCGCCCAAGATGAGAGTGCCAGCATGGTCAGGTTGCTTTTGTTCCGGCCCTCCGGTCCAGTTTAAGAACCCAATGTGGCCCTCGAGTCAAAAAGTTTGCCCACCCCTGGCCTAAGCACTACTCTGGGCAGGACTCGTGCTGGCCTCTGGGGATCCAGGGCTGAGTGGGGTGGCTGCGGAGAGCAGCTCCCTGTACACATCTATGTGCCAGGCCGTGATGGAAGAAACAGTCCCACATCTTCCCAGGACCCAGCGCACCACACAGGGTAGCTATCAGTGCCCCCGTTTCGCAGGTTAGGGACCTGAGGGTCAGTGAGGTGAAGTACTTGCCCAAGGACACTCACTGGGACCTACGTGGTGGGGCAAGGCCTGGGACATGTCTGACTTCAAACCTAGCGCTTCCCCTACGTGTGGGAAGGGGTTCTGACCCAGTGGGGAGGCCCTAAAGGCCCCCAGCAACCCCCACAGTTGGGTGTCAAGCTTGGCAGTCAGGCTGTGGCCAGGGGAAAGGCAAGCACCGTCCCATTGTCCCACAGGCCCCATTTGGAAGGTGTCTGCCTGCAGTGTGAGGCTCAGAGGGGCTCCCACAGACCCTCTGGAGACTCAGCCCCGCCCCGTATTTCTCCTGAGGGTGGCCAGTCCTTGGGCCCCGGGGGGCACAGTTGGAAGCAAGGGCCTGTCTCTCTGACTGGACCGGGACAGGGAGACTTGGGCTCATGGTTGGTCCTGAAGTCAACAGCCACAGCACAGGGCGCGGAGCTGAGGAGTGAACAGGCCTCTGGGGTCCCTGGGCTAGGAGATGACAAGGGAGGCCCCTTATTCTCTGCTGTCCTTTCCGACCCCGTCCTGGTCTCACTGGCTCAGGGGACTGAGCTCCCAGGCAGCGGGAGTGGGGGCGCGTGGCAGCGTCAGGGCTGTTCACAAATGTCGGGGTTCTCCTCGTTCCAGATCTGCGGTAGGAGCGCCCTGCCCACTCCTTGAATTCAGGGGTGGCTATGGGAGTGGCTTTGGCCAATGACATGTGACGGCGGCCGGCGACTAGCAAGAGGGTGGTGGCCTGGGTCCTGAGTGAGGACTCTACGGAGCAGATCCCCCGCCAACTCACAAGCATGTGCCGTGAACAAGAACAAGAACTAACCCTTTACAAATAGGTGATACCTTAATCAATAAAGAAATTTAAACAAACAAACAACAACAAAAAAGAACTAAACCTTTGCTACTGAGGACACCGAGGTGTGGGGTTGTCTGGTTCTGTGACATAACCCCGGGTATCCCTACTGATTTGGGAATGGGGTGGTGGGGAAATGGGCCAGCACGAGACTGCAGCCTGGGGATTAACAAATCATTCTTCCTCCCTCCTTTTATCTTTTCATAGATTTATCCATCCATCCACCCATCCATCCATCCATCCACCCACCCACCCATCCATCCATCCACCCATTCATCCATCCATCCATCCATCCATCCATCCATCCATCCACCCATCCATCTATCCATCCACCTACCCACCCATCCACCCTCCCATCCACCCACCCATCCACCCATCCATCCGTCTATTCAAGGATTCAAACCCAGGTCACTTGACCATGAAGACCACCTCCTTTGTGGTGCCAGGATGACTCTTTGGAGAAGACACGCCCTTCTCTCTGCCTGCCTGAATCCTCGCTGTCCACAGGTCCTGCGCAGCCCTCCCTCCTCCAGGAAGCCTTCCCTGACCAGCTCCCAGCCCCGCCAGGGTGTCCAGGGGGCTAGAAAGGCCCACCGCTGGCCCAAAAGTGTGTTGACTGAGTCGCAGTCAAAAGACACAAAAGGCCCAGCGGGTGTGACTCAGTGGTTGAGGGTTGACTTATGAGCCAGGAGGTCACGGTTTGATTCCTGGTCAGGGCACAGGCCTGGGTTGCAGACTTGATCCCCAATAGTAGGGGGTATGCAGGAGGCAGCCCATCAATGATGCTCTCTCATCATTGATGTTTCTCTCTCTCTCTCCCTCCTCCTTCCTCTCTGAAATCAATAAAAAAATTTATATATATATATATATATATATATATATATATATATATATATATATATATGACAAAGGTACAAATGTACTTTTCCAGAGAGTGCTGAAGTGTCACGGATATTTGCCAGCAGTGGTCCCAAGACACTGACTTCTCCAAATGGCCCCAGGCTCACATAACTGGGGACCCTTGTCCTTGGAAGGCCGCATGAGTCCATTTCGGGCTTGGCAAAAGTGATCACCCTAGAAATGTGCTCCCAGCATCCCAGCCCCACTCTTGGCTCCTCCAGAGTTCGGAGCGGCTGTAGGGTCTACCTTGAAACCCGGTTCTTATTTTGAAAAAAAGGAGGAAGAACCTTACTGTCGGGAACATTCCGTTTTAGTGAAATTGTTAAGTGTTCCTCTGGGGTCTCCCCAGCAGCTGCTGCTGAAGCACTGAGAGAGCAGAGGCTCCCTCAGTTTTGGGAGGCAGGGGAGCCTCGAGGTGAATCCTGGGCTTGACTTCCTCCCCATCTCTGTGTGGTCCTTGGGCCTCGGTTTTACATCTGCAGAATGGGAGTTTCCTCAGCTTACAGGGGTGGTGTGAGAACGTGATGGGATAGTGAACGTGTGTAAAGTACCATGCACGTAGTAGGTGTGCAGTAAGCTGTAGTCACTACCAATGGTGGTAGTACCACGCACCGGACAGCCCCTCACTCACAAATGTGCAGAGATTTGGTGGCAGGAGTGAGGGTGATGTGGGTGGTTGTAATCCTGAGCTAAGTCCAGTTTCTCTTGTGGAGGAAGCTTAGACTCTGAGTTCAATGCTGGGACTAGGATCAAAAGCACAACTCAGTGAACATTTATTCGGAGAAGGGAATCATCCTTTTCTAAAACTCCTACTGTGTGCCAGGTACTGAAGTGGGCAGAGTAGGTCCATGATTTCTTAGGAGTCTCACATAGGCTCTTTGGGCCCATTGGCCCATTCTGTAGATGGTGCAAAGGAGGCTCAGGGGGCCTAGGTCACACAGTGTGTGAAAGATGGAGATCCCAGCCCGGTCCCTGTCCACCCAACTCCTGTGCTCGTTCCTGCTCAGACAGCACCCTGGCCTCCGTGCTGCTCACTCTCTCGGGCTGAGGTCCAGTGTGGGGCGCGGCTTAGCCTGACACCCAGTGGAGTGCGGGCTCAGGTCTGCCCTGGGGCAACTGGGGCAGGGTCCCGGGGGCCCAAGGGCCAGAGGAAGGAGCAGGAAGGCGGGCTAGGGGGCGGCAGGTGGTGGCAGCACCGGGGAGTCAGCAGTCCACTTCCCAACACCTCATCCTTCCTCCCTTGGCCCTTCCCTCCCCTCCCAGCCCCTCATCAGCGCCACCACCACCACCACTGCCACCTTCATTCGGGAGCCCATCTCCCTCCCTCTGGTCAGAGAAGAGAACCAGCCCGAGGGCCCCTGCCCTTGATGCAGGCCGCGGCCCCCTCTGTTCAGTGTCCCTTCCAGGGACAGGAAGAGAGCTTTGCCGAGAGGCAGAGCCAGAACCGAGAGAGAACCGGGGCTCCAGACCCCGGCCCAGGGCCACTTCCTCTGAATAACCACGAGGCCGACCCTCTTTCCCAGCAAGACGCTCGTTGGTTCCGTGGGAAGCGGGGACAGATGACCTGAAGTCAGGGCTGTCCAGGAAAACCCGGGACAGAGTCAGCACAACCGAACCGCAGTCCCTCCTCCCCACGCCCAGGCAGGGCCCACGCGGAGGGTTCCTCCCAGGAGTGAGATGGGGGCGATGCTCACCCCACAGCCCCCATCCCCGTGGTGGAGGCTCAGGCACCGTGGCACCTGGGCAGGGTGGAGACTGGGGAACGAGGGGGAGGTCCTGGTTGCCCCTCTCCCCCCACGCCCGGCCCTCCCTCGGGAGACTCTCGGTGCCTTCCTGTTGCGGTCTGGGCTCGGGAGGAGTGCTCCGGCCTTGAACTCACCGAGGGCTGGCCCCATGCGAAGCTCGAAGTTTGTTCAGCCGTTTTGGGCTCCCGGAGGCAGGGAGCGCGGCCCTAAGCAAAGTCCAAGCTGACCGCAGGTTTCCAGGGCGACCCCGGGGCGGCGGGCCTGTTTATGTGTGGCGGGCTTTCCATCCCCACTTCCCTCCAGGCTTAGCTTGCGAAGGTTTTTCTTCTCCTGCGGGAGGAGGCCTGGCCTTCTCTCCACCATCACCTTCGCTTTTCCTGGCCCCTCAGAGCCAGGAGGCCGACAGCACACAGCGTTGGTTGAGGTGTGGATGCAGACAGACAGACAGACCTGCCTTGGAATCCTTTAGGTCTCAGCTCGGATGCCGCCTCCTCCGAGAGGCCTTCCCTGACCACCCCTTCCCTGGTTTAGTCTCCTAAACAGTGCTGACCATCATCGGAGCTACTGTGTCATAGATTTGTCTGTCTCACTGTCTCCCCATGTCAGCTCTGAGGTCAGGGGTTGTATCTGTTCACAGAGGCATCCCCAGTGCCCGAGACGGTGCCAGGCACACAGTAGGTGCTCAACAAAAGCTTGCTGAGTAAATGCCTGAGTGGGGTGTGTCCCCTCCAGCTGTGGGACTTAAGCATCAAGGCACATCAGCCAGCACCCTGGGGCGCTTTTTAACCGTGCTGATGTGGGGGCCCCAGCCCCGGGGATGCATCTGATTTGGTGGGGGTGGGGTGGGCAGGAACCTGTGGCTGGTCAGGAGCCATTCGGAAGCATCCGGGGGGCCCAGAGCGTGGCAGAACTGGCGCCTAGCCATGGGTGCAGCTCCCTGCACACCCTTCCTTGAAGGCCTTGGGAGGGGGCGGTGCAGCAGGAGGGGGGTGTCGGGGCTCAGTTGAGGGTGCCAGAAGGTGAACCCCCAAGAGAAGCCAGGCTGATCCCTGCTCAGGCATCTGTGTCACAGATCCTACCTTCTTAGCATCCTTGGTTTAAATGCATCTGTTCTCTCTGCCCCCAGAGCAGGGATTCAGTCATTGCCTAACGGCCCTTAGACCTAGGACCGGACCTTGACCCTGGACTGTGTCCGGTCCTCTTTTGCTGCACTCCGTCTCCCAGGGTGATGTGCCCACCCTCATGCCCCCAGGAGACCACCCTGCAGATGCTGGAACGCCCAGAGGCCCAAGCACGCTTCCAGGGTCCCCGGGGGCTCTTCTCTGGGCCATTTTGGGTGCCATGTGTGAGCGCCGCTGGGCCGAGGTGGCCGCGGGCAGAGTTTGCACGTGTGGGCTGAGGTATCCACACACCGAGCCCGGGGGCAAGGGAGGGGACCGGCTTCGGCTGGAGCCGTCCGACGCGCTCTGGCTGAGGGGCAGCAAAACCAGTCTTGTTCACAGTCGTGCCCCCAGGGCCGCTGGGGTCGGTGCCTGGCTCACCCTCGCCCTCCTTCTCCCTGGCTCCTCCGCTTCGAGCCTGCGCCCTCCTTAGAAAGCGAGCGAGCGAGCGAGCGAGGGAAGGGGTGGGAAGAAGAATGTAAATGTGTCATTTCCTTGCCACGTACGTTCATCGTTTATTTAGGGCCTGCTGGCCCGTCCCGAACTTCCTTAGTTTCTGTGTTTAAGCCTCACACCGTGTCCAGGGGGTTAGGTCATGTTTTCCCCGTCCTCTGACACCCAGAGAGGTGAGGTGACTCGTCTGAGGCCACACAGCCAGTGGAACGTCCTCACTCACCGACTCCAAGGACCGGTGCTCGCAGGCTGGGGGAGCCCGTGGTTAGGAAACAGCGGGACTCCGGGGAATGGGGTGGGTGTGCGTGCCGATGGGGGCCTGGGTCTGGAGGGGTGATGGGGTGATGGGGCTCCATAGGGTCCCGAAGAGGTGAGGACAGGCCTCAGTCACTCGGCAGGACGAGGGCCACCGGGGTGTCGGCGGTGTTGAGGGACCACTTGGGAGCTCCTCAGACCTCCCAGAGCCTCGCTCCATAACCACCAGTCACGTTAATACCGGGTTCCGGTTACAGAAATGCAGCGTCAGCTCAAGCCCGGTGGCTCCCTTCCAACTGGGTGACCAAGGGAAGGTGGCCCCCAAAGGCAGGAAGGCAGGAGTTACCACAGAGCTCTCCCAGGCCCGAGCCCCCCCCCCCGCCCCCCGTCCCCCCAGGAAAGGGCTGAGTCCTCTTGGGCCCTCAGGTAAGGAGCGAAGCCCCCAGTGTCCCCCTCACCGCGCCCGAGCCCCTGGCCAGGGCTCCTCAGCCGCTCAGTGCCGAGTCACGTGCCAGGCACGATGCTGATTTCATGGCTCATGGGGTGGTTACCGTGACTACCTTCGTGGTGCACATGGAGAAACTGAGGCTCAGAGAGGCAAAGTGCTCTGCGAGAGGCCATGGAGCTGCAAGTGGAGAGCGGGGGCTGGACCCAGGTCTCTCCGGCTCCCGAGCCCAAGGGTGGTGCTCCCCCATCGGCCTGTGTGTGCCAAAGCCTTGGGCACTGGCTCGGAGGAGCAGGAGGAGGTGAGTGCTCATTCCTGTCCCCTGGGCCCCCAGGCAGACTAGAGGCAAGTGTGTGGCATGCTGGGGCTGTGAGCAGCTGGGCTGGACGGGGAGCAGTGGAGGGGGGTGATGGCATGGAGGGGTAGAAAACCCAGCCCGGCCATGCCAACCCCTAGCAGGAAACACGCTTGCTTATTCGGCCAGGCTGTGGGCAGAGGACAGCTGTGTGGGGTGCCCACTGCCACAAACCGGAGGTGGTTTCTAAGGGCAGAGGGTAAACAGTTGCCTTGGCTGCTTGGGTATGCACCTGGGTGATGGGTCAGCTCTGGAATATTCCAGAAAGTGAGGGAGGGGCCCCAGAGGAGCCTGCTGGCACAGAAGCCAGCCCCTCTTGCCCAGGGTGGGGTCCTGGAGTTGGGACATCAGGGAGGCTCCGCTCTGGCCAAGCTGGCAGCCCTCACGTGACGGGCGAGAAAGAGGACACGGCGTTTCTGAAGAATATTGACTCCTTTCTGACCCCATACTGGGGCTGCCCGCTTTCCATTCCATGTATCCATCTAGCACAGCCATGGGCAAACTATGGCCCGCGGGCCGGAACTGGCCCATTCGGCTGTTCTATTCGGCCCTCGGAGTTGAAAGAGCGGAGGGTTCTCTTGCTCTCCCCTCCGCTCCTTCACCAGCAGCCCAAGATGAGAGTGCCAGCATGGTCAGGTTGCTTTTGTTCCGGCCCTCTGGTCCAGTTTAAGAACCCATTGTGGCCCTCGAGTCAAAAAGTTTGCCCACCCCTGATTTAGTGGGAGGTCATGGAGCAGTCTCTGAGCTAGGCCTGGGCTGCAGCTCTGGAGAAGTCAAGCTCAGAGTCACCTCCACGGAGTTGCAGTCAAGAAGGGTTGTACTGGTCTCCTCTCCTCTGTAGTTTGCAAGGTGAAACAGCTTAAGCAAAGTGAAACATGGTAGTAGGGGGTGGGTGGTGGGGTGGGTATCGCCATTGGGAAGATGTTCAGACACCACTGACTCCAGGCAAAGGGACACGTTCAGGCTGAGCTGCTCTCTCTCTGTCTCTTGGTTCTACATTCTCTGTCTGAGGGTGCCATTATCATCTCTGCATTCTCCACGGGGCACAGAGGATGCCTGACCCATCCGTATCCCTGCAGCTCCCCCTCCTCTATCAGCATCTTCATCTGGACCCACCTCTGAGGCCATTAGGGGTGTGTGTGTGTGTGTGTGTGTGTGTAGAGTTGGGGTGGGGGAGAGGCAAAAATAGTGTGTCCATGACTGAGAAGACAGATATCCACGACCGAGTCAACCAATATCACGTGATTGTAACTGTGACTGGTGCAATGAAGGGGAAGTACAAGGTGAGGTCGATGAGTGGAGGAATCTGATGTCGTCTGAGAGATCGAAAGAGGCTCCCCCCAAGAAGTGGCCTTTGAAGAGAGACGAGAGGGGAAAGCAGGAGTTGACGGGCTTAGGATGGGGAAGAGTGATAACGGCAGAGGGAACGGAGCAGCCATGAATTTGGGTGCAGAGAGCACGAGGCAGAGGGCCAGAGGTCAGTAGGTGGGGTGACAGGGTCAGCTCCCATGGCCTCTCTGTGGGAAACAGAAAGGCATGCCGGCGTCTCCTTGAGAGCAAAAGGAGGCTATTCGAGAGTTGTAACTGGGGGCACTGTGGCGAGTGATGGAAGGGGCCAGTAGGCATCGAGAGATCAGTTGGTTGGCCACAGTGGTAGTCCGGGCAGGAGATGATGGTGGTTTGGATGAGGGAAGTGACATAGGTGACAGAGAGAGAAGAGAGATGGATACATGTGAAATATATTTTGGAGATAAAATGGATGAATTTGGTACCCGATTGGTTGGGGAAGGGGTGGGCAGAGATAAATGCTCAGCAACTTACCTAGTGGGGGTTATTGGCTCTCAGTTACCAGCTCTGGAAACTGAGGCTCAGAGACAGGACTGGCCCGAGGCCACACAGCATGTGAGTGGCTGAGCCTGGATTCAGACTCGGGTCTACACGTCTCGGCAACCCACGCCCTTTTCTGCTACGGTTTTCTCTCTGCCTTTATCCTCTCCGCGGAGACTCGGAGAAATGAGCGGCAGGTTGAGAGATGCTTTGGGAACCCAGCTCCCTTCTGAGGGGACACCCACAATGTGGGTGAGGGTCCTAGAAAGTCCACCGCTCGGAGCCCTAGCCAGAGGGCTGGTTAGAGAGAAGCGGAGGGAGGGGGGCGCGGGAAGGAGACCAGCCTTTTCTACCCCTCATAGCCAGGGTATGGAAGGTGCTGCGGGTCGGAGTCTCTGGACAAGCAAGGACTCTGGAGTCAGGCCCGGAGGGTGAGTGCTGGCCCCGTGACCTCTGAACCCTGTCTCTAAGCCTCAGTTTCCTTGCTTGTAAAACGTCTACAGTTCCTAACTTGCAGGGTGACGAAGCGTTGGCGGCATCAAGAAGGGGCTGAAATGGCCGCTATTAAAATTCTCTTAGAGCTAACGTGGGGTTTTGAGTAACACCGAGAGCATGGAGCAGGTTCCCCTGCTTGGGATTCTGGGATGGGAATTCTGAGAGGGGGGAATCCTGCAAACACCAATCCCCAGAGCACTCGGGGGAAGCGGTTGGCACCAGTGCCAGTCAGAACACCTTGACTTTGAACCTTAGTGTCCACTAAGGCTCAGCAAGGTGCTTTCCCCAGGAAGTCTTCTCGACCCTCCCATCCACAGTGCACCTCCCCGCCTCCAGGCCTCGACTTCCCCATGGACCTGTGCTCCTCACACTGTCTGCTCGATGACCTGACCTTCACAGCTCCCAGAGAGGGAGGCCAGGTAGAGCTGCCTGAACAGCTGAGGGACCTGCAGTGACTTCACCTCCCTGTCCCTCTGTTAACTCGGGGATCCGGAGCACATTTAAGAACTCAACGAGGCCCAGCCATTGTGTCTTAGTGGTTGAGCTTCAACCCATGAACCAGGAGGTCACCATTCGATTCCCAGTCAGGGCACATGCCCACGTTTTGAGCTCAATCTCCAGTGTGGGGCGTGCAGGAAGTAGCTGATCGATGATTCTTTCTCATCATGGATTTTTTTTTTATCTCTCCCTCTCCCTTCCTCTCTAAAATCAATAAAATACATTAAAATTTATTTATTTTAGAGAGGAAGGGAGAGGGAGAGAAAGATAGAAGCACCAATGATGAGAGAGAATCATTGATTGGCTGCCTTCTGCATGCCCTCCCACTGGGGATGGAGCCCACAACCCAGGCAATTGCCCTTGGCCGGAATCGAACTGGGACCCTTCAGTCCTCAGGCTGATGCTCTATCCATTGAACCAAACAAGCTAGGGCATAAAAATATATTTTAAAAAATACATATTTTAAAAAGAGTTCAATGAAATAATGTATGCGAAGTGCCCAATACCGGAGTGAATAGACTTTCCCAGTAGGCTGTCATGATAGGTGAGTGGCTGCCTTCCTTCTAGGCCATGAGCCTCACCGAAGGGAGAAATTCTACCTCAGTGACCTCCGAGTACTCAGAGCCTGATAGGATGCCTGGCACATAGTAGGTACTCAGTTAAAGCCTGCTGAATCACTGGGCTGTCTTGGAGTCCCCAGCAGCGCTTTGCACAGGATTGAAGAGGCAGGTGAGGCAGAGGTTAGGAGAATGGATTTTGGAATCAGCTAGATTTTAGGTTCATGTCTTGCCTCTGACTCATGACAACTTTGATGCTTCACGTCACTTCATTTAACCTGTTTGCTCCTCCGCAAAATAAGATTAAAAGGCCACCTCCCAGGGCTCTGTGATGATTTGTTAAATCACATTAACTCATGCATGTGAATGCTTAATGCAGCTCATCATGGGAGCTGCAACGATAATTCATCAACTGACTGCAGTGTAAGCGGCTGCCCAACGCAGTGGGCCCGTGTGGGTGGCTTTCTCAGTACCCCCTGCCCTCCCTGAGGGCCTTGATTTTGTTTTGGGGTGTCATACAGTTCCAGGGGCTGACCGCTTCTGATGCTAGGCAGGAGTGGAACTCAGTCTATAAATACATTTCAACCCCTGGCTCAGTGATTGGCTGGGGGTTGGGCATGTGACCCAGACCGGTCACATCAGAATGAATCTCAGGACTTTTGCTAGGAATTCTGGGACAGAGATGGTTCTCTGATACTCCGCTGAGCACAGTGAGGTGATCTTTGTCTTCGGAACTGCTGGCAGGTGTCTTGGAATTGTAAGGGAAGCCAGTCTTGAAAAAAGGTAAGGCAAGGGGAAGAAAGAAACTGGGTCCTGGTTGGCATCGGTAAGCTGCTGGATCAAGCCTTTCCTGAAGGACTTTTTTTTTTTTTTAAGTGAGCCAATACATTGGCTTTATTATTTACGGCTGTTTGAATTGGGTTTTCTGTTCCTAGTAACCAAAATCATTCTTACGGACACAAGCCATACATTTCCCCACCTTGTGTAGCTGTCACTTCCTTTCTGTGGGTGGGGTGACATCGGCCCAGGCCACATTTCCTCCATGAGCACATGGACTCTGTGAGAACCAGCTGACGCTGCTGCCTGTCGGAAACCAGACCACCCAGGAGTCGAAAGATTATGGAAACATAAAGAAAACCAGAGCAGGGGAAAATCCAAGTGAATGCTTCCAGAATAACTGAAAAGGAAGGGGGGGTGGAAAAGAAAGTGGTGGCAACTCTCACAGCAAAATAATTGACCGCCACGCTCCTGACTGAAGAGGGTACACCTTGACCTGAAGGGTGTGTCACCTCTGTAAGGGACATTCGCTGCTTCGGACCGCCGGCACCCACTCCCCGGCGGGCCGGCACTCTGGTTTCCTGCCCTGGGAAGACCTCGGGGGTCCCACCTTTCCTAGCCAGAGGTAGGCAAACATCCCTCCACCCCCGAGGAGGGATCTTACCATGCTGTGTTGCACGAGACAAACTTACACCAAAACGTGAGTCATTATTTATCTGAACTTCACATGGACCTGGAAGTCCTATATTTTCATTTGCTAAATCTGGAAACTCTAAAAATGAGTCCCCTCCGTGAGGTGGGCACCGACGGGAAGCACTGGCCCAGCTGTAGGTGAGAGGGTAAGGATGGGCTCCTGACCCCCGGGCAGCCAATCCGGGGCCAGACAGAGTTCCCTGTGACTCAGTGGGAAGACTTGATGTGGCCACGTCAGATCCCACGCCTGAGCTCAGAGACGCAGAGGCCAAGGCAGCCGGCAGCCAGGTTGGAGGCCCAATGGGGAGGGGGAGAGAGGCTGAGAGGCCACAAGGGGTGTGTGCCAAGTGGGGTGGTGGTGATGGTGGTGGTGGTGGTGGTGGTGGTGGTGATGGTGTTAATGGTGGTGGTGGTGGAGGAGGAGGAGGAGGCTGTGCCAGTTCAGAGGCTGTGAGGTCAAGAAGCTAACCTAGGTCTCGGGGTTCCAGATAGGACCCCATTCTTTAGAAACCCCTAGTCTC
Source organism: Vespertilio murinus (assembly GCA_963924515.1). Classification (NCBI taxonomy): domain Eukaryota; kingdom Metazoa; phylum Chordata; class Mammalia; order Chiroptera; family Vespertilionidae; genus Vespertilio; species Vespertilio murinus. The sequence continues at coordinate 12,046,995 of OZ004706.1, forward strand.
ATGGGAAGCAGACTCAGAAGGAATGAATGCCATCTTGGGGTGAGGACAGGGAGAGACACCCGGAGGAGGCAGACAGCAGCTCTGCCTGGCGGGTTGAGGAGGAGAGACGGGAGTTGGATCAGAGATGAGGACTTGGAAATGGGCTGTCTCGAGGTGCCATGAGGAAGAAGCTGGCCAAGGAGAGGGGAGAGACCAGGGTCCCAGGCTGCTGGGTTGGGGAGCCCGCTGGACGCATGAATGAGCTACGTTGGTCAGGCGTGAAAGAGGTCCCGTGGCTTTCTGGGGCTGGATTCTATTTCCCAACTTTTTTTTTTTTTTGGTAAATCCTCACCCCAGGATATTTTTTTTCCCCATGATTTTTAGGGAGAGTGGAAGAGAGGGAAAGAGAGAAAAACATCGGTGTGAGAAAAACACATCAATTGGTTGCCTCCTGCGTGAGCCCTGACCTGGGGAAAAGTCTGCAACCAAGTTACATGCCCTTGACCGGAATCAAACCCAGGATACTCTGGTCCTGAGCCAAACCGGTGGGGGCGACTGTTTCCCACTTTGAAAAGGGCAGGGACGTGATAGTGTTCTCTGATTGAACCGCAGTGAAATGACAAAGAGCTGACGTCACCATGGCCACCGGGCAGGTCCACAGTCTGGCTAACGCAGCCGCCCACTAGCATCGCTGGGGCACTTCTGCAAAGAGGGTCTCTGCCGCCTCTGGGGAACCTGAGTTCACTGGGCAGAGCGGCCCAGGCAGCGCCATGCTGCGATCTCGGCCCAGGTGATTCCAATCCGATGCTAAGGCACAGCCGAGGCCGGGAACCGCTGACCCAAAAGGAGCCACTTGGGGCCTTGCAGGAATTTCCCCCAAATCTTTATTTTATTTATTTATTTTTAAAAAAATAAAGTTAATTTTGTTTGTGTCACTTCTTTTAAAAAAATATATATTTTATTGATTTTTCACAGAAAGGAAGGGAGAGGGACAGAGAGCTAGAAACATTGATGAGAGAGAAACATTGACCAGCTGCCTCCTGCACACCCCTTGCTGGGGATGTGCCCACAACCAATGCACATGCCCTTGACTGGAATTGAACCTGGGACCCTTCAGTCCGCAGACTGATGCTCTATCCACTGAGCAAAACCAGTTTTGGCTTTTCCCAAATCTTTAGATTTTTTCAAGGAAAGACAGAAACCTGGATTTTTTTTCCCCCTGGGAAACCCCCTTATTTTGAGACGCGGACTCAACTTTTTTAAAAAAGCAAAATTGGGGCCGAAACCGGTTTGGCTCAATGGTAGAGTGTCGGTCTGCGGACTGAAAGGTCCCGTATTTGATTCCGGTCAAGGGTATGTACATTGGTTGCGGGCACATCCCCGGCAGGGGGTGTGCGGGAAGCAGCTGGTCGATGTTTCTCTCTCCTCGACATTTCTGGCTCTCTATCTCTCTCCCTTCCTCTCTGTAAAATATCAATAAAATATATATTTTTAACAAAAAGCAAAATTGAGGAGTACTTACTTGGGCTGGTAAGGTCCTTGTCCTCACAACTCTACCAGGTATTTATGTCTATGTCGCAGGTGAGGAAACGGAGACTCTATAACTCACCGATAGCTAGAAAGTGCCAGACGGAGAAGCACACCCACAGAGTCTGGCTCTGGAGCACCCGTCCGCAGCCTGGGCCTAGCCCAGGGCCTGGCGGGCGACCCCTGGCAGGTGAGTGAGAGGAGGAGGGGCCTGGGGCCGGGTCCTGGCCCTGATGACAAAGAAGGAAGGAGTGGGCAGGGGTGGGCAAGCTGCGTCAGACACTCGCTGGATGACTTTGCCATCTGCCATGGCCTCCAGCGTCTCCGAAGCCGCACGTGGCCCTGCCCGGGGAGTGGAGCCCCGGGGCGCTGCTCCCGACGAGGCCAAGCATGTCCTGACGGACGTGGGTCTTCACCCAGACGGTGCTGGTGGGGCCACGATGCCGAGGATACACGGGCCCACCTGGTGCTGGGGCCGTTGCTGAGGACGCCGGAGCTTTGTTTGCTGCGGTGACTCAGGGGCTTTGGTCTGGGCCCGGAGGCGTCTCTGTCTGAGGCTGGTGACACCCACCCAGGGAGCATTGCTCCCGAAGCCACCTTCTGAGGGACGCCAGGCTTCACGGGTGGGGCTGGGGCCCTTCTGGGTGAGACAAGAGAAGGAAGGGTTCAATCAGCCGAGGGCTGAACCGGGGCTTCCTCAGGAGAGAGGGACTTAGGAACATGGGGCAGCCAGAGCCAGGGAGCGGCGGGCAGAAGGGCCTCCGGAGGTTCTGAACAGGAAGTGAAAGGCCCACGTTGACGTTGCTGCTGGTTGTTAGGCCCAGAACGCTCTCTCCGTCCCCCAATCTACAGCCGGGCCTATTGCGCACACAGCTTTGTACCCGGGGCTTGGGGCACGAGGCAGCCAGGGAGAGGCTGCACACAGGAGCGGAGTGTGTGTGTGTGTGTGTGTGTGTGTGTGTGTGTGTGTGAGTGGCAGACAGCAGGATGCAGTGGAGACGTGGCTCATGCTAATAGCAGAACTGGGCGAGAAAAGAGATTGGAACTGGAAGCTTCCGCAGGAGGTCTCAGAGGTATCCAGACGGGCGTTGGGCTTCCCGAGGCCTGGGGCCTGGGGCTGAGAACCATTTTGCTTTGAAATGAAGGCCACAGTGAACCGAGAGGACATGGGGACACTGGGGCCCTGGCTTTGTTTGTACCGTGTGGACCGGCGGAGAGGAAAGGGCGTTCCTCGATGGGGTGGGGGAGGGGAGTGGCACGGCCCAGGCCTGGAGCGGAGGAGCATGAGGTGGGAGTGGAGGACTTGTGGATGGCGTTGCTGCTGAGGGCGCGGGTTTGAGTCACAAAGGGCCCGGCCCGGAAGGCAAGAACTTGATTTTTTTTTCCTACCGGCAATGGGGAGCCATGGGAGACTTCAGAGCAGGAGAGGGGGAAGGGGCAGCAGCGTGTCATGAGCGGGCTGGACACAGGAAGTAGGAGGGGGAATGAGCGGTTGGTGTTGAGGACAATTCGCCCTAGAGGGTTTGTTGTGGCGGCATCAACACAGGCGGGTTGCCAGGGTGGGTGTGGGGCGGCCTGCGTGGAGGGGGCACCTGCGGACGGTCCCGGAGGCAGCCTGACTTCACCTGCATCAGTCACCGGCTCCCTCCCGTCCCCACCTTTCCTGTGACTCAGCCCTATGAGGGCTTCACACGGGGCTGGAGGGTTCTTGAGGTGACTCAGTGAAAGGGGCAGGGCCAGGGGGAGGGGACTCTCCCACCCCAAGAACTTTGGTGTAGTCCCCGAATCTGCATGGGTCACAGCTAAGGTTCAGCCAGCACTTGAGCTGAAGCTGAGACCTAGAGAGGGGAAGGGACCGGCGCGGGCCTGGGTGGCTGGAGCACTGGCCTGGGCTCAGATCAAGTTCAGTCACTCTGTGTGACCCTGTCCCCACTGAAACCCGAATTCTGAGCCCTCCTCCTTGACGGTGACCACGTCCTGCCCTCCATACCTGGTGCAATTTTCCTAAGTGCTCCCTCCTCCTCTCCCTCTCCCTTTCCCTCTCTCTCCAGGCTCTGTCTGCCCCCAAACCCTCAGTCTTGATCTCTCCACCTTCCTCTCTTTGCTGCTTGCTCACTTGAGCATCACCAGAGAAAATCATTGCCCGGTGGGTCGCGGTCACTGCAGACCCACTGTTTGCAGCCTCAGCCAGGCCCTCAGCACTTCCCTTCAAGCCTTTTTCTTGGTGGTGGTGGTCCTCTCACCAGACTTCCATCACCTGTCCTGGCCTCCATCACCTGGCCTGGCCTCCATCACCTGGCCACACTGTTTCCACCCCTCACACAGACAAGGTGACCTTGCCTGTTACCTCATCACGGCTCCCAGGTGGTGGGAACACTGTTGGTTCCCAGCCCCACCTGCCCACCCTCAGCACAGCATCTCTACCTCCTGTCTTCTGTCCCCAGGTCGAAGCCTCCTGCCTGGTGCGTGGCTGCTCCCTCCACTCTCTTCTGGATCCTGTTCTCTCTCCTCTTTCCCGGGACCGCACCCCTTCAACAATCCCCATTCTCCTCCATCCTTCACCTCATTTCTCCGGCTCAGCCCTCGTGGCCTGTTATGTCTGTCTTCACACCTTAAACAATGGGTCCCAATCCTCCCTCAAACTGGGGTCTCCTCTCTAGGCACCAAGCTCGTCCCTTGCTGGGGGACTTCCAAATGTGGTCACCTGACACGCCTTCATTTCCCCCTTCACCATCTTCTCCCCTCCCCCATCATCTTACAGAAGTATCCCAATGACATCATTGCCAAGTTCAATCAATGGTCAACCCTTTACACCTTAGCTAATGCCTCCTACTATTTTCCCCTTCTGGAAAGTTCCTCCTTCTGTGTTAGAGCCTTCCAGTGGCCTCCCCTACAGACATTCTTTTCTAGTTTGTTATTCACGGAACCAAGATCTTCAAGAAAACAGCATGATCTGCTAAGAGGCCGAATTTCCCAATTTCCCTTGCACCTGGGGGTGGCCAGTGAGGTGTAAGTGAAAGCTCCGGGTAGTCTTAGCTAGGAGGAAAATCTGTTTTTGCTTCCTCCTTCTTGCTGTTGGAACATGGATATGGTGGCTAGAGCTGCAACTTCAATCTTATGACCATGAAGTGACCTTGAATGTGGAAATTAGGACTCAGACGAGCAGAGCAAGAGATAGAAAAGCCGGAGGCTCTGGTGATGATGCGGTACCTGCCTCCATACTTGTTTTATGTAGGATGAAGTAGAAACTGCACTTTGATTAAGCCATTCATTTGGGTTTTCCGTTGCTTGCAGCAAAATCTGATCCTAGATGGTGCAACTTCAGATGGTTTCCTGGCTTTCCTTCTGTCTCCCAGGGCCCTCCTCCTCTGTCTCCATTTGTGGGTGCTCATTACCCTCCTAAAATATAGGGAACCCCAGGCTTCTTTTCTGGGCCTCCCCCTTTTTTTCTGTATCCCATATTCCTAAGTACTTTTATGCTTAATCACAAGTTAACAGCATCAGCTGGTGACTTCCAATCTGCAGCACAGACCCTCCCAGACCCACGGACTCTAGGATTCAACCAGGATGTCCCGCAGAACCCTCAAGCTCAATGGCCTGCAAGTTTTTCCTCACGCAATTTCCCCTCCCAGCTCAGCTGGTCAATCTTCATCCACTTAGTTGGCCAAGGAATGACACCCAGGAGTCATTCTCCTTTTTGCCCCCCCCCCCCCCCGGCTTACCTCCTCAACTCCTCATATGCAATCATTCGTCAAGATCTAGCAATTTACCATTTCACACCCATTAGGTTGATGTCTGTTATAAAACAAAACAAAAAACACACAGAAATAACAAGTGTTGGCAAAGATGTGGAGAAATTGGACCCTTGAGCCCTGCTGGGTGGGAATGTGAAAGGTGCAGCCCCTGTGGAAGGCAGGATGCTGATTCCTCAAAAAGGGAAGCACAGAATTACCATGTGGTCCAGCAATTCCACTCACAAGTATGTGCCCCAAAGACCCGAAAGCAGAGTCTCAATGAGGTATTTGTACACCCGTGTTCATAGCAGCATTATGCAGAATAGCCAAAAGGTGGAAGCAACCCAAGTGTCTACTGACAGAAGAATGGGGAAGCACATGTGGTATATCCATGCAGTGGGCTAGTATTCAGAGGGAGATTCTGAAACATGCTATGACATGGATGAGCCTGGAAGGCATTACACTACGCGAAATAAGCCAGTCATAAAAGGACAAGTGGAATTGCGGGATTCCATTTAAATGAGCTAAGTCCTCACTTAATGTCATTAATAGGTTCTTAGAAATGGCAACTTTAAAAGAAATGACTATAACGAGACCGATTTTACCACAGGCTAATTGATCTAAACAAGAGTTAAGTTCCAACAGCATATTTCTGGCCACAGAAACATCACCAAATTTATAAATAAAGACCCCAGCCCAGCAGGTGTAGCTCAGCGGTTGAGCTTTGCCCTATGAACCATGAGGTCGTGGTTTAATTCCCGGTTACGGCACGTGCCTGGGTTGTGGGCTCGATCCCCAGTGCAGGGCGTGCAGGAGGCAGCTGATCAATGATTCTCTCTCATTATTGATGTTTCAATCTCTCTCTCTCTCCCTCTCCCTTTCTCTCTGAAATAAATAAAATTATATTTTAAGAAAATAAAGACCCAAACACTTCTAATAGTAAACATTAAGATAAATGAGAGAAAACATCTAAGAAAGATTAAGGAAAACCAGACCATTATTTGCGAACATTGTTTTCAGTTCTGGGTGGCGGGGCCTCTCCCTGCAGCTCAGGCCGCAAGGTGGGACTCCGCCCTGGACACGATGTCCTTCCATGTCCTGACACCCCCACACTCGCTCCGGCTGACAATTCAGACACACGAATTCACCCACACGCACAGCTTTGGGGTGTGGGAGGAAACCAGAGTTCCCGGAGAAAACCCACACAGACACGGGGGGACAAACCACACAGGCAGGGGCCCAGCCAAGGCATCAGGCGTTTTAATTTATTTTTCTTCTGTTTTCTCATCAGTGCTATAATGAAATGACTTTGAATGAAACTACGTTATTCAAGGACCTGCTGTAGCTACAGTAATGAAACTCATAGCGACAGGGGCTGGGATGGGGAGCGGGGAGTTAAGGGGTGCAGAGTTTCCGTGGTGGAAGATGGAACGTTCTAGAGAGGGAGGGTGGTGATGGTCGCACAACAGGATGAATATACTTCATGCCACAAAACCGCCCACGTAAAATGTTTAAGTGTAAAGTTTGTGTTATATATATTTTACTACAATTAAAAGAAAAAGATTTACCAATGTTACTTCCTAAACGGGGTCTCAAACCCATTGTCTCCTAAACAGTGTTTTTTATTTTACTTTTTGCCGCAAAAAAGCTTCATTGTTTCATTTGGTCCAATGCATGGGAGAGGGCTCCTGGGTGGTTAAAAGAATGGCTGGTAGTTTGGGTGAGAGGCTCGGGTGAAAGCCAGACAGCAGGGGAAGCAGGGGGCCCCCCAAAGGCCTCTGGGCTCCAAGGGCTCCTAGGGGTGCCTGAGGGTGAGCCTTCGAAGAGACACTCCCGGCCCAGCCTGGGGGTCACCCAGCCTGCGGAGGGGAGTCAGGTGGTCGCCCATCTTTCTGAGTTTCACCTCCTCACCCGGAAGTGGTTCCCCAGGAAGTCCCGGAGCTGCGGGTCCAGGCAGGTGGAACCCAGGGCCGCAGCTCCACCGGGCCGGGCTCAGGCTCTCTCCGAGGCCAGGCGGCTGCTGTACCCTGAGCTGTGCCCACTCCCCTGGGCGCTGCAGCGCGTCCGGAGGACAGTGCGGCCGCCTCGCCGGTTCTCAACTCTAAGATGCTCCAGGCCCCTGGCTTCTCTGCCAACCTGAGAAGAAGTGGCCCCGCCTCGGGAGCCACGCCGTCAGGGTCCAAACAGAAGCCCAGAGGCAGGTGCGGAGGCCCCGAGGCGGCTGGCCAGGCGGAGGCCGCAGCCCCCCCTCGGGGGAGTCATGCTGACACGTTTGGGAGCTCACGGTGCTCGGCAATGAGGAGTTAACGTAGAAAAACCCGATGTGTGTGCTGGTCCCGGAGGGGGTGCTGCCGGTGGTGATTGGATAGGGGTAGGAGAGTGGCCGGGGCTGGAAGAAGGGGCGTCCCTGGGTCCGTCCGGTCAAACACTGTTGAAGCAAGAGGCAGATCTGGGACCTCCGAGGGCACTCAGAGTGGTTCTTATAAACTTCACATCTGTTCACCGCAGATCTTCCCACAGAACCCTCCAGGGCTCCCAACTGCCCGTGCGACTAATTCTAAGCCGAATTCTCCCTGATCGGCCCCATCTGTGCCTCTAGCCAAACACGGAACTGGTTTTGGTTCAGCAATTCCTCAAGCGACCCTTGGCTGTTTCAGACCTCTGCGCCTTTGCAGGTGCTGTTCCTGGTGCCTGTACACTCACAATGACACCTCCTCCTTCTCTCCTTTGCCCATTCTTCCTTCAAAACACTGCTCTGGAGTCTCCCCCTCTGTGACACCATCACGACATGTCCGTCTGGCCTCCACATCACCGCTTGTCATCTGCGTCTGTTACTGTGCACGTCGTGTTATTCTGTGATTGTTTGCATGCATTTCTGTCTTCAGACAATCCTTCAATCCCCCCTCCCCCCTTCCTCCAGGAAGTCCTCCCGGGCTTCTCTAGCCCACAGTGACATCCTCCCTCTCTGTGTTCACAGTCTCTCACAACTCATTGGACACGCCATGTCAGCATTTGATTGGAGCCTGTCTTCTCCAGTTCTCTCACGGGGATTAGTTTTTCTCTTTGGTGAGCTGGCAAAAAGCCTCCTGGGTTGCAAGGACTATGGCCTCGGATCTCCTGTTCCCAAGCCTCCAGCAGGGGGCTGGCTGCCTGGAAGAAAGGCGGGCGAGGACATACAGTGGGCAGCGCTGCGCCAGGCCCTCTCGCCCCTGTCGTGTGCGTTCACCTCCCTGATGCCTGAAATGTGCACCATCGTCCCCACTCTTTACACGAGGAGGCTGCAGCTCGGACGGTCAATGGCCGAGGGCAGGCACTGCGGCGTCGGGGGAGTGAGGATTTGAACCCAGGCCCGGCAGACGCCTAAGCTTGTGCTCTGCTTCTGGTCAGAGGCTGGGCCCAGAAGGCCTTGGCGGTTGGCCTGGGCTGAAGGGGCACGCACCCTGAGGAGGTCTCCCTTACGTGTGGCAGTGTTTGGTTTTCCCGCCAATTCAGCTACACACACACACGTTGGCGTGACATTGAGGGGGAATGGATTGTGTTGGTGCCGGCTCCGACTTGGGGGAGTATCCAGAGCTGTGGAGGGGGGGGAGAGATGGTGGCATTGGGGTAGATTGGTAGACCAATCTCCCTGGTCATCCCAGGAATTCCTGGGCCGTGCCAGCTGCCCCAAGGCAGTAACAACTCATATATTTTGTTATCTATCTATCTATCTATCTATCTATCTATCTATCCATCCATCCATCCATCTATCATATATCTCTCTATCTAGAGCTCAGGCAATTCCTGTCACCTCTCCGTCTCTCATTTCCCTCATCTAAAAATGAGAATTTACATGGCTGCCCATCTCAGGTTTTGGGAACAGAGCCTGTGCAGGGGCGCCCGTGGGGTGCTTTGATGATGAAACCCTCCCATGCCCTTTGGGAGGCTTTGCTTCCTCTCAGGGGGCCTGAGGCACCGAGGCGGGCAGGGTCGCCAGCCCAGTTTACAGAATAGAAAGACGGACCTAGGACCACGGGTGGGTTTGCTCTCTTCTCACAGCTGGTGAGGGAGGGAGCCGACCTCTGAGGCTTTACACCAAGTCCCGCAGCCTCTCTGTTGGACTTTACCCAGTAGATGGAAGCCAGCAGTTCAGAAGCTAAGTCATTGGGATGCAGGGTTAAGGGATGGAGAGTTTAACGGTGAAGTGAACACTGGGGGGAAAAATCATCAAATTACTAGTTTAGAGGATCAGAGAGGGAAAGTTAGTTGCCCAAAGTTGCAGAGCAGATTGGTGGCAGAACTGAGTCCAGAACTTAGATACAATGACAGGGAAATGACCAAAATAACAACAACAAGAGGGAAGAAAGGAGGGAGGGAAAAAGGGAAGGAGGAAGGGAGGGAGGGAGGGAGAGCGAGCGATCGTAACAACGAACACTATTTACTGCATCCACTGGGTAACAAGCACTCTATGAATAAGCAGTTAATCTTCCTGTGCTTGGTTAGAGGGAAGCCAACATTTGAACCCAGATTTGCCACCGAAGCTGGTGTGCTTAGCTGCTCCTCCCCCACCCCCCCACCCCCTTGCCCATGTGTGCATGAGTCTGTAAACCTGGGCCAGAGAGCCAGGGCAGGGCAGATGGCCAGGCTGGTTGCTGGGTGCCAGCTGTCAGGCCCTCAGCCCACGGGCAGCCAGGTGTGCACAGACTTCATGCAGAGGGGTGTGGGGAGTGCGCTGGCGCGGGGCTCAGGAAGAGCATGCTTGCCACCCAGACCTCCATTTCCCCGTCATGAACTGTAGATGTTGACTGATCCCACCAGTGCTTCCCAAACCCACGTTCCTGGCCCCCTCCCTTCAAGGGGCTTCTGAGTTGAGGTTTCTGGGGGGTGCCAGCTGGCCCCTCCTCCCCCCCCACCCCCCAAGGTGTGAGCCACCCAGGGAACGTGGGGCCAGCTGTCATGGCAACCCTGTGTTGCGAAATGACGTAATTGGAGTTCCAAACGTGTGAAATCAAATACAACATCCGCAAACACAGCCTGGGGGTCGGCATGGCAACCGCAGGGCACCAGGACGGGTAGGCGCTCTCCGCCCGCCCACACCAGCCAGCCTGGCTTGGCCACTTGGGCAGGCCCAGGAGGCAACTGCTCCCTCTCCTGGGGCATCTGCAAGACCCTCCGCTGCTGCCTGCTTCTCTCCTCTTCCTCCTCTTGTTCTAGCTTCTCCGGGACATAGCGTACCTGGTGGGTCAGGGTGTTGACTCTAACATCAGACAGATCTGGGTTCACATCCTGACACAGGGCTGCTGCGAGGTCTTGGGCAGTTGGCTTTACTTCCTGAACCTTGCTTGGCTTAGGTGTGACCTGTCATCGGTACTTTCTCTTCTTTCTGCCCCTCGGTGGCTCCTTTCCCTGCCTCCCGCCCTTAGGGCACCTGGAGTATGGCCTGGAGCCTGGACTCCCGGGTTATCAGTCCGTCCCTGTATGGCTTTGCCACGTGATCCTACTCTTAGGTCTTCCCTTATCTGGACCTGGCTCCTCTCCTCTACAAAATGAGGGCCCAGCCCATTTGTCTCTTTCAAAGTGAGGCCCCCAGGCCATCTGCCTCAGGTCACCTGGGTGTCCTGTTAAGAGTGCAGACTCCTGGCCTCTTCCCAATGGTATTTTTATTTAATTGGCTTGGGGTGAAATCTAGGGATCTGAGTTTTAACAGGCTCTCCAGGTGATCCGGAGGGATACCTCAATGGGAGAACCTCTGGACCAGGTGGTTCCTATGCCTGGCTCTGATTGGCCTCCAAGACCCACATGCCTGGCTCTGATTGGCTACATCTGGGGTCCCTCCTTTTTATTCTGTTGCACAGCCGCCTTCAGGCCAGGGCGGCCTTCCTCTGGTTTTATCTCGGCCTCGGGAGTTTGTTTAACCAACAGATGTTTCTTGTTCAAGGCCCTACCCCAGACACTCCCTTCGGGCGGCGGTGAAGAAGGGGTGTTCTGTGTGTTTGGGGGGCCGGGACTGAGAAGGCAGAGACAGACTGTCTTTTGGTGACGTAGCCTCTTTGTATGGAAATGGGGATGATGAGTTGATAGTGCGAGTGTCCTGCTACTCTGAGCCGGTGTGGGCTCAGGTGAGAGGGTGGCAAAGGCATGTTCTCTGGGCACCTGTGGCGTGCTGGGCGCTGGATGCTTTGCATGGCTCACGCAGTCAGTGCTCCCGATCACGTCCGGAGCGAGGCCATTTCCCTCCATTTGACGGTTGAGGAAACGGAGGCTCAGAGAGGCGACGGCTCATCGGAGGTCACCCAGCAAGTAACCAATTTGGAATTTAAACCTCTAGGGACACAGAGGCCCAGATTCCTTTGCCCCCCACGCCCCTTCCAGCTACTGCCCGCCTCCACATCCCTCTCCTTCCTTCCCTCCCTTGCACTATCCCCTTCTCCCTCCTCCTCATCTGTTTTCCATCCAAAGTCCTAGAGAGAGTTTTCTGCACTTGCTGTCTCCACGTCTTTCACTCTTTACCGCACTGCCACCTGTCACCTCCACACCCCGACCCGCCAGGTTTACCGAGAACCTTCCTGGGGCAAACGCAATGGCCTTGACCTCTGGGATGACCACTGATGTTAGAGGTTGCTCTCTCTTCTTGGCCTTTACACCCCCTCCTCTCCTGGGGTTCCTTAATCTCCTAAGCTAAAGGGTTGTTACAAACCCAGACATTTGTTGAGCACCTGCCATGTCCACTCTGCTGAGCTGGGGAGACCCGGGGAGCAGGCCCTGGAGGCTCTTGTCCTCCTGAGCAGGGAGCACCGGGGGCTGGCCCTGGATGCACCGTTTCCACTGCTCTTGGCTGGGGATGCTGGCGTCTTCCCGCTCACTCTTCTGCTGGCTGCTCCTCTCTGCACGTGCTTTCTTGATAGTCTTATCTGCTCCGGGGCCTTGGGTCCCAGCCCCAGTCCAGGTCATTCCGGAATGAGCTCCAGCCTGGGATGTCCACAGGTCACCTGGATCCCACCACCTGCCCCTGATGGTTCTGTGGACCCCAGGCACCCCCTCTCGTCCTTCCTGCAGGGGGTTGCCATGGTGCTTTCTCTGAATGATACTAGTCCGATTGTGACTGCTCCGTGCCACACGCTGGAATCCTCAATCTTTTACCTGCCCGGCCCCTTCTCATCCTGTGAGAATCGGCGCAGGCACCACCTCCTCCAGGAAGTCCTCTAAGACTGACCAAGTGTGGGGCCTCAGCACACGTTGCCAGAGGATCCCCTCCAGCATCATGGGATCCTCAAGCTCAGAGCCTGCTCAGAGTAGGACACCAATGATTGTGCCTTGTATAGAGGCCAAAGTGCTGTAGAGCTCACACACACTGAGTCCAAACCTCTTTGTCTACCATGGGGGGTGGGGGGGCACAGAGGCCCCAAGTCTCAAATGGAGTTGGCGGCAGATCCAGGACTCAGCCCCAAGTGCCTGGATTCCATTTCAGAGTCGGTCGAATAGGAGTATGTAGCCAGGGGGAGGAGAGGCACAGATGACACAGGGCTCGGGACATGGACTCATCCTCTGGCCCCATCATAGTCTGGGCCCATTTCCCTCTGGAGAGATGCAGCCGCTTCTTTGCACTTGTCAGATGAGGTGTTCCTCACAGTGAAGAGGTGAGTGCTCACAAAGTGCCTACTGAGTGCCAAGCACTGGCCTGGCGCTTTCATTCACGTCACTGAGCTCCCATTGTCTGGGGGAGGAGGCAGGAGGGAAGCGGAGTCCAGAGGGTTTTTCCCAAGGTAGGATCACATGTGTGGTCTCCTGGCCTCTCTCCCCTGGGGTGCTGGGGACATAGCGGGTGCTACTTGCACTGGATGGTGGATATGATGGTTGGCCCCTAGGGTGCTGAGTGTGATTTGAGAGTAATCGGAGTCCCATGAGGCCACAGAGCTGGGGAATTGGAGTGAGTAATGGGAGCACCAAAAGCACTTGATTTCAGACCACTGCTTCCTCCACTGCCCCGCCCAGCTGGACCCATGTGTAGGTCTGTTTGGACATCATCCTATCGGTTTGTCTGTCCTGGTACCAATACCACCCTGTCTCAATTGCTGTAGGCTAACAATAGTCACGATATGTGCTAGTGTCTTATCCTTTCAGGCTACTTGAACAGAATTGCCATAGGTTGGATAGCTTATAAAACAGAGATTTCCCCTCACCAGTCTGGAGGCTGGGAAGTCCAAGATGAAGGCACAGGCTGACTTTCTGGTCCATAGATGGCTGTCTTGTCACTGGTGGAGGGGACAGGATGCTCTCTGGGGTCTCTTTTGTAAGGCACTGATCCCATTCATGAGGCTCCACTCTCATTATCTGATCACCCCCCAAAGGTCCTGCCTCCTAACACCATCACATTGGACATTAGATTTCAACACATGAATTTTGGGGGGGGAGACACAGACTACTCTATAGCAAGTAGTTCAAGTCCTCTCGCTTGTTCTTCTCATTTGACTGGGCTCTTCTTGGTTCTTTGCATTTCCAAGCAAATTTTAGGATCATCTTGTCACCTTTCACACACATATACACAGAGTACCCTGCTAAGACTTTTATTGTGATTTCATTGAATTTCCACACCAAGTTGAGGAGAATTGATACTGAATCTTCTGACCCATCATATTTTGTTTGAAAAGTTAATTTTATATTTTCTTTTATAGAAGTGATAAACCAGAAAAGTTGGACATGTAGACAACAGTTATTTTATTTCATGTTTATTTTATGCCCATTCCCATCAGTGCTAACTCCATGATCTGTTTTCTACACATTTAGTTTACATAGTTGGGTTTATACTCAGTGGACAATTAAGTATTCCATTTAACACTTAATGCCAGAATATAAGTTTTCATGTTATTTCAAAAAGTTTATAGACATACATTTCAATGACTAGAAAGTCACTTGTGAGTTGATATTCCACAATCTTTTAAGTTAGCTACCTAATCCGTAATCCAGAAATGGAATTATTGAGTCAAAGACAGGAACATTGTAAGGCCCTTGATTCTTAGTAGAGCTGGGACTCTAAGCCACAGCCCTACCCCATCCAGTTTTCTCCTTAGGACCTACAGGCTGTGGAGGAGACACAGCCTTCTCCCTTCGGCCTTGGGTCATTCTTAGCGGCCCCACCCCAGGGCTGCCCGGGCTGTTCCGCGGAGGGTAACGGTGACTCAGGGTGGTAGAAGGAGCCACCCTCCCTCATCAATCATGGTGATGTTGAGAAGAGACAGCCCTTGCTGGGCCCCTGTGGGAGTGGAGCTGAAGGACAACATTCCTTTAGGGGAAAGTTGGCCAAGGTTTCCTGTACAATGTCTATGTGTGACTGTAGTAGCAGAGGCAAGGGGTGGGGTCAGAAGGTCGGAGGAGGAGTTCGGGGTTACCAGTTTCCGTGTGACTGTGAGCACACGGTGGCTTTTAGTTTCCTGAGCCTTGGTCGCCTCTTCTGTCAAATGGGGACAAAAGCAGCCATGTCGTCGGGGCTGTCGAGAGTTTAAACAAGATTAGGTGGAAGAAAGGCTTTTGTAAACGGATCAGGCAAGGAGCTCAGGTCAGGGATTCGGAATGAAAAGCCTTCTTAGAGCCAAATAAGAGTCTTTTATCATGGTCTCAGGTTCTTCCTTGTTTTTTTATCCTCGGTCAGAAGACCATCCCCGGGCTAGCCCAAGGGTCGGTGGGCATAGTTCTTCCTGCTCCCAGGCTGCACTGCGGTTCTCTGACCAGGTATCAGATGGACATGCCTCCTCCATCCCTGGTGGTTCTCAGACGCTTGGCAAGAATCTAAGGCCCGTCTTAGTTCAGCAGACGTTTATTTCTCACAGTCCTGGAGGATGAGAAGTCGGAGATCAGGGTGTTGGTTTGGTTGCTTCCTGGTTTGCAGAGGGCTGTCCTTTTTTTTTTTTTTTTTAAAATATATATATTTTATTGATTTTTTACAGAGAGGAAGGGAGAGGGATAGAGAGCTAGAAACGTCGATGAGAGCGAATCATCGACCAGCTGCCTCCTGCACACCCCCTACCGGGGATGTGCCCACAACCAAGGTACATGCCCTTGACCAGAATCGAACCTGGGACCTTTCAGTCTGCAGGCCAACGCTCTACCACTGAGCCAAACTGGTTTTGGCTAGAGGGCTGTCTTTTTGCTGTGTCTTCGTGTGCAGGAGAGAGAAATCTCTCTTTTACTTCTTTTTAAAAACTCCTTATTGTTGAAAGCATTACATATGTCCCCTTTTCCTCCCATTGACCTCTACGACCCCCTCTTCTATGCCTTCACCACCTTATTGTCTGTGTCTATGTCTCTGTGTCACTTTTTATAAGGGCACTAATCCCACTCATGAGGATTCCACTCGCATGACCTAATTATCTCCCAAAGGCCCCACTTTCAACATACCATCGCAGTGGGATTAGGGCTTCAACGTATCAATTCAGGGTGTGTGTGTGTGTGTGTGATAATCATTCAGTAGCAGCTTGGTGGGGTTTGCCCGTTGTCCTAGGCACTTCCCACTTGTCCAAGATTAGCTTCACAGTCATCGCTCCTCATTCCCATCCAAGGGTGATCTTGGCAGTTCCCTGGCAGATGTCACCTCTCCATGAACCGGGGCCCTTTGGTCCTGATCATGATGGAAGGTGCTGGTTGGAACCAATGCCACTGGAGATCGCATTCAATCATGGGCTTCTTGTGTTAGAAGAAGTCGTGGTGGCAGCACAAGCTCGAACCCACACCCTGTATTTCTAGTCTATTTGGTGCCATGACAACTGAAGGCAAGGGTCGGATCTCCACCCTAAGCTACCTTTCTGTTCTGCACATCAGCTTCCCACTTGGTACTCCATCACCTTGACTGGGATGACTTTCCCAGACACCTCCTGGGTTTCCTGCTTGTAGAAGGTGAGGCATGGTGAGCAGAGAGTTCCGAGTGATGGCTGCACACAGAGCAGGCTCAGTGTGGGGGCTGCAGGTCCCTGCTCTGGTCCACTGGAGGGGCCATGATGCAGGGACGTGGGTGGGAGGTAGCTGAGCAGGGGCTAAAACGTTAGTGTGTCTGTTCTAAGCACTGGTAGGTCTGGGCACCACAGCCTGATGGGTTTCTGGCCATCTATCTATTAGTCAAAGCATGCCCCTGCCCCTTGCCTGCTGTGTAATTAAAAAAAAAATATTTTTATTGATTTTTTTACAGAGAGGAAGAGAGAGGGATAGAGAGTCAGAAACATCGATGAGAGAGAATCCTAGATCAGCTGCCTTTTGCACACCCCTCACTGGGGATGTGCCCACAACCAAATTACATGTCCTTGATGGGAATCGAACCTGGGACCTTTCAGTCCGCAGGCCAATGCTCTATCCACTGAGCCAAACCGGTTTCGGCTGCTGTGTGATTTTTTGAATGCTCCATGCAACTTCCTTAAGCTTTAATGTCCTCTTCTGTAAAAGAGGGTAAATATAATATCCCTCCTTAAAATGAGATGATAATAATCTCTATAAAATAGGAGTAACAATAACCTGTCCATTTAGGGCTTTTTTTTTTAAAAAAAATTAATCATCATTAGAACAGTTGTAGGTTTATGTAAAAATTGAGCAATAGTAGAGTTCCCACACACACTCGTCAAAACACACACACACACACACACACACACTTTTTTTTAAAGTTAACATTGCTTTAGTGTGATACATTATCATTGATATATTATTGATATGCTATTAACAACTAATGTGTATAGTTTTCATTAGGGTTCACTCTTCCAGTTCTATGGGTTTTGACCAATGCATGATGTCATGTATCCAACATAACAGTTTAACACAGAATAATTCACTGCCCTAAACCCCCCTGTGCCTCACCTGCTCGTTATCCTCTCTCCCCCTTCTCCAGCCACAAGAACCCCTGGCAGCCACTGATCTTTTCACTGTCTCCGTGAGTTTGCCTTTTTCCAGAAAGTCATACATTCATTCAGACTGGTTTCTTTCACTTAGCAATACACATTTAAGTTTCCTACATGTCTTTTCTTTGTTAATATGTTTTTATTGATTTCAGAGAGGAAGGCGAGGGAGAGATAAAAACATCAATGAGAGAGAATCATTGATGTGCTGCCTTCTGCATGCCCCCACACTGGGGATCGTGCCTGTAACCTGGGCAAATGCTCTTGAATGGAATGGAGCCCAGGACCCTTCAGTCTGCAGGCCAACACTCTCTCCACTGAGCCAAACCTGCTAGGGCTCCTCCATGTCTTTTCATGACTTGATGCTTATTTCTTCTTATTGTTAAATAACATTTCGTTATATGGATGTAGCACCTTCTGTTTTTGGTTGCTTCCAATTTGGGCAGTCATGAATAAAGTCGCTAAAATCATCTTTGTGCAAGTTTTTGTGGAGGGAAAAGTTTACAGCTCATTTTGGTAAATGTCTAGGGGCACGATTGCTGGCTTGTATGATAGACTATGTTGAGCTTTGTAAGAAACTGCCACACTGCCTTCCAAAGTGCCTGTACCACTGAGCGTTCCCACCAGCGGTGAAGGATCCAGTTGCTCCACATCCTCACCAGAATTTGCTGTTCTCAGTGTTTTGGATTTTAGCCCTTTTAATAAGTGTGTAGTGATGTCTTACTGTGTTTACCTTACAATTCCCTAATGTCATATGATGTGAACATCTTTTGATATGCATATTTGCCATCTGCATATTTTCTTGGTGAGGTGTCTATTCAGATCTTTCGCCCACCTTTTAAATTGGATTTTTTGTTTTGTTTTCTGGTTATTTATTTATATATTTATTTATTGTTCTTTGTATGTTTTGGATATAAATCTTCTATCAGACATGTGTTTGCAAATATTTTCTTCCTGTCTGTGGCTTGGTTTTTTATTCTCTTAACCCAAGGTCACCTCATTCTCTCTTATGTTATCTTCTAGAAGCATTTTAGTTTTGCTTTTTACATTTATGTCTATGATTCATTTTGCATTAATTTTTAATGTATAAGGTCTTTGTCTAGATTATTTTTTCTCCTCCTCCTCATCCTCCTCCTCCTCCCCTCCTTCTCCTCCTCCTCCTCCTCCTCATTCTCCTCCTCCTCCTCCTCCTCATTCTTCTCCTCCCTTCTTCCTCCTCCTCCTCCTCCTCCTCCTCCTCCTCCTCCTCCTCCTCCTCCTTCTTCTTCTTCTTCTTCTTCTTCTTCTTCTTCTTCTTCTTCTTCTTCTTCTTCTTCTATATAGATATCCAGTTGTTCCCGCACTATTTGTTGAAAAAAACTTATCCTTTCTCCATTGCATTGGCGATGGTCATTTGTCAAAGATCAGTTAACTATATGTATGTGGGTTCATTTTTGTGGTTCTCTATTCTGTTCCACTGATCTATTTGCATATTTTGCCAATATCAGTCTAGCTGTGTGTCTAGACGCAAGGGAGATGGGTTTCTGAGCACATGGCTGTGCTACAACTGGCCTCGGTGCTCCTGTTCCCCAGGGGTGAGCTGGGATCACCTCAGGAAGGCTCTCAGGGTGGGTAACATCCGACCTGAGACCTGGAGAGTGAACAGGAATTGGCCAGGGGAAGAGGAGGGAGAAGTTTTCTTTGCATAGAAAAGATTGGGCATGGCATGTCTGTCTGCTAGAGCTGAGACAGAGCCTTGAGGAGGGCAGCGAGTGATGAGGTTGGACAGTGGGCCCCAGAGCATGAATGACTATGTGGTCAGGATGGTGGGAGCCAGGAAATGGGGATAACATTGTCAGATTGGTTATTCAGATAGCTCTGTCTTGCTTCTGGGTAGAAGATGGGGGGAAAGAGGGTAATGTGGCAAGTTGTTGGGGTGTCTAGGTAGAGGGCAATGGAGCTGGACCAGGACAATAGCTCTGGTATGAGAAGAAGGGGTTGCTTTGAAAGGAAGAATAGATAGCACTCAGTGACCCATCAGATGAAAGGGTAAGGAAGAGGTTACATAGTAACTATTGCTGGCCAAATCTACAAACTGCCTGTTGTGTAAATAAAGTTTTATTGAAACACAGCTAAGACCCTTTATTTATGTATTATCTGTGGCTGGTATTACATTGCAATAGCAATTGAGTAGTTGTAACAGAAATTTTATGGCCCACAATATTTATTACCCAGCCCTTTACAGATAAATTTTCTGACTTCTAGCCAACCAGTCATTCATTTCAGTAAATTCTTTAAAAAAATCAGTTAGCCCTGCTGGTGTGGCTCAATGGTTGAGTGTCAACCTATGAACCAGGAAGTCATGATTTGATTCCTGGTCAGGGCACATGTCCCGGTTGTGGGCTCGATCATCCCCTCTCCCCCTTCCCGATTGTGTAGGAGGCAGCTGATCAATGATACTCTCATCATTGATGTTCCTCTCTCTCCCCCTTTCTCTTCCCCTCTGAAATAAATAAATGTATTAAAAAACCAGTTAAAATGATATTATGACCTAGGCTTCATTATCCATCCATCCATCCATCCATCCATCCATCCATCCATCCATTCT
Source organism: Vespertilio murinus (assembly GCA_963924515.1). Lineage (NCBI taxonomy): Eukaryota > Metazoa > Chordata > Mammalia > Chiroptera > Vespertilionidae > Vespertilio > Vespertilio murinus. The sequence goes on from OZ004706.1 coordinate 12,066,671, forward strand.
GTCATCTCCTATTTCCTGCCTGCCTGTGTCCAAATAACCGGTTTGCACGGCTGGTCTGGCTGCTGTGGGCAGTGGTCGCAGAGGCAGATGCCTGCTTTCACGCATGAGGACGTGCAGGCTGCAGTGGGATCCTCAGCACATCTGGATGCTGCCGCTGCTGGTCCAGATGTGGGGCCTGTCTGAGCCAAACTGGCCTCTGGGCTGGGCGGCTCAGGCTTACGGGTCTTCTGGGGTAATCACACTTACACTCAAGGCTTTTCTTAGAGGTGGTGTGGTTTTCTCTAAATGACAGTCCCCTGAGCTCCACTCCACTTCGCTATACCTCCACTGTGCACGTCAAGGAACCGAGACCTACAGAAGTGATGAGCTCAAGGCTAAGGGAAGTGATTGGCTCAAGCAGCCAAACCTCGTTCTGGTTGGAGCTGAGTGTCCAGCAGAAGTGCTTCCCCGGAAGACTTAGGGAGCAGGGCAGGAGTGTCCACTTGGCCCGAGCCCCCAGACCTCCCAGCCATCTGGCACCTTCTGCTTCGGTCCCGATCGGGAGTTACAGATGTGAGGCTGACACTGTGGGAATGCAGCTTCACAGCCGTAATTAGTTTATTCCTGAGGTCAGCAGTATAAATAGTAGAAAAATGTATTTCCTGTTCCAAGCCAAATAAGCAAGTGGCAGCCAGTTGGCCCGGTTCCATTGATGGGATTTCAGCCATGCGTGTGCCTTGCCTTTGGCCACGAGTTTGGGCGGGAGAGCGGAGGAGGAATGTTCCTCGCAGGCCCGGTCCTGCCCTGGACTGGTGACTTACTGGGAAGGCTCCGAGAGCCCGACACCCACCCAGGGACCTCCAGGGTCCCTGCTGTGATAGCGGAGGCCAGCAGAGGTGGGTGGGCCCGTCCGGGGGGCAGCCCCGAGGCTGGCGTTTATGTCAGTGACCACTCCGTGGGCCTGGCACGTGGTTGGAGATGAAGAGATGTTGTTGAGTGAGCCAATGAATGGGACGGTGCCCAGCGTGTGAGTGGAAGGGAAGTGTATGTGGGAGCGGAGGCCACATTGGCAGATGAGGTTGGCAGAACCACCGTCTCCTCCCCAGGGTTGGCTGAAGCAACCAGAAGCCAGCGTCCTGGGCCACTCCATTCGGCGCAGAGATAACCAGAGGCTTGGCTCCACCTTATGGAAAGTGCCCACTGGCCTCAAGGATTTTCTGTTTTAGGCATTTGGGTTTTTTGGGGGGGTGTGATGCGTATGTCGGTATCCCCTCCGCTTTATTTATTTACTTGTTTGTTCATCCACTCATTCGTTCGTTTTGGCAGTGGCATTGCATGGTGGTTAGGAAGTGAGGGAGGCCAGGAGGAAGATGCCCGGTGCCTTTGCCAATGTCAGGCCCCCACCGTGGTCCCTCTGTCTTCCTTCACTCTCCGCGGCTGCCTGTCTCAACTTTGAAGCTATAGCTTAGAGGCCACGCCTACTAGAAGGTTCCATAGAGGCCACCTTTACTAGAAGGTTCCGCATCTGCTAGACTGGCCCGCTGCTGCGTGCCTTCCAGGCCCCTGTGTGGCCTCTGGCGGAGCCTCTGTCACCATGGAAGGCTCCCGTTTGCTTGTCGGATCCTTGAGGAAAGGCCTGCTTCTGGTTCTCCACTGTGGCCTGGAGTGGGGTCTGACTTAAGGTCAGAGCTCAGTAAACAGTGTTTATATGAATGAATGAATGAATGACAGACCTCACACCCCTGATTCATAGCTTCCATCCCTTCTTAAAACATTTTCTAGTGAAATAAATGGCACCATTTCCTCATTCCAGGGGCAGACTGCTCTCTCCGTCCTGAGTCTGGCTCACCGAGCTCTTTTCTAGGGGACCTTCATCCTCCATAGGACAGAACCTGTCTTCACTCTCCTCCTCCTTCACCTTTTACCCAGTGAACTGAAAGCAAGAGCATCTCCCCTCGGCTCACTCTTCCAGTTGGAAGTGTGGCTGGAGCCTAAGGAGCATGCTTTTTTTTTTTCTTCTTTCTTTCTTTCTTTAAAACATTTTCATTGATTTCAGAGAAGAAGGGAGAGGGAGAGAGAGATAGAAACATCAACGATGAGACAGAATCATTGAGCGGCTGCCTCCTGTACACTCCCTGCTGGGGATCGAGCCCACAGCCCAAGTATGTGTCCTGACCGAGAACCGAACCACGACCTCCTGGTTCATAGGTCGATGCTCAACCACTGAGCCATGCGGGCCGGGCCTGAGGCGCGTTCTTGACGTGAGAGCTGGCAATTCAGGGAGCCCAGTGGAGGAGTGATGGGCACTCTGAGTGCTGCGTTGGGGGGACACCTCCAGGGGCTCTTGGGCACGGTGACACGTGACCCGGTTCCTTTCCTGCCTGGGCACAGGCTGCCGCTGCCTCCCTGGGGCCCCATTTCCTGTTTGTGGGCAGAACTGGACACTCGCTGCTGGAGCCAAGGATTCAACTCAGGTGCAAGCAAAGATGTCCTGAAAAGTTCACGGGGCCAACGGGGTCCCTGGGTGAGGGGTTCTTTCCCTGCCTTGCCCACCCATAGCGCCACCTCTGTCTCAGGCAGGCCGCCCGTCCTCTCAGCTTCCCCTGGAATTCCACCGAAACCCATGGTGACATCCCACAGCCGACACCGTGGCGCTCAGACAGCGTTTCCTTCTAGAATCTTACCTCTGGCACCCCCCTCCCGACTCCCAGCATTCCGGGCCTGAGAACCCACGTTCATGCATTCCAGCGTCTGTGGGTTCGTGCACACTGGTTCACGGAGGCTCACTGCCATTCCCCCGTGCGGGATCCCCATCAGGCTTTCTCCGGCAGCCCTTCAAATGAGCAAATGCCGACTTGCTCCCCCACTTTCCTTTACTCACAAGATATAGGATTCTCTTTGCACCCGAGTAGGTCTGGGGTAACTGAAATATAGAGCAACTGACATCACCCTCATTTTTGCCTCCCTGCTGTCTCCTTTCACCTCTGCCTGGTTTAGGACCACGTGATGCCGAGGACTCGAGATACTGTAAATTGTGGTTGGGGCCTGGATGGAGGCAGAGCTAACAGGGACTGCAGGCCTGCCCTGTCTGTACTGAGGGCTTTGCTAAGGAAGCAGCTGTCCAGAGCCAGACTTGGGGTGGGGGTGCGTGAAGTTTGGGGTGGATGTTGGACCCCAAGGCTTCCTTTCCCACCTCTCTCTCCTGGGTGGTGGCAGCAACAGCAGCAGCAGCAGCAAACCCAGGGTGCGTGGTTTGTCCGCTGGCTCTGGCCTCCCTGGAGGCAGTGCTTCCACCGTGCTGGCCTCAGTCCCTTGTCAACTGCCCCTTCAGCCCCTGCCCCCAGGCCCAGGGAGCCCCGCACTTTCAGACCGCGGAGAAGCGCCGAGCTGAGCCCATGGCCAGGGGGCGGCACAGACGTGGGCCGCGCTGTCTGGCCACCTCCTGATCCGGGAGGAATTCGCCCGGAGAACAGGGCTCAGGCAGCTGGGGTGCTGTGTTCTTAGCTGTACCGGAGACGCAGCTGGTTGGCACGGGCTGGGGCCTTCCCGTTGGGCCGCTGTGTTTGGAAGCTCCAGATCTTTGGCTCTCCTTGAGCAACGAGGAATTCAGGACGCTGATCCCACTGAGGATGAAAAGGCCACGGGTTCCCAGACACCCTGTCCCCCCCTAACCCCCCAGGTGTTTGGCTGAAACTATCGTCAGAGCTGGAGACACAGTGGCTGGGGGACAAGGGGGCGGGTATCCAGCCCCTGTGGCCAGTGCCGACTGGGGCAGATCTGGGAGAGAGGGCGAGACAGGAGGGGGAAATAGCTACTGAGCGCCAACTACCAGCCAGGCAGCACTGCTGGATGCTAGTCCTTCATCACCCCGTTGGATCCCCAGAGCCAGCCACCGTTTGAAATGGATCTTAGTGTTGAGGAGACTGAGGCCAGGAGGGGCCGCGGCTCACCTGAAGGCCCGAGAGTGGACGGGGAGTGTCTGGGGTCCAGGCCAGTTTCTCTGCAGAGATTTCCTTTAATACAGACTCCTTATGGTCCTGCCCTCCCCCTCCGCGCCTCCCCGGGATCTCCATGGATTGTGACAAATTGAAAATCCTATTAGTGTTAAATTAATGGGCTTTTCTTGTGGGGCAGCGGGCCGGAACGGCGGCAGAGGTCTGAGAGCGTCCGCTGGCAGAGGGTGTGGGCAGAGAGCGGTGGTGGGCCTGCCCGCCCAGGGCCCCCCTCCTGTCCTTTATTAACCAGCTCATCTCTCTGGCCGAGCAGCCTTTTATCTGGGAAAGGGGCAAAGGCGCTTTGAACCTTGGAATTAAATTCTGCTGGGGCCTGGGACAAAGGACGAAGCCCCCGACTACCGTCCCCTCCTCCACGGCTCCGACCTGGAAACATCTGAGGGCTCTGGGGCCAGGGGTGGCCGTCTCAGGCCCGTGACCCCAAGGGCAGGGGGCATGTGCCCAGCAGGGATGGAGGGAGGCTTTGTGCTTTTCCAGGCCACGAGAGGTCTCGGCGGGTGAGTGCCAGAGTGCTGTGCTGCCAGGGGTTGGCCTCGAGGGCGTTCTGTAGACGTCTCCCCCCCCCCCCCCGGCCCCACCCACATCGCTTCTCCGTGTGCAAGGTGCACCTAGTCCTCACGCCTGCACTGGCTGTGGGCTGACTGTGCGTATTGTGTGATTGGCCCGTGGGTATTGACAGTGGCTGGGCACTGGGTAGGGTCATGGGGCACAGCTGTAGGCCAAACAGACACTGTCCTGTCCATGGAGCTGGCTTCTAGTGAGTTGAGATGGAATGCCAACAAATCACCAGGCCATAGACAGCACGCTAGCGCTACAGAGGAACATTAAGTCGGAGGAGGAGGAAGTCAGAGAGGAGGGTGGTCAGGAAAGGCCTGGAGAAGAGGAGGGAAATTTGCATGAAGGCCGGGATGAGGTGAGAGAGGGAGGGTGTGCGTATGGGAAGCGGACAGGAGGGGATTCTGGGAAGGGGGACCAGTGAATGCAAGAGATTTGAGACTAGAGCGAGGCCGGGGAGTTGGAGGAAGAGCGAGGAGGCCCTCGTGCTGGAGTGAAGGGTGTGAGGGGCAGAGGCGGAGAGAGAAGATGGGGGAGTGAGAGGGCAGCCTCCTCTTCAGATCGTGGGGGTCGAGGCAGAAAGGAAGCTTGGTCTCAGCTCCTGCTCCACAGTTCCGGAGAACAGGCCAGGGAGAGAAAGGGGATCGCTCAGGGTAACAGATCCAGGCAGCGGCAAGACTGAGACCTGTCCTTTATTAACTAGCTCATCTCTCAAAGCGTAGCCCAGTGGTCGGCAAACTGCGGCTCTTTGGCCCCTTGAGTGAGGCTCTTCCATAAAATACCACGGCCTGGGAGAGTCTATTTGGAAGAAGTGGCTTTAAAAGAAGTTTAAGTTTAAGAAATTTGGGCTCTCCAAAGAAATTTCAATTGTTGTCCTGTTGATATTTGGCTCTGTTGACTCATGAGTTTGCTGACCACTGGCCTCTTATTACTACTCCACAGCTGGAAATGGAATAATAACATTAAAAAATTACAACATGTGCAGCTTATTGTACTTATTGCACACACACTCCCCAGCAGACTCTTTGTTAAGCCACTTTTACATGCCTTGGCTCCTAGATTGTGTGTGTGTGTGTATATATATATATTTTTTTAAATATTTTTTTACTAAATTATTATCTATGTACATATATTACCATTGCCCCCCCCTCCCGTACATGCCCTCCCTTCCCAGAGTTTTGTGTCCATTGGTTGTACTTATATGCATGCATACATGTCCTTCGGTTGATCTCTTATCTAGATTGTATATTTCACATTTATGAACCTCAAGGGAATTCTGTTATGAGCTACCCCTTGTACAGGGGCTGACGCTGAGGATCAGAGAAGTGGAGGAGCTTGCTGAGGCCAGCTGGTGGGTCAAGCTGGGCCTGCCTGAGCTCAGAGCACCTCCTGCAGCCCCCAGCACCTCTGGCCCCATGTGAATGGCCGCTCAGAGCGCAGGCCACCCGGTCTACCACTCACCTCCCCATGCAGGCGTGAATTCCTGGAGGGCAGGGAGAGAGTCCCCATGATCTCGGACCCTGCCCCTTTGGGGGATGTGGGAATGAAGCATTGGGGCTCAGCTGTGATTGGCACCTCTCAGAGCCCAGCCTGCACCTTCCACCTCTCTGATCCCCCTTCTGGCACTCCCGCTGGCTCATGCTGCCCACCTTGTCGGCTGGCGAGTGAGCCAGGGGGAAGGACGAGAGGGCCAGCGCCCTCTCATTTCCATCTCTGGGACCCGGCGCATGCCCGGCCTGGCTGAGACTCGGGCACAGTGCTGTTCAGATGGAGGGATCCTGCGATATACGAGTTCCGAGAAGGGGATTACCATATTTGCCGGCGTATAAGACGATTTTTTGGCCCTGAAAAATACGTATTTGCCGGCGTATAAGACGACTGGGCGTATAAGACGACCCCCTAACATTTCCACTAAAAATACAGAGTTTGTTATATACTCGCCGTATAAGACTACCCCCCACTTGGAGGCATATTTTTCAGGGCCAATGGGTCGTCTTATACGCCGGCAAATACGGTAGGTGCAGGCTGAGAGAGGAGAGGTGGAGAGGGACACACAGGGACAGGGAGGGAAGACCCGAGAGAGGGACTGCAAGCTGAGACTCACACTGAGAGGGAGGGGCCGCAGAGGACAGCCCAGTGGACGGGGAGGCAGATATGGACAGACAGACAGAGACCTGCCGAGAGGCCCAGAGGCCGAGGGAGCAGACACAAGGCCGTTGTCCCTGGGGCTCGGGCTTCCTGGCAGCGGGGCCTCAAGTGAGGCTTCTCAGAAGGACTTGACGTGGACAAGAAATGGGCAAGGACAGCTGGTGAGGAAGGACCAGGGAAGCAGTGAACAGGGCTTGTTGAGGGTGGGGGTGGGGGGGGGAGAGGGGTGAGCCTGGAATGGGAGGGGGGAAGAGGGCAGGGTAGGTGGGTGGCTGGGAAGGCCAGCGAGCCCTGAGCTTAGATTTCCTGTCCTTTCACCTCACGCCCCTGGGCTGTGAGGGCCTCTGGGTGGGGAGTGCGGCCGATGTCCTCTGGTTCCCCACAGATCCAGTGCCAGGCAGAGGGGAGGGCGGTGATGGAGTCGGGGTCACAAACGGCCTGAGGACCATTCTGATTTCTTGTCTGGCCGTGTGCCCGGGGGACAATCCGGTCACGAAAGTCAGGGGTGGTGTCGCCGTTGCCTAACGCCCTGCCCTGGCTCTCTTCTCTACCTGATGTTCCTGCTCAGGCCCCCAACCCCCCATTTCTCACCTTACAGGTGCCCCCCGCTACTCCCTGCTCCCACGAGCCCCCCACAGCCAACCTGCTCTGCAGCCCAGAGCATCTCCTGAAAGCACCCCGAGGAGCAATCCCCGGGGTACCTGCCCTCCTTCCTTTCAGAAGCCGCGCCCGGGGAGGGCAGGGCCCCGTGCGGTTTGCTTGAAGATCTGCAAAGCCTAGCACAGGCCTTGTGCACACTGTGCTCTTGGGAGACGTTTGACGGGACGAAGGCGGGTGGGCTGCGGGAGTCGGGTGGGGGCCGCCGGGCCTGGCTGGGCCTCGGGTCCCGGGGCTGCCATGCTGGGCGCTGGGATGGGCTGCGGCAGACACTCGGCCTCCCCCGGGGAGGTTACTCTGGCCGTGGCAGATAAAGCGCTCGGGAAAACGTGACCCGTGCTTGCTCCCCGTGTCCTCACCCCCGACGCCTCCCTCTCGGCATGGGCCGATGGCTGCGACCCCCGTGAATAAAGGATAATTGTGGGGCTGGATTAGGGAGATCCTCGGGAACAGGTGGAGCCCCTCGCCCCACCCGTCGGCCCCACGGATGAGCTCACGCCTGCCCCCGCTCCGGAGGACGTGCCACCAGGGCCCCTCGGCCACGCTGCCGGCCTCCGGGGAGGGGAGGGGAGGAATTCTCCTGCGGGCCACTCCCGCCCGGATCCCGGGTGAGGCCCCTGCAGCCTCCCACCCCGGTCAGGGGAGCAGGAAGGCCGAGGTGGGAGCCGGCTGCGGGGAAAGCCCCGGCCAGGGCGGCCGGCCACGTGGGCTCTCGTCCGGGCTCCGTCCCGGGCACAGCCGGCGTGGCCATTGCTCCCATTTCGACCTCGGTTTCCTCATAAGTGTGATAAGGCCGCTGGCACCACGCCAGCCTCTCCCAAGCTGGGCTCTAGAGGAACAATCCCACTTTTTAAATGCCTAAGAACGCAGGGAACAAAGGTTCTGTACAAAGTAAATGTAAACACACAGAGTTCCTTCACTTTTATAGCCAGAGGGCGAAAGGTATAATTTAAATATGAAAAAAATATAAAGTAATAGACTTAGTTACATTACAGATGTAGAGATACACGTTAAGAAATATAAACTAGCCCAGCCGGCATGGCTCAGTGGTTGAGCATTGATCTATGAACCAGGAGGTCACGGTTCGATTCCCGGCCAGGGCACATGCCCGGGTTGTGGGGCGTGCAGGAGGCAGCCAGTCAGTGATTCTCTCTCATTATTAATTTTTTTCCTCTCTTTCTCCCTTTCTCTCTGAAATCAAGAAAAAAATATATTAAAAAGAAAATAAAGATAAATTAATAGATTTGGGTCATGGAGGGGCCTAGGGAGGGAGAAGAAATAAATTCTGTCATTTCTTTTAACAGTTACAGTTCGCAGTTTAGTATGACATGACATTAACAACAAAAAGTAAAGTTTACCACTCTCTCTTAAACATACCTTGTGTCAAAAAGAAAAGAAAAATAGATGGCAGCAATCTGGAGACCTGAGATACTAATAACACTCTATGTCAGAACTATGGACTACTTGGGGGTGGGGGCAGTGGTAAGATATGTACACATATCATACTTTAATTAAAAAATAGGGAAAAAAGAACTATGGGACTACTGCTAAAGCAGAGCTCAGCAGGAAGTTCATGCTTCTAACTACTTTTAAAATATATTTTTATTGATTTTTTTACAGAGAGGAAGAGAGACAGATAGAGAGTTAAAAACATTGATGAGAGAGAATCATCAATCAGCTGCCTCCTGCACACCCACCCCCTCCCCCCTACTGGGGATGTGCCCGCAACCAAGGTACATGCCCTTGACTGGAATCGAAGCTGGGACCCTTCAGTCCGCAGGCTGACGCTCTATCCACCAAGCCAAACTGGTTTCAGCTCTAACTACTTTTATTATATAATAAATATTGGGGATTCATAAATTATGTGTCCAATCCGAGAAATTAGAAACACGGCAATACAACAGACCTGAAGAAATCACAAGGAGCACATGAAAAAGATAAAAGTGGATATTAATGAATGGAAAGTAGAAAAATACTACAACTAGTAAGGATTATTTTTTTTAAAGAATCCAACTAAAATAGATAAGATAATAAATAATCTAATCCAGTAAAGGAAATGACATTTAGTCATAAAATAAGAAATGGTTATGAAGAAATAACTAAGCCCAGCCAGCATCGCTCAGAGGTTAAGCGTTGACCTATGAACCAGAAGGTCACGGTTCCTGGTCAGAGCACTTGTCCTGGTTGTGGGCTCAATCCCCAATGTGGGATGTGCAGGAGGCAGCCTATCAGTGATTCTCTCTTACCTTTAATGTTTCTATATCTCTCTCCCTCTCCCTTCCTCTCTGAAATAAAAAAAAATATTTTAAAAAATGTTAAAAATGTATCTGGAAGTATGATACATCTATAAATACATCAATTAAACAATAGAAGAAATAGAAATAGTTACTCCTAAAAAATTAGTAGACACAGCTGATTTTGCAAAGGGATTCTACCACGCATTTAAAAAATTATTATTTAAATGATTTAAATTGGTCCATATAAATTCCTTCATATAAAAAGAGCTCTTGTAAATCACTAACAAACTGCTGACAACTCAATTGAGTAATAGAGGAAGTATATGGACAGACCACTCACAGAGAAGGAAAACTATGAAAAGATGACAACCCTACTCAAAAATAAGAAAACTGCATATTAAAACTGTAGTGTGGTACCATTTTCACCCAGCAGATAAGAATCATAAAATCAGATAAATCACTGGGCTGATGAGTATATAGGGATACGGGAATGCTGATAAAATGCTGGTAGAAATGCAATTTGCTACCACCTCCGTGGATAGCAATTTGGCACCATCTTTGCCTTGGACCCAACAATCTTTTTTTCAAGGAGCTTTCCTCAGAAATAAACTCACGTGCATGTGAAATGATGTCTCAGTGACATGTGGTTTGTGATAGAAAGAGATGGGAAACAGCCTGAGTCTACTGGGAAGGGGGGGGGGCGGGGTTATGTGTTCTGCTCACGCGGAACATTATACAACCATCAACAAGAAAGGAAGCAGCTCTTTCCACACCAAGACTGACAATCGCCATGATATATTGTTAGCTGGAAAAGAAAAAAAAAAGAAAAAAAAAGTGTGGTATTCTGTTACCTGCTTTAAAAAGAGCAAGCGTATGTATTTACCTACACTAAATCTGGGTGCACACGCCAAAAGCTAGTAAGAGGAGGGGCTTTCGTTGGAGCGGCAAATGGATGGCTGCAGATAGCGGCTGGAGGGGAACCGACCTGCTAGTGTCTGCCTTTCCCTACCTTTTGAAATTCGTACCAGGGGCAATGTGGTGCCTTTTAACAATTGGAATAATTCAGAAACTTAAAGATGAGCGGGAATTATCTGGGGAAGAAGGGAGTAGGCGGATGAGTATGCAGAACTGCTCAGATTTATGAGCCTCAGGAAAACGAAAATAATTTTTGCTGTTTTGGCAAAACCCACAACGAGCCTACATTTTCAGAGCAGAGTTCAGCTGTCCCCTCTAGGGCAAGAGGAGAGCCCTGGGTAGGCTGCGGGCAGGGGCGTGAGGCTGGAGGTAGGGCTGCAAGGAGGAGGCTGTGTGGCCATCCAGGCAAGACACAGGCGCTGGACCGCAGACAGGGGCCGCGGGGTTAGAGAGGAGGAGGTGATTGAAAAGGTGTGGGGAGGTGAGCTGACGGCCATGGAGCTGAGTGGATGGAGTGGGCTGGGGAGGGAGGGCTGGCCAGGGCCTCTCCCATGGGGGCCCTGGTGTAGGCTGAAGCTGGCCAGCAGGCCTGAGACGGATGCTCAGAGGACAGGCCACCACCTCTCTTTCTTTTGATTATTTAGTGAGATTATCCTTGAGATGAAGGTGGTGCTAAGGCTGGTATCCCGCTGTTCAGATGAGCAGGGAAATGACTTGCTAGGAGTCTCCACAGATCTCAGCCAGACCTCCAAGGGGACGTCTCGCAGGCTGCTCTAGACCTCACTCTTTGTCCCCTCTGATAACACAGTTTTGGACTGGAGACCAGAGTAGGTACCCTGCAGAGCCCAAAGCAGGTATGTGTGTGTCACTGTGAGGTACCAGGGTCCCCGGGCTCTCCCTGGATCTTCTCAGAGCTGGAAAAATCCTACTACCGGTGCCTTCACCTGAGCAGTCAGAGGTCAGGATGGGCTTGGCTGGCTTCTCTGCTTAAGACTCATGAGGCTGAAGTCGCGGCATCAGTTGTGCTGGCCTGCTGTCCAGAAGCTCTCGAGAGCATCACTTCCATGCTCATGAGGTTGTTGGCTGGAGTCGGTTCCTTGCAGTTGTAGAACCCCCCTCTTCTTGCTGGCTGTTGGTGGGGTGCTCTCTTAGCTCCTGGCAGCCACGCACGTGTGCCCCCCTTCAACTCAGCAACAGAGAGGTTTGCTCCTCTGGGTCAGCTCCCCTTATACTTAACGATAGCTCTGACGTCTGCCCAGCAGCTGGGGAAAATTCTGCTTTCAAAGGACTCATGTGATTAGGTTTGGCCACTGGGATAATGTCCCTTTGCCATATGATGCAACAGATCTCATCATAGTCTCTCTCCGGCTCTGCCTACACTCACAGGGCGGCAGATAATTCGGAGTTATTGGGGGTCATGCTGACAGTCCTGCCTACCACGCAAATGTACACACCCACCAGTAGGAGTAAGAATGTATGCTTATGAAACACGCACTAAGTTCCAGACACTTCCATGTGAGTAGTGTTCCTTGCTCCCCACGAGCATGTGTGGCAGCTACTAAACTACTACGATCCTCTGTTTATGGGGGGAGAGATGGAGGCATCTAGAGCAGCCGTGGGCAAACTATGGCCTGAGGGCTGGATCCAGCCCGCATGCCCATGGAGCCGAAAGAGTGGAGGGTTCTCTTGCTCTCTCCTCCGCTCCTTCACTAGCATCCCAAGATGAGAGTGCCAGCATGGTCAAGTTGCCCTCCGGTCCAGTTTAAGAACCCATTGTGGCCCTTGAGTCAAAAAGTTTGCCCACCCCTGCTCTAGAGGTTAACTCACCCAAGACAACCCAGTTAGAAAAAGGTGGGGTCCGAGCGAGAGTGCAGATCTGATTCCATAGCCAGTGCTCTTTGTCTGCCTCACACATATGTGGACACACGGGCATTGACACACACACACACACACACACACACACACACACACACACCTGTGCATGCATACACGTGTGTGTCAATTCACCTGTACACTGTGCACACTCCGAGGGGCCCATGCACAGATGCCTGGATCCCCCCACGCCTGCCTGGTCCCTGGGGCCCGCGGTTAATGAAGGTGCACGCAGAGCCCACGCAGGGCGGCCACGGGCAGGGGTGAAAGGCGGGTGTGCCTAACGCTCTCCAGGATCTGGTTGCCATGGCTGTGGCTGCTCAACCGGGTGATTAATAACCCGGCACTGGCGCGGCCCGGGCAGCTCCCAAGGCCTCCTGCCCTCTTATGAAAAGCATCCCTTGATGTCATCCCACCGGGGAGATCAATGCGGCTGAGGGGAGTGGGATGGTCAGGAGATGGGGGTCTCGATGGCCTCTCCCCAGGGCCACTGGCTCCCTGGGTGCTCTGCTTCCTGGGAGTGGGCTGGGGCTCCTGTTCCCAAAGAGACCTGGCTGTGGGGGTGACCGTCAGGGGGACTGGGCAGCTGAGCCGGCAACCGAGGTCAGAGGAGGTCAGAGGAGGTCAGAGGACTCGAGCCTGTGTTGGAGCTTTGGAAAGCTATGAAGGGTCAGAAGTCTTCCTCCTCCTTCTTCTTCTTTTAAAAATATATTTTATTGAGTTTTTACAGAGAGGAAGAGAGAAGGATAGAGAGCTAGAAACATCGATGAAAGAGAAACATCGATCAGCTGCCTCCTGCACACCCCCTATTGGGGATGTGCCCACAATCAAGGTACATGCCCCTGACTGGAATTGAACCTGGGACCTTTAAGTCCACAGGCCGATGCTCTATCCACTGGCCAAACCGGTTTCGGCTGAAGTCTTCCTTCTTATCCCAGCCCTCTTCTGGGTGTTTGACATCAGACCCTCTTGGATTTGATTCTGGCCTAGCCATGCGACACTGGGTCCTCTTGTGTAAAATGGGGGGAAGGCACCTTTCTTGTAGGTCTTGAAGTTGAAGGTCATTTGCTTCTCAAAACTATTTTTCCTCTTGGCTTGCATGACCCAGCGCACTCAGTTGTGTCTCCCTCTTCCCCCCTCTGGCCGTGCCTTCTCTGTCTTCTGTACTCGCTTCTAGCCAGCAAAGCTAGGAGTATGGCTTCTGGAACCAGAAAACGGGGTTCAGGAGCCAGCGCCACCATTTGGAGCCATGTGACCCTGCCAATTTGGTTTGACGCTGCTTCATGTTGAGAGGATCATGGCAGTTTTCATGCTTATGGGTTCTTATCCAAAGAAGAAATCCTTTATGGGTTGTTTTTACTTTTGGCTAATTTCACAAACAGCCCTTGGGATAGGAAGTATTGCAAAACCAGTGTCAATCCGCCTCTTCCTCAATCCGCCTCTTCCTCCCGCTTCTCTGAGTGTTTGCTAGTTTTGTGTGCTGGTCACGCACAGCTTCAGAGCTACTTTGGGGTACCTAGGTACACCCACAAACATGTTCATTCATGCACAAGAACACCAACATGCATAGGATCCTATTAAATTGGGGATAGACTGTCTTATTTGGTGGTGTGGTGGTAATGTTTAACAACAGGCTCTCTGGATAAAGAAGGGCCCGATTGGCATTTGCCAATTGCCATGGTGTAAATGCTTCCACCAAGGCCAATTTCAAGCTACCAATGTGAAGTTGCTGAATGTGGAGTTGGAAAGAGATGTGGGATCATCTCCTGTGAATGGGTTCAAGCAGGCTCCAGGACACCACCCCCTTAGTCCTCACTATCTCCCTAGGGCCGTGGTCGGCAAACTGCGGCTCGCGAGCCACATGTGGCTCTTTGGCGCGTTGAGTGTGGCTCTTCCACAAAATACCACAGCCTGGGCCAGTCTATTTTGAAGAAGTGGCGATAGAAGACGTTTAAGTTTAAAAAAATTTGATTCTCAAAAGAAATTTCCATTGTTGTCCTGTTGATATTAGGCTCTGTTGACTAATGAGTTTGTCGACCACGGACATAGTGCCTGACACAGTGGCCAGCACGTACCGGTAGTTAGCGTTTAAAGTAGGTCTGTCAAAATACAGTGTGTGCATCTATGAGGGGCTCTGACCCTCGCTGACTTTACCCCAGACCTGATCATGACCTTAGCCACACTGTGCGCACTCAGAGTCAGGTGGACCCACACCTGCTCACATCCACTGGTGTGCTCCAGCAAACACGTGCGTGCAAGCCTGCTCACTTACTGCAATGTGTGCACTCAGAAACCACACTTCCACCTGAAGCCCTCCTCACGGGCAGAGTGGCAGCTTTTTCTGCACACGCATTCTTTGTTGTTGTTGTTAATCCTCACCCGAGGATATTTTCCCTCTGATTTTTAGAGAGAGTGGAAGAGAGAGGGAAAGACAGAGAGAAACATCGATGCGAAAGAAACACATCGATTGGTTGCCTCCTACACAAGCCCTGGCTGGAGCTCAGGCCAGGGAGGAGTCTGCAACCAAGGTACGGCGTGCCCTTGACTGGAATCGAACCCAGGACCCTTTGATCTGCAGGCCGACGCTCTATCCACTGAGCCAAACCGGCTAGGGCTGCACACACGTTCTTTAATGGGTGTGTATTGCACCATGCTCACCTTCGGCTGGTGCTCATGAACACAGGTGCATGCTTTCAATTGCAAACACACACACACACACACACACACACACACACACACACACACACAGGCGTCTCAGTCGCTGGTGGGCATGCCCTCCCTCACGACCCTGGTGCACTTCTCTGAGCGAGCAGACGTGGGGGCATGAACGCAGATGCTCTGCCCCTAGAACAAGCAACGGCTGAAACGCAGCCTCTCTCACCTTCATGCATGCACACCGCGGCACACCCACGGCTCACTCACCACCCGCCCTCCCTCCGTCCCCCCACGTCCCCTGCAGGCATCTCCCCCACCCAGCCGTCAGCAGGGCAGCCGGCTGGGCTGGGCTGGTGGGTGTGGTGTTTGGGAGCGAGAGAGGAATTCCAGGCGGGCCCCTTCTGCTCCCCTGGCCAACGTTAAGTGCCTTCAGACTGAAAAGAACCATCCAGAGAGGCTTTTCCGGCTGGAGATTAATGTCACTGAAAAATGTGGGTCCCGAGCGATTAATGCGGCCTTCTCTGCCACGCATTATGTGAGTGCACTAAAGCGAGAGGGGGCTCATTTTTGGCGTGTTTTTAACCTGCTCGGCCCGGAGTGAAAGGAGAAAAGAAGAAGAGCCTGAGGCCCGGGAACCCGCGGGTGGGGGGCTCCTGGGCAGACAGCAACCCAGAGGCCAGGCGCGGTAAGGCGGGGTCTGCAGGTGAAGGGCCTTGGGGGTCCCAGCCAAGTCTCCACGAGACGCCGAGGGGAGGTGTGCTGGGCCCCACTCGGGGCTGCAGGCCCCAGGTGGCGTAGATGTGGGGTGTGAAGGCTCCTGGAGTGTGGCATCAGCTGAGGCGGCTGGTCCCTCACAAGCAGCCTCTGGGCACCGTCCGAAGGACCTGCGTCTAAACACCAGCTCCGCTGGGTAACCTCCCGGAGCCTCCTTTTCCCCAGTGGCAGAGCCGCAGATGTGGAGTCTTCCTCACGGGGCTGTGGTGAGGAGTGAATGAGACTAGGTACCTCTAGTAAGTGCTCGATAATACAGCAGCCGGTCAAAGTGATGGTAGCATGGCACACTGCTGTGGGCACCAGAGTGAGCGTGTGTGTGTGTGTGTGTGTGTGTGTGTGTGTGAGAGAGAGAGAGAGAGAGAGAGAGAGAGAGAGAGAGAGATGGGTGCCTTGAAGCAAATGAACCTGTGCTTGAGTTCCATGATGTGACCTTGAACAAATGATTTGTCTCCCTGAGCCTTGGTTTCTTCATCTGAAAGATGAAGTTAGATAATACCCCCATCTCCAGGCTATTGTGAGAATTAAAGGTAATCATTCATATATATATTCTTCTATATAATAAAAGGCTAATATGCAAATTGACTGAACAGCAGAACGACCTGTCGCTATGACACCCACTGACTACTAGGGGGCAGACGCTCAGTGCAGGAGCTGCCCCCTGGTGTCAGTGTGTTCCCACAGGGGGAGTGCCACTCAGGTAGAAGCCGGGCTCACGGCTGGCAAGCACAGTGGTGGTAGCAGGAGCCTCTCCCGCCTCCGCAGCAGCGTTAAGGACCCCTGGGGGTCCTGGATACGAGAGGGGCTCAGGCCAGGCTGAGCCTCCCCCCCCTCGGTGCACGAATTTCATGCACTGGGCCTCTAGTATATACATATGTATACATATATGGATATATCGTGTTGTTTGTACATAAAATAACATCATAACTAATAAATGTGCCTGGCACCCACCACAATAACAGTAGTAAGTGGGCCAGGGTGAGGATTCTATTTGTGCTAACGTCTCCCTCCACGGCCTGGCAGATGCGCTTGGAGTCAAACTGGTTGAAATTCACATTCCACCCTCTCGTGGCCAGTCCGCGAGAGGTGGGTGAAGAGGACAGTGACCTAGAGGAGCGAATAGGATGGGAGGGTGAGCCTCTCGCGTGGTTGGGGAGGAGTAACCCATTGTGATGCCCAGGAGCCTCTGAGGATGGGCCAGGGAGACAGGTGCCCGGCCTGACAGCCAGGGTCTGTGTTCAGGGCAGGAGGGCGGCACTTCAGTGACCGAATCCCAGTCGCGAGGCCTCTTCCCGGTGCCAGTAGCCTGTCCCCTCACTGGGCTCCACCTCTCAGAGTCCAGCCCCAGGGAGCCTTCCCCCTGCCCCGGGTTACGCTGGCACAGCCCTTGCAGCGGTTCAGCTCTCACGACGTGAAGTTGAAACTGACTTGTTCACGGTTTGCCTTCTCTGCCTAAGGGTAGCTCTGTGAGGACAGAAGCTGTGCTCTTGCTTTGCTCCACGTGGGTGGCACCTACACTTGCCTGGCACGGATGGTTGAGGATTCAGTGAGAGGTGATGGCCAGGCTGGCGTCTTGGCACGAGCAGAGTCCGAAAGGGAGCCTGGCCCTGCCTGTGGGGTCTCATCTCCCAGCGGCTCGGGGACAGGATGCACGATACCGGGTAGGATCATTGAGCATCTCCATCCGCCCCTGCTGCCGGCGATGAAGGGAAGCAGCAGGGTTTCTTTAAGATCTGCCTGACTTATTGTGAGTCTTCTAAAAGCCTTTGGCTCGATCTGACTCCAGGAACTATAAGTGCCACATGGGAATGGCATTCAGGGATCAGGGACTTCTCCGGGTGGAACAGCCCCAACGTGGGCACTATTGATACCCCTGCTTTTTATAGGAGGAACTGAGGTTCAGAGAGGCTCATGACCAAGCTGAGACCAGAGGTTGGATCTGACCGTGTCTCATTGGTGCTGACTGAGCTGGGGAGGTGGGTGGAGGACTGGGAGGGGGAGTGTGGCCTCAGTCTCCAGGAGATTGAACCTGATGCAAAAACCACTTATTGTGGTGGTTTTCAGAGATTCTCGTAAGTTCTTGATATTTCTCCCTTGAAGAGGTGATTTAATTCTCTTCTTCTTGAGCGTGGGCACAGCGACTCGCTTCTAATGCACAGAATGCGGCAGAGTGTGTGACCTCCGAGGGTAGCTTATGGAGGCATTGCAGCGTCCTCCTGGCTCTCTTCCGCATCACCCGCTCTAGCGGAAGCTGGGTACCACGTCTTGAGGACACTTGAGCAATCTTGGGGGGACCTTGCCAAGGAAGGAACAGAGGCCTCTTGCCAACAGCCCTGTGAGTGAGCCACCTTGGAAGTGGATCCCAGCCCCAGTCAAGCCTTCAGATGACTGCAGCCCCCTCCCCAACATCCAGACTGCAACCTGGCGGGTGACCCTATGCCCAAACCCCTCAGCTCAGCTGCTTTCGCATTTCTCACCCTCAGAAACTGGGGAGTAATGTGTGATTATTGTTGTTTGGCGCTGCTGAGTGTAGGAGTCATTTGGGGTACAGCACCATTCATTTGGGTGGAAACTGCTCCATCGCCTATGGACAGTATAGATGAAGGTTATTCACATGGGGGGATATGACAGAGCAATGAGAAGGAATGAACTAAGCCACAGGCATCGACGTGGACGAACCTCACAGACATGGCGAGCGAGAGAAGCCAGACCAGAGAGAGCACAGACTGTGTGATCCAGTCCCATATGGAACAGTAACGGCAACACCAACCTATGGTGAGTGGTCACCCCTGGGCAGGGGTGGGAGCCGTTTCCTGGGTGCTGTTCGGATTTCTCCATCTGGGATGCATTTCGTTTGTGAAACCTCACGGAGCCGTACAGTTACGATTTGCATGCATTTTTGTGCATTAGACCGCAACAAAAGGTAACACACAAAAATGCTACCGCTTGGAATGGGACACGTGGGGGTGACCTGTGCACATTGGTGATCACATCTGGCTGTCGGGCACAGACTGGTTTACAGGCTACAGGCCCACAGACCTGCAAGCAGGCCTGCGTTTGGGCTGTGAGGTGGGGAGAGGAAAGGTTGGAGGGGCCGTGTGGGGACCTCCCACCCCCCAGGGCTCCGGCCTGGAGGCTCACCCCACGGCCCCTTATGCTGATGGGCAGGAAAGGACAAAGTCTCAGCCCCCACCCAGCAGTGGGGCCAGCTGAGGGGGCTTTCCGGGGCAGCCCCGAGGGCAGGGGGAGTCCTGCCTGGCTTTGTGTCTGAGGGATTTGCCATAATCCCGGCCCTTCCCTGTAGCCTGTCTAATCCCCACCCGTGGGGCTGAGCCTTTTCAAGATCTGACTTTGGCCTGAAAGGCTCCCAGTGGGGCCTGCATTCCTGCCCACAGCATGCCTGCTCCTAGGAGGAAACCCAACGGGGTCTTGCCCTTCCCGGGATAGTGCTTCTCACCTTGGGGGGGTAGAGGAGGTGGAGAGAAAGTCTTGGCAGCTTTCCTAAATTCATAAAAAATTAAAAATGTCTGATCTTCTTCCTCAAAGGAGCTTGTGGTCTCTGCACTCCCCCTCTTCCCCCCCCTCCCCCCCCCCCCCCGGACCTGGACCTGTTTGTTGTGCTATCGGAGGAATGGGTGAAGGGATGCTGGGAAGAGCAGAGACTTGCCTGGGGGTTTACTGGCTTCTGAGGCCAGATGGGAGCTTCCCCTTTAAAAAAAAATGTTTTTATTGATTTTTAGAGAGGAAGGGAAAAGGATAGAGAGATAGAAACATCGATGAGAGAGACACATCATTGATCGGCTGCCTCCTGCACGCCCCCTACTGGGGATCGAGCCCGCAGCCTGGGCATGTGCCCCGACCGGAAATGGAACTGGTGACATCTTGTTTCATGGATCTAAGCTCCACCACTGAGCCACACCCGCCAGGCGGGAGTTTCCTCTTTAACTTTATCATCTACTCAACAAGCTCCAGCCATCTGAGCCCTTCTGTTCCTAAAACTCACCAAGCTGATCCCTGCCTCTGGACCTTTGCACAGACTTTCCCTCTACTTGGAATGTCTCTCCCGTGACCCTTGCATGGCTGCTCTTGCTGTGAGTAGCTAGATTATAATGATCTCTGAATGCATAATAATCTGGTAACTCAGTGTATGTCCTATATAATAAAAGGCTAATATGCAAATTGTCCCCTTGACCAGGAGTTCAACCAGCAGGCAGGCTGGCCAACCGCTCATGTCCCCCCCACCCCTCCCCTCCACCAGGCTGACTGGACCCTACCCATGCACAAATTCATGCACCGGGCCTCTAATCACACACACACACACACACACACACACACACACACACACACACATATATATATATATATATATATATATATATATATATATATTCATTAACACTTATAACTACCCCACAATGAAGATTTTTACCTTAGTTTTATAGGTAAGGAGACCAGGGATGTAGAGGTTTAATAACTTGACCAAGGCCATGCATGCAGCTCCTAGCAGTGGTTTATCCCATCTGGTGTCAGAGAATCGGCGTCCAGGAAAAGAACCTTGCTGGTTTTGGATTTCACCGTTAGTCATCCGCTGAAATTCTTAGCACCTGAAATTTCACTCTTAGACATGCATTCCTCTTGCTTAAACATTGCCTTCTCAAGAACCCCTTTCTTTTCATCTTTTCTTAGTCGCGAGAGAACTTTGCATGAGTGATTGTGTGGATGCAGAGCCCGGTAGCTATGGAAGGAATGTCAGAAGCTGTGTTCTAACCTGCTCATTGTACAAGTGGAGATACTGAGGTCCGGGAAGCGAGAATAAACTTCCTTAGAGTTACCCACCAGGGGATCACGGAGTGCTTGTCCACGGTCTCAGCACAAACACATACGCTCTAGCCGGGGGAGCCCGGCTTGTTGGCTGAGTTCCGGGCCACCCTGCCTTGATTCCCAGCATGTGTGCACCACTCCATGGCATCCGAGGACATGCTCACTTGCATGATTGCAGATAGTCGATCAAAGCAGTGTGTTGTTATCCATATCCATAAGAGCAGCCAAGGTTTATATGTCAGCGGGCTCAGAACACACTTGTCCGGATGCTAATATTTTGTTGAGTCCTGTACCTGTCAGCAGTCACCTCAGCATTGACACATATTCAAAACTAGCGTTAGCCCTGGCCGGTTTGGCTCAGTGGATGGAGTGTCGGCCTGCGGACTGAGGGGGTCCCAGGCTCGATTCCGATCAAGGGCATGTGCCTTGGTTGCGGGCACATGCCCAGTGTGGGGTGTGCGGGAGGCGGCTGATCGATGTTTCTCTTTCTCATCGATGTTTCTAACTCTCTATCCCTCTCCCTTCCTCTCTGTGAAAGATCAATAAAATATATATAAAAAACAAAAACAAAAAAACACACACAAAAAACCCCCAACACCGGCTTTGCCATTGTGCTATCTCAGTCCATGTTACAAGTGGGGAAAGGGAGGCCCAGGGAAGTGAGGGTCTCATCCAAGGCCCGCAGCGAGTGAAGAGGGAGTGTTGCGATTTGAATTCTGCTCACGTACAGCCTCTGGGGCTTTTTCTAGAACGCTGGTGTGACAGCTTTCCCTGCGCCCCTCCCCAGGAGTCCCTGGGGGCCTGGGCCCAGGGGCAGGGCTGGCCCTGAGCTTGCTCAGCCTGGGTGTGAGCGCATGTGAGAAGGAAAAACCAGAGGTGGCTCCCGGTGGCTGCAGCCGGTGATGAGTGTGGGGCAAAGGCTGCCCGAGGTGAGGTTCGTCTTCCCTCCCCGTCCCGGGCGGGCGCGGCAGGCGCGGATCCTGTGCTGGGACTTGCCAGGGTGTTCACACCAGGCGAAGCTGCAGGTACATTCCTCCTTCCCCGGCTCCTCCTGCCGCGGCAGGGGAGGGGGAGGGGGTGCGGGCACTGACTAATGCTACACAGATTGGCTTATATTCCAAAGAATGCCATTCTGTAAGAAAGCAAATATTGAAATACTCAAGGCTGGGCCCGTCCCGCCCCGCACCCTGGCCTTGCCACCTGCCAAACGCTGGCAGAGCCTCTGGGCGGCTCCTGGGGGCCGCACACCTGGCAGCCCCTCGCGGAGCCCTGTGACCGGGCCGGGAGCGGGCAGATGTGCCTCCCAAAGCAGGACGCCGGAGGGGCTGCCGGGGGCCGCCTCCAGGGGCAGCAGGAGCCTCGCGAGCACAGGACTGGGAGCTGGGAAGTCTGGGCACTTGGCTGCAGCACCTCGAGCCCCACGTGTCAGCCCTTTGGGCCTCTGTTTCCCCACAGCAATGGAGAGGGTGCAGTGAACGGCATGAGTGAGTCTCCAACCCATCTGTGCCTCCTCCAGACCTACTGAGGCGGGACTGGAGGGGGCAGGGCCCGGGGATCTGCATTTTACCACACCCCGTGGGGAGCATGGCGCAGCGGGCCCAGCGCCCTCCGCCTGTTCGTGGGTGCCGCTCAGGAAGGCTTCTTTCAGCTCCAGCCAGAGGGAAGGGCACACGGGCCAAGGGAACAGCGTAAGCACGGCCGGGGAGGCCACGTGGTCTCTGGAGGAGTCTGGGAGCATGGATGGTGGGTGAAGCTGGAGGAAAAGGAGGCGGGAGGGGTGTGTGTGGACTCACAGTGAAGGGCTGCGCCCTGTCTCCCTCTGGGCTCAGGCCGTCCCCTGGATGGGCCGCTCAAGGCCTGAGTCCTCACCTCAGCCTCATTCCTGGGCCTCCTGGTTCCTTTCTGTGAACTCCCAGGGCGCCAACTCATCACTCTGTTTTCCGATTGGACTGTGAGGTACACGGTCTTCCGATTGGCATTGCTTGATGTACTTCTGTCCGACAATGACCCTGACCACGACCTCCTTCCCTTTGTTCAGCTCTGTCTGTCAGGCTCTGAGCTGGCCACTGCTCTCGCATGATCTCACTTTCTTTCCACAAGAACCCAGTGAGGTGGGTTCTGTTACTCTCGCCACTTGACATAAAGGTAAACAGAGGCACAGAGAAGGTGTGTATGTATTTTTAAAAAAATATGTTTTTATTGATTTTTACAGAGAGGAAGGGAGAGAACTATAGAGCTAGAAATGTCGATGAGAGAGAAACATCGACCAGCTGCCTCTTGCACACGCCCTACCGGGGATGTGCCCACAACCAATGTACATGCCCTTGACTGGAATCGAACCTGGGACCTTTCAGTCCACTGAGCCAAATCGGTTTCGGCTGTATGTATTTTTTAATGTAGCTTGCATAGGAACACATAGCGAGAATACATGTGGAGCTAGAATTTGATCCTGGGTCTTCCCACCCCATGGCCTGGACTCGTCCCCACCGTCCCCACCGTCTTTGATGAATTCTTCCGGGGAGGGATCGTGCTCCTCTGTTCTCTGTGCCCTCAGCACCCAGTATGAGTGGGCCACAGGGTAGATCCCACCCAGTGCCAACCACATGGGTCTGCCGTGAATGTTAAATAAATTATTCCCATGTTAAAGAATGAGGCGCAGGAAATAAAATGACGTGCCCAAGGCCCTAGAACAGAGAAGCAGAAGAGGCGCTTGTCTTATGCTTAGTCCCCCAAAGGCCGACTCTGAGTCAAGGATTTGAATGCAGTTTGCCTGGGAGTGATTTCTGACCGGGTAGATGAGTTGGGAAGCGAGAGAGGAAGGGAAAGAAGCCGACAGAGGATGTGTCAAGGAGCAGGTGGGTTCTGTGGGCAAGTGGGGCTCAGGGAGAGTGTAGAGAAGGCCCAAGAGTTGTCTCTCCAAAGAGCAGGGGGAGGGGGTGTAGGGTCTGGGGTATTTGTCCTTCCATCTCCATCTGTTTGGCTAAAGACTGTTCCACCCAGCTGGCATGGCTCAGTGCACATGCCCAGGTTGCAGGCTCAATCCCCAGTGTGGGATGTGCAGGAGGCAGCCAATCAATGATTCTCTCTCATCATTGATTTTTCTATCTCTCTCCTCATCTCCCTTCCTCTCTGAAATCAATTATATATATATACTGTGCACTAGAGGCCTGGTGCATGAATTTGTGCATGGGTGGGGTCCCTTAGCCTGGACAGCGATCGGGGTCAGTCAGGGCCAATTGGGGCTGTTTTGCCCAGCCCCAGTCGGGGCCAGCTGGCTTAAGGGAGGGACCATGGGAGGTTGGCTGTGGGAGCACCCTGATCACCAGGGGGCAGCTACTGCATTGAACATATGCCCCCTGGTGGTCAGTGCATGTTATAGCGACCAGTTGACCGGTTGTCTGGTCGACTGGTTGTAACGGTCACTTAGGCTTATATATATGTATAGATATAAGGATTTCCAGGCCCTTCTGGCCCATCAGGTTGCTGTGGCTTCGGAGGCAGAGTCACAGGTATTTGAGAAGCTCATGGGATGGTGAATGCTGATGGAGCACAGGTGGAGTACGGCAGCCTCTGCTGCAGAAGCGTTCACAACTTGACTGCTCAGAATCCAAATTCATCTGTCTATTAGTCCACGCATAAATGCATCTGTCTATCCATCCACACATCCATTATTCACCTATTGACCATCTGTTCATCCATCCATCATTCATCATTCATCATCCATCCATCCATCCATCCATCCATCCATCCATCCATCCGTATACCCATTCATCCATCGTTCATTTATTCGTCATCCATCCATTAATCCACTCATCATCCCCTGAGTCCTCATGAGTGCTTGACACAGCCCCAGACCCTGGGGATCCAGAGATGATGGCCAAGGCTCACCCAGTCACCACCTTTCTCCAAAGGGGCTGCATTTCTTACAGTTGCTGTGAGGTGACCAGACAGAGAGGGAGTGGTCACCCTGCTTGCCCGCTATGGGATGTCTGGGCTCATTGTCTTTAGCTCCTGGGAGACTCCAGAGATGGTGCCACTGTCATTACAGGAAGTCCCTCCAAGTAAACATAGCCCCATTCACAGACAGGCTGCTTGTAACTGTAGAGTCCCTGCCGCCCTGTCCCAGTGCCGGAGGGGGCTCCGGCCTGGCTCTCCTGTCAGGCCAGCTGGTAGGGATGTGGTCCAGGCTGAGGACATTTATTGGGTCTTTGCTGGGCAGCCTTGAGAGGCTGGGCAGTG